>JARHVA010002384.1:725000-1292500 GCA_037957365.1 Torreya grandis | reverse complement strand
ATAATTATTGATGCATTTCTCGATCATTTTCACATATCCCCTTTCTTCACATTTACCCTCATAATTATATTTCTTTTTCACTTATCAAGCTTTGTGAATGAAGCACCATTGGCACTCTTGTGTCTATCCAAAGTGCCCACAACACTCCTAGGCCCTTATTATGGTCATCACCAAGTTAAGGGGTACTTATTCCCTTGGTTTCATTTCTTTTGATTTTATTCATTATAATTCAATCATGGATCACTAAGAAGGTCATTATTTGAACTCAAATATCTATAAATGCATAATCATTTTAGTTAATTTAAATGTAAAGATTAAATAAATATCATTGTCATTGTAGATATCATTTCTTAATTATAAAGCTAGGATATACCATGAAATATGTTTTCTGTATGACCTATTTTTAAAGTTATTTAATACCTTTTTTACATCTTGTTAGAGTGGTTTCCATAACTATATACATGATAAGTATATGGTGTTATAGACCCATTATAATTCCCATAAAATGGGACAACATAATCCAAAAATGTATATTTTTATTTTAAAGTTATCACATGGTCAATATAACATGAGTTTTTCAAGTGAACAAGGTATAAGTAGTCACAAGGTAAAAAATAACTAATATAAATATAAAGTGAAATAAAATATCAAAAGGAATTAAGGGTATTAGTTAGATAGTTTTACTATAATCCACTTGAGTACTTTTTTAAATTTCCATATTTAAATTTAAGTTGCAAGGCTTAGAAATAACATGAAAGTAATTGAAGTCATAAAGTGCACCCATTTGTATCATTTACATGATATATATATTTTAAAAAATTAATTAACTTTACCTCATCCCTTATGGTGTCAAGTCTTTGCACTCAATAAGAATTAATTATATAAGAGAAAATAGCGGATTAGTGTAATCACCTAAAAATATTGTTTAGATGCTAAGAGTGCTACTTAAGATAACCTATTTATATTCTAGCCATATACCTATCATAGATCCTTCTATCAAACTTTTACAACCTTTGTGTATACCACATTCATACCTAGTAAACTAAAATATAGTCTCAGACCTTTATTCCTAGATCTTGTCCTTTCATGCCCAATAACCTACCATTTGGACATTAGCACCATATTAAGGAAACTAGAGCTGCATATAATTAGTGTCCCCAGCATAGCATTAGTGTCCCTTATTTAACTCTCCCAAATATATATAATTTCCAATGTTAAACCCTCTTAAGGTTAGCCTAAGTACATTTTATTATCCACACAAGCTATGGAACACTATATAATCCATGAATATTAGACCTTTATACACTATATGGAAAATAGATGAAAAAGACATATTCAAACAAGAAATAATTTGATAAAAATAAATATTATTAATCCATATTCTTCCCTAATTATGAATACTACCATCTATAATTGCTTTAAGACCAGATTTTCAAAAAATTTAATCTTAACCACACTCAAGGTATTCAATACAACTATCATTCTAGTATAATTTTCACTTGCACCAACACTTAGGTTGAGAGGAATACATTGGGATTGATCCCTCCTTAGAGTATTGGTATGTAGGCAACTCTCTTCACAATAGCGTGTTGAGGATGCCCTACCTGTCCTAGTAATGAACACATATTTTCAACTCATGACATACTTGTAAGGAGGATTAAGGTTTGTATAATAAATCAGTTGTTATAGGCAAAAAAGAGAGTTTTAGAGTTCATGGGATTAGGAATAGAACCTATAAACATAGGAATAGGTGTACCTAAAATTTAGGAATAGCCTTGCATGGAGGACACTAGTTCCATTTTAAGGATACTAGATCCATATGGTGCTACTTTCCAAGTGTAGCACTACTATTAGGATAGTATCTGACCCATGGATCCTATTGATGACACTCAGACTTGTTCATATATTAGTTTTTAACACTTAGATCTTTTATTTTAGGTGTTTTACACATAAGTCTTTATTTACATATATTTATTACTATTTTTAGAAAGTCAAAGAAAGTCAAATTTTATAACAAATAAGTGGTTATTTATTGCATATTATTTCACTAATTTAGACAACTTATCCCTATAATTAAACATAGGATTTACATATCTAAACCCTATAAGGTTAAAACATTTGGTGAACTCGACTTACTTTGAATATTGCTTAGAAACTTAGTTTGCCTTTTTAAAAAAATTGTGCACTAAATTAGGGTTACATCTATTTTTATAATTTTTATGTATAACCTATCTCATTAAATCAAATCTCACATTAGGTTTTCATTTAATTAAGTATAATTTAATTTTTTGGAAAAGAAATCCTAATTTAAAAACCCTAACCCTAGATGCCCTTAGGGTTTGCATATTTATTTTTCTTATTTTCATTAGTTGTTTTAAATTTTTTAGATTTCATATATTCTATTTTATTAGCTCTATTCTAATTTTTTTACTATATGCCATATAAAAATATCTCTTCCATTAATAAAAAGTGATAGATTAGGTGGTAATATTATAGAGCATATTTTTATTCCTACCATCTAAGCCTATAATATGGATAGGGAACCTATTATAACTCCAGTTATGCATCCTTGACACCTTGATTATGTGGATTTTAATAATAATACATCTGAAGATGTAGAATACAAAAAAGATAAATATGATAGATAGATTGATAATTAGAAAACTCTCCCTCCACTTAATAATGATGACATAATTACCAAAAAAATGAGATATTATAGTGCTTTAAAGATAGAATCTAGGAATATTCCCTTGATCATGCAAAAATCGTACAATCCATATTGGAAATCAAGAATAAAAAAATAATGGTCAATATTCAACTCCCCTAGCTAATAATGTAGTTATAATTATAGTGTGGCCAAATCCACTAACACAACCTAAAATTGTAACTCAAACACCTTCAATGATAGCTACAACTCTTGTGGATAGTTCTTCCACTCCATATGTACAATCCCTTGTGAATGAGATTCATACTCTCTAGGCTAAGGTATTACATCTTGAGAAGGGAGCCACTAGGCCATCATATGCCTTGGATTATAATATTCTCTTACATACACCTTTGACACATCACATAGTATCAATTACATTTCCATCTACTTTCATGGCACCTAATATTACATTATATGATGGCAAGGGTGACCTAGAGCATTATCTCAAAGTTTTTCATGTAAAATGTTTGTACTATGTGTCCAAAAATTGGATTCTCACATATTTGTTTCCATGCAATTTAGATGATTATGCCCTATAATAGTTTTATGACTTAATTAATCAACATATCACATCATTCAATCCCTTGGATGACATGTTTTTAGCACATTTCTCCATCAACATTAGTGACAAGATATCATACACACAAGTGGCACAGTTGAAACAAAAGTTAAATGATCCTATCATAGATTATGTCTTATGATAGAAGACTATATTATCTAAATTTACTATCCTCATGGAAAAGAGAGAGTTTAGGACATACTCAAATAATTTTTTTTACCAACATTACATGAAGCTATCTTATTTAAGAAGTTTCCTACATTTACAGATTTGTGCCACACAATTAAAGAAAGAGAGGTTAAGCTCTTATTAATGGGAAAAATAAAGTATATTAATGGATAAAAATTAGCTATTTAGAGTTAAAATAATCCTACATACGAGGTAATGGCCACTGATACAAAGAGTGATCAAAAGGTTATAGTCAACGTAGCTTTTGACCCATCTCCTATATTAGTTTTATCTACTCCTTAGTTCCAAATCTTCACCAACCTTTTAAATTCACCAATCTTGACATAGGTTATAATGCATTTTGAGAGTATCATAGGGCCCTAGGCCATATAAAAAAAATGCATAAGCCTAAAACATGATATACAAGATTTGATTGAGGATAATATTATTGATTTGGGAACACCCACAAAGAAAACAAATAACAACAAATAAATGTTATATCACTAAATATATTATTATATCCATTTCTAAAGCACACAACAAATGAGACAAGGTGAACATCAGGTTTTCACTACACATATCAGGCAGATCCACCACTAGATTCATGTCATACTATTATAGAGGAGGCACATACATTGTAAAAAATTATTATCATGTAGCATACTATATATAAAATTAGACCATTCATCACATTCTCAGAGTAGGATATTGCCGATGATGATACATATTTACATGCACATTTTATATGAGCATACATAGATCATCATCCTATCTAGAGTATTATGGTTGATAATGGGTCAAATATTAGCTTATGTACTATGACACTTTTATATCATTTGGGTTACTCAGAGTAGGATATATTCCCCATATATATAGTAATTAGTGGTTTTAGTGTTCATGTTTAGATCTCCATCAGGGATATTGTGCTTCCATTATAGGTTAGACCAACACTTATAACCACCTAGTTCATAGTAGTACCTAGTGTAGGTGTGTTTGATATGCTATTGGGTGGAACATGGTTAGATAAAATCCAAGCCATCCCATCTACATTACATAACTACCTAAAATATTTACATGCAAACTATGTTTTCAAAGTTGATTTTCTCTTGTATGAATACCCTCTACCTATCCCATAGGTATCTCCAACACAGTCACCAGTTATAGTTCCAACACCATTACCAAATATTGCACCATTATTAGTTACAACTCACATTATGTTTCATATACATACATCATATATTTTAGTAGATCCACTAGTGGAATTGAGGTCTACTATGATATCAACATGTGTGCATACTTTCCCATAGAGATAATTATTAGAGAGACCCTTGTGTCAAAGATATGTCATAGATTCTAGAGGACCTCCCTCCACTAAGTTTATGTTGAGATAAATATTATTGGGTCCTCAAGGTTTTAAGCATAAGGCACCTATGTCATCTATATCTTAGTTTACCATATGGGTTCTTAACACCCCTACATTTTAAAGGGCATCATAGTCATTACCATAAATTCATAGCACCACTACATAGGAAGATACAAACACATATTAATCCACACAAAACATTATAGGATCATAGTTTCAATTTCACACAACATGCACAATCATAGTTACCTTATTTAACACAGATCATACTGACAATGAATCTCCCATGAGACTCATTGGTCCATATGTTTCCTACCATATTGTAAATACTTCTTCTATTTTACTCTTTGCACATAGTTTATTCTCATTTGCTTGTAATATATTATATCCTGAAAATACCAAAAAAAATATAACATGAAAAAACATAAAATAATTAAAATATTACTCAATAAACCCAAAATTTATAGATTATATGCATTACTATGTTTACATTTCTTATATTTTTTAGACTCTACATGTGTTAGCTATCTTAGTATAGTTAGTTTTATCATACATATGCCTAACTTGTTCTTATTGAGTTCTTGTAGATTACATACCTAACTTAGATCCACTACATTGATCCAAACTTGCTATTATCTACTCACTAGGGGCATGTACATTGATCTAAGTTTATTCATTTGATACATCCACCCACTTAGGGGCATATTATACATAGTTTGTAATACCAAGTTCTATCCTTACATTCTATAATTTCCATTTTTAGCATTGTTGTATCTTGATAGTGATCATTGTTATTCATACTCATTTTTTACTGACTATCACTATTTAGACTTAACTTATGTACATCCTAGCATTTACACAAATTTGTACTCCATTCAGACATACTTTCATTTCTAGATTTCCTAGTTTAGACTCGATTGTGTTTTCATATGCTTTTTATATTTAATGGTATTTGAATGTGCCATTATCATTTAACTCTATGCTACTTATATTCATGTATGCCTTGGACATGTGACCATGTTCCTTATGTGTCATTTATTGATTGGGTATGTGGACATTATAACATGTCCACCTATGTGGATTTAATACAAATTTCTCATTTCTTGTGTATGTGGACATTTGAAAATGTCCTTGTATTTACTCATTCTCAGATTAAGTGACATGTGCCCATGTCCCTTGTATGGTGACCCCTTAGACTATTTTTCATGCCTTATGTGTTTTTTATGTATTATTTATTATATATGTCATGTCCATGACACTTGTATTTTATTATTACACACAACAGTTCTCAATGTCATGAGGAACATCATTCATCTAGCCCTCCCACTTAGGTGTTGTGATGGACATCATACCCTATGACCCTAGTTATCTACTCAGATTAGATATTATACACATTGATTAAATATATATTGAAACCATCTTGTAATGATAAACACAACATACATATTACATTACATACTTATGATTAGATTCTTTTACATTTTAATTTTATGTTTGCACATTATATTGGATTATCATGCAGTTATCATATATGCTCTTGATAACACATTTTGTAGACCTATTTATTTTGAGGATAGTTATTGCATAGGTCAAAAACTAACCTATAAATAAGGTGCATTCATAGGGGTTTATCAAAAATATTAGTCTCCTACATTGCATTCACAAAGTATTTTTAACACACATGCTTAGTTTCACGAAATCAAATACAGGTAAGACTTAAGAAAAAATATAGACTCAAAAAGTAGTTCAATAACTTAGATTTCAAACTAGATAGACATTAGCACCCATATCGGGACACTATATCCACATGGGGATACTATCTAAGACATGGCACTACTATCTAGTAGTCCTATTTCTAAGTCAGTTTAGCTTAGCTAGAATAGTACACTAGGTATAATACAAGTTTACAAAAACATAGTTATAGGTTTAATAGTTATGCTTATATTTTATTCATATTCACACTAGTTTAGCTCAGATTCATATCAATTACTCAAATTGTAGTAATTATTCACACCATAATCATTCCCATATTTAGTTTAGATATATAGATACAGTTATTACAACTTAATCCAAAATGAATATACTCAAATATCAGATTAGGGGCATGTGTGCATCATATTATGTTATGCCATTAACCATTGGTGTGTCTAGGGATATGTGTAGCTGATTTATGGCTTACATACCTCTTTTATTTACTTGTTACATTTCTCTACATTCTTAGATAGTCAGCCTATGGAATAACCTTGGTTAAGTAGACTATATATAAGAGGTAGTGGTTAGTCTTTAATCATCATGAGAAGTATTCTGATATTAGTGCATTATTGTGGAGGTTTCCCCCTCATAGGGGATTTACTATATTATCTATTATTCTATTCTGCTATCAATTATCACTATGTAATCTCTCATATTTTCTTATTTTGTGCAATATAAAATCATTTTGTGTGAATATCTAAGTAATTTTATTACAAGTGGTATCAGAGATTTGATTTGGGCAAGTTTCCTATGGTGTTTTTTTTGTATTTGGTGAGGTGTGGCTTCTAGGAGTAGTGAAACAAAAAAAACATAACTTGCAATCTGGGAAGAATTAATTTTTTTGTCAATGCAGTATTGCTCAAAACACTTTTTTTTAAAAAATATTTTAAAAAAAAGTCTAGAAATTTTGTTTCAACTTACACACTTACAGTGATTGGATTCATCTCGGTGAGATGATCAAAATTTTGTATTTTGTTGATACATTTTTTTTGGTACCAAAAATTTTACTCTATTACGAAAAGGTAATCATTGGATTCATCTTGATAAGGTGATCACAATAGTACCATTTCTTGGTACACTTTTTTTCAAGGTCAAAACCCTCCTAGGGTTTTTTTTATGGTAGGTCCTTCAACTCAGTGAAGAAAAGGTGCACCAAAAACTCTTAAGACTCCTTTTGATGACATGGAATCTATAACTTTAGATCTAGTGATTTCATAACGTTAAGAGGATAAAAAAGCTTGGTGAGGCATGATGATTTTGTTGTAGTCCCTGATGTTTTAGGGATGTATGGAGAGATTAATAGAGTTCATAGTGAATTTTAGCATATAAATATTCAATTATCTACCCTTACATCTCTATTTTATCCTAACAACCCTCCACTTCAACATTCAAATCCTCCTCTCAACAACTCCCATGCTAGTATGAAACTAATGTTGTCAAAAGTGGACACGTATAAGTTCAATGGTAAGGATCCTCTCACTTGGATTAACCAAATATATAGTTTATTTGAGTTACATCAAACCCCTTATTCTCAGATGGTGATGGTGGCATCCCTATATATGGAACTTGAGCAATTCATTTGGTATCTTTGGTTACGTGCTGAAAAGAAAAAGCATGGTACTTCTCTTACATGGACTATTTTTATTGAAGATTTGATAGCTAATTATCAAAATAATGTCTCTAAGAATTATTTCAACCAATTATCCAAGCTTTATAAAACATGGCTTGTGAAGGATTATATTCATCAATTTCAAAATCTATCTTTACGAGTAGAAGATATAACTAAGAAAAATTTGACAGATCTATTTTTGGATGGCCTAAAAGATAGCATCCAATATGAGGTTCAAATTTTTAGCCCAATATCTATATCAGAAGTTATTCCTAAGGCACTCATGATAGAAGAAAAAAATATGGTCAAAAGGAAAACTTTCACTACTGGTCATGATCATAACTTTTCAACACCATCATTTCCATAGCCCACCAGATTAACATAATGACAAATTGAGGAGAAGTGAGACAAAGGGTTGTGTTATGGTTGTGATAGAAAATGGAGTAAATACCATCATTATACTAAAAATAATCTATTTTACATTGAAGGTGCCAATGATGATGAAGATGATGCAAAAGTACATGATGCAGATGTAAAAGTTCCTAAGGAAGAATCTAAAGACTCTCGGCCTACTATTTCATGCCATGTCCTATTAAGTATTAGTACTCCCTAAACACTTAAGGTGATGGGTTTCCTTAAGAAATAGAAGGTCACTATCATCATTGATTCTGGGAACACATACAACTTCATCCACAGTAAGTTAGCTGTTTATTTGAACTATTTCATTTATCTAGCTCTAGAATTTCAAGTTATGATTTCAAATAGTGGTACTATTAACTGTTTAAGAAAATTTCATAGTATTAAGTTGGCCATGGGAGACTACTTATTAGATTCTCCTATGTTTTCTATTCTGATGGGTGGAGCTAATATTGTTTTAGGAGTCTAGTGGTTCACCAATTTAGGCATTATTGAGATGAATTTTAAAGATTTATTCATGTATTTTCATTCTAAAGAAAGGACATTTGAGCTAAGAGTATTAAAGGATAAATCTCCCCAAATTTTTATCTCCCATCAGGTGATAAAGATTCTCCATAAGGGTGATGAGGGATTTGTAGCTCACTTGTTTTCTATGTAGTACAACCAACTCAGCCATCTCCACCTCTTGATCTACAATAAATAGTTGATGCTCATTCCATTATTTTTGGAGACATGCCAAAAGGAATTCCACCTAGCGACATGCATGATCATGCTATCACACTTATTCTTGGTGAAAGTGGATCCTAGTGAAAGTGCATGATCATGACCATTGCTTGGATGGATCCACTTTCACTAGGCAATGGTGGATTAGCCAATTTGTAAGACACTCAAACAACTTCAAGAATTTTTGGGGCTTAGTGGTTACTATCATAGATTTGTCAAAAATTATGGTATTATTTTAGCCCCAATTACCTATTTGTTAAATAATAACTCCTTTTAGTGGACTGATGCAACTATCTAGGCATTTGAACAATTGAAATTGTCTATGTGCACTACTCCAATATTGATAACTCCTAATTTTTATAAGACTTTTATTGTTGAATGTGATGCATATGGGTATGGTATGGGTGTTGTACTCATGCAAGAATGCAGAAAACTAGCATTTGAAAGTCATCAACTCAAGGGTAAAAATCAGAACAAGCCCATCTATGATCAATTTTTACCCTTCAAAAACTACATGGGACCCCTAAGATCATTGTCAGTGATAGAGACCCCATTTTTAATAGTAATTTTTGGATTAAGTTATTTACATGTTTAGGCACTCAATTATCTCATAATTCATCATATCATCCTCAATCTAATGGACAAACTAAGGTAGTCAACAAATGTCTAGAGGAATATCTCCATTGTTTTGTTTCTGATAAACAAGATAAATGGGTTCATTGATTACCACTTGTTGAATGGTGGTATAATAATTATATTCATAGTTCTTAAAAAATGTCTCCTTTTATGTCACTATATGGATACCACCCTCCATCCATCACTTCAACCTTGAAGGTCCATCTCAAGGTTTGTGCAGTTGAAGAACATATTCACCATCAAAAGGAGGTCCTTGCAAGTTTGCATAAAAATTTAATTATGGCCTAGAATCACATGAAGCAAAAAGTAGATCAACATAAAAGTGAGAGACATTTTGACATTGGTGATTGGGTTTTTTTTTGCTTACAACCATACACATAAATGTCATTGAAGTAACAAAAAATGGATAACAAGTTGTCCCCTAAGTATTATGGGCCTTATCAGATCTGGTAGAAAATTGGTAGTGTGACCTACAAGTTAGATTTTCCTTCATCCACTCGCATACATCCAATATTTCATGTATCACACCTGAAGAAAGTCATTGGACATAGAATTACCATTCAAATAGAATTACCAAAATTGGATAAGGAAGGTACATTTATTCTTGACCCTGAAGTGATCCTTCAATGGTGTACCAAGCAACTACATTCTAGAGCAATTACATAATACCTAATCAAATGTAATAATCTAACATGGGAAGATGCCACTTGGGACAATGAAGCATTTGTGCATTAGCATCTAGAGTTGCCACAATGTTGAGAAAAAAATTATTTTTAAGGGGAAGGGCTTGTTATGCCCTTAACCATTAATGTGTTTAGGGATATGTGTGGTTGACTTGTGGCTTACATACCTCTTTTATTTACTTGTTACATTTCTTTATATTCTTAGGTTAGCCTATGGAATAAACTTGACTAAGTAGACTATATATAAGAGGTAGTGGTTAGTATTTAATCATGATGTGAAGTATTCTACTATTAGTTCATTGTTGTGGAGGTTTCCCCCTCAAAGTGGCTTTGTTATATTATCCAATATTCTATTCTGCTATCAATTATCATTGTGTAATCTCTCATATTTTCTTATTTTGTGTAATATAAAATCATTCTATGTGAATATCTAAGTAATTTAATTACATATTATTTTCATATGCTTAGTTACACACAAGTTAATAAAATGGAATGGTAAACTCCATGTCAATCTCTCCATTATATACATGTGACATCATATTTTAGGTTGTCACTAGTTTTATGCCTTACTCCATATTTAGTGGTTCACATTATTAAGTGGCCCAAAGCCACCTAATGTACCTGAGTGGATGTAGAGTCAACATACATAGATATACCTAGTTATATATTTTCAACACTTTGCATAGTAAAGTTTTAGATGTATTTACTACACATAGGTGATGATGGAGTCTTAACCTACTTGAGTTCTTGGGCCACCCACATGAGAGGGTTAGACACATTTTAAATCTAATACAAGTTATTTATAGGTCATGATCCATTAAGTAGGAGTGGTAAATGATGGGTTCAAAACCAAATTGAGTTCATGAGCCACCCACACATGAGGATTGGGAAATATACCAGCATAGTCCAAGCTATTCAATGATTTAATCACTATGTAAATGAACACACATAGGTTGTCAAAAGTTTCATGTATTATTTCACATACCCAATAAGGTTATGCTTTGGATCATGCTTCATATATGTAGACCCAACATCACATACTCAGACTCAGCTATACAAGCTTCACTTCCTTAGCAAGTCTAGGTATGTTTCTTTTTCCTTTATATTAGTCATTTCACTTTGATATACTTCTAGCATAAAATAGAGGGGGTGGGTGGGGGGTAATATAGTCACCTAAAAGTCATATTTTGAAGCTAAGAGTGATACTTGAGACAACATATTTCTAGCTTAGGATTAGAATTATCTTAGATCCTTCTATCACACTTCTATAACCTTTGTGTAGATCACAAGCATCCCTTATCAGCTAAAACATAGTCTCTAAACTTCATTCCCATATCCTATCACTTCATGCCCAATAGCCTACCAATTTTACATTAGAACTACATTAAGGACACTAGAGCCACATGGATCTAGTGTCCCCAATATGGAAATATTGTCCCTTACTCTAACTCTTTCGAATAGATATATTATCAAATGTTAAACCCTCTTAAGGTTAGCTTAAGAAAAATATACATAACACTATAAATACATAACTCTTAGACATTTATACACTATATTACCTATTCTAACAAAAAAAAGTTGGGATAGATCAAGGTTATTAATCCATATTCTACCCTAATACATATTAGTATAGGTTTTTTTTTTCCCCTATTATTTAATTAGAGAAATTATATATTTGTGCATACACGGAGTTTTCCTACATTCATGGGATAGGCTAGCTTATGTGGAGATGTGTGTCATAGATGTGTCATAGGTGTCATAAGAATGTCATAAGTAACTCCTTTGACCGGCTATCCTAGGTATGGGAGTTACTTTTCTATTCTTATCACCTTGTCACCACATTTCATGGAGGAGTTACTGTCTATTCTTGGGGTGCCTTGACCACCTTTTGTGGAGGAGTTACTTACGTGCTCTCATAAATGTATTCTTCACTTTGGCCATCTCATGTTAATCAGATATTAGGTTTTCTCTTATTTGTCTTGTGCAATTTATCTCTTGTATAATTTTAAATTGCTTTAGCATCTATGTGATGTCCACTAGCTTCATCTCATGTGATCACATCTCCATTGCATTCACATTATCTGGATTCTAGCAACAACTCCGATATGGTATCAGAGCAACCTAGGTAATCGTGTGTCTAGTTATGCTATTAGTTTATTTTGAAATTGTGAGGAGTGGAGTTCTCTTTATGTTTTTTTTTAATTTATAGATCTGATCTAAAAAAATTAGTTAATTTTACTGAATATTAAGTATTTTAGACAATTTGATAATTTGGGGGTCTAAATTAAAACTTGTATCTTCGCCTGTCGAAGATGAAGGGTGAGGCCCAGGTTGGCAGGAGGCTAATTCCCCCTCAAAAATACCTCCTTGAGATTCCTCACTCTGTGATAAGTACAATAAGTGGTTGGAAGGCCACTTTCTCTCTCAAAACAGGCATTTTTTAATGTTTTGATGCTATTTTTTTACAAAAGCACTAGTTTACGGGAAATTAAATCTTTAATATCTTGCAAATGGTAGCTCAGATTCGGGTGCCATTTTTTGAAAAACTGTTTGTATTTCAATTCTTCATAGTGTAGGCTTGTTATTTGTTAAAAATGCACTAGTTTATAAAGTGCCTAAAATTTGAGTCTCCTGGGACACATTTTTGACTGAGTCTGACATCCTATTTGCTTAAAGTCTTGCACTGATTGCTCTAAGACACATTCTCAGCTAATCTTGATATATTTTGAGTGTGAACTTGCATATTTGGGGGGGGATCAACATTTTGGGGGGTTTGATTGCTTTTCAACACTTGCAATTTTTGTTTTTATTCTCCTTTCTGCATTATTTCACAACTTGCAATCAACACAACTTCACCTAAATTCAGCTTAAAATGGATTATTTTCAAGTTAAACCCCTAACACACTTTAACTATCATGAATGGAAGGTTAAAATGTCAATCATTCTTAGAAGCAAAGGGTTGTATAGGATCACCATGGTTACTGAAGTAGAACCTAGCACTGATGCTGAAAAGGTCAAGTGGTACAACTATAGTGATGAAGCCTATGGATTACTGAGATTGTCCATGTCTCCAAAACTTATCTTCCATTTAGAAACCTCCAAGACTCCCAAAGACATATGGGACACCCTATAAACCTTATTTTGGAAGCTTGACGAGATGAGAGGTCACGAGCTCAAAAATGAACTCATAAGTCTAAGTCTTAGCAACTTTGACACCCTACAGGACTTCTTCACTAAGTTTAAGGCCCTTAGATTGCAATTGAAAGAATGTGGATAGAGAAGAAAGATGATCAACTCATCCTTTCTATTCTCATAAAGTTAGGTCCAAGCTATTCAGTCTTTGTCTCCACTTTCCATTCCACAAAAAGTGCCCGTGGCACTACATGGAAAATGCCTTCTTTGGATTCATTCATTGCCAACTTGACTAGGGAGCAAGATAAGCTAATTAAAATTGGCACAATGAAGTCTCCTGAAACCCAAGATTTGATAGCTGGAAATGGTAAGGATAAGACTTCAACAAAGGAGAAGAATAAAAAGAATAATGACTAAGAGAAGAAGAAAGAAAACAATAATCCTGCAAAAAGCAACACTAAGTCTTCCTCTTCCAATGCTAAACATAAGAAGGAGAAGGTTAAGTGTGCCTATTGTAAGAAGACAGGGCCTGATGAACACAAATGCATGAAGAAACAAATAGATCACCTAACTCATCTTCTAGAGAAGCATAACATATGTGTTCCTGAGTCCATCAAGCATAATTCATCTACCCAAGATTCTACTAAGGCAAAAGGAAAAGGTAAGGAGAAAGAAAAGGGTAAGGCCCTTGTAGCTACATTATCTTCTACATCTTCATGGGTCATTGACTCGGGTGCTTCTCACCACATGGGGTCTTCCCTAGTTGAGTTTTCATCTTTAAAGCGTTGTAGCATGACTTCAATTAGTTTGGGTGATGACACATCAATTTCCATTGTAGGGAGAGGGTCAATTGAAATGGAAGGAGGAACATTCAATAATTTTCTAAGTGTTCCTTCTCTTTCAATGAATCTCCTATTCATGTACCAAATCACTCACATTGGTCAGGGCATGAGAGATGAGTTTTTTTTAGATTTAGTGGCTATCAGGGAATTGCATAGTGATACTATAGTGGCAGTGGGTAGGGTAGATCACCAAACAAGGTTATACACCTTCTCACATTTTGCACCTGATTCTTCTCAAACATCATTGCTGACTCATTTAGATGGAGTTAGCAAATTATGGAATGAGCAATTTGGCCACCTTAACTACCGCTACCTTGAATAACTTTGCAAAAATGACATGGTCATTGGCTTGCCTCGTGTCTGATTCTCAAAAGGACTTTGCGAGGGGTGCTCCCTTGGGAAGCATCCCAAAGCAAAATTTGACAAAGGTAAAGCATGGAGGGCTTCACAACCTTTGGAGTTAGTCCATAGTGATGTATCAGGACCCTTTTCCAAACCATCTTTCACAAGGGCCAAATACATCTTCACTTTCAGTGGGTAGGGTAGATCACCAAACAAGGTTATACACCTTCTCACATTTTGCACCTAATTCTTCTCGAACATCATTGCGGACTCATTTAGATGGAGTTAGCAAATTATGGAATGAGCAATTTGGCCACCTTAACTACCGCTACCTTGAATAACTTTGCAAAAATGACATGGTCATTAGCTTTCCTCGTGTCTGATTCTCAAAAGGACTTTGCGAGGGGTGCTCCCTTGGGAAGCATCCCGAAGCAAAATTTGACAAAGGTAAAGCATGGAGGGCTTCACAACCTTTGGAGTTAGTCCATAGTGATGTATCAGGACCCTTTTCCAAACCATCTTTCACAAGGGCCAAATACATCTTCACTTTCAGTGGGTAGGGTAGATCACCAAACAAGGTTATACACCTTCTCACATTTTGCACCTAATTCTTCTCGAACATCATTGCAGACTCATTTAGATGGAGTTAACAAATTATGGAATGAGCAATTTGGCCACCTTAACTACCGCTACCTTGAATAACTTTGCAAAAATGACATGGTCATTGGCTTGCCTCGTGTCTGATTCTCAAAAGGACTTTGCGAGGGGTGCTCCCTTGGGAAGCATCCCGAAGCAAAATTTGACAAAGGTAAAGCATGGAGGGCTTCACAACCTTTGGAGTTAGTCCATAGTGATGTATCAGGACCCTTTCCCAAACCATCTTTCACAAGGGCCAAATACATCTTCACTTTCATTGATGATTTCTCTAGGTACACTTGGATATATTATCTCAAATAAAAGTTTGAAGTGTTTGAAAAATTTCTAGACTTCAAGGCTCTTATTGAGAAATAGAGTGAGAAATCCATCAAGGTTATTCAAACTAATAATGGAGGGGAGTATGTCAGCAACATGTTTGAGCAATTTTACACCACAAAGGGGATTGATTTATAGTGCATAATCACTTACAGTCCTTCACAGAATGGGGTTATAGAACACAAAAATAGGTTATTGATAGAGATGGGTAGCTGTATGATTCACTCCAAATCCTTAACACCACAGTACTGAGCTGAAGCCATCAATTGTGCTTGCTACATTCAAAATAGGGTTCTTCACAAAGCTTTAAAAGGGATAACACCCTTTAAAGCTTGGCATAAAAGGAAACTCTATGTTGAGTACCTTAGGGTTTTTGAATCCCCAGCCATGGCCCATATACCGAAGAATAAATGTAAAGCTATGGAACATCAGTCTAAGCCTTGCATCTTTATAGGATATCTAGATGGTATTAAGGGGTATCACCTTTTAGATCTAACCACTCATGAGTTATTCATTGAGAGAAGTGTCCCCTTTAGGAGAGTCCTAGAGACTCAACACTTGGCACTTCTTCTCCTTCATCAGATTTACTTCTTCATGATGGTTCCTCATCAGATTTAGATTACCCATAGCAAGTTCTTAAGCCAGAGACATCTTCTTCTTCTTCGAGTTTAGACAGTGAGAACAGTGATGCAGAGTCATCCACCTCTAGTTAGTGAGAGGATAAGGAGTTAGCACCTGACTCACCCACTTTTGGTCCACTTTGGGCCAAACAGACACTTGAGAGTGTTGGCACTTGGGCAAGAGATCCTGCAGATGATAGATGAACTAGGGGGATTTTTAGAGAGATCCACATGCCTCCTTTTCTTCAATTTTAAATCCATAAAATTTTTGAGAGGCATTGGGGGTACTTGAGTGGGATAGTGCTATGGAGGAAGAATATTCTTCCTTAATCAAAAATCACACTTGGGATTTGACTTCACTTCCTAAGGAAAGAAAGATGGTTCGATGTAGGTGGATATATTAGACCAAGTTTTTAGCAAATGGGTCGATTGATAAGTACAAGGCATGATTGGTTGCCAAGGGTTTCTCACAAGTGGCAGGCATTGAATACTTAGAGACTTTTACACTCATTACAAAGATGACTTCTATCTGACTCACCTTAGCTATTGCCACAACACATGGTTGGGATGTACACTAGATGGATGTGAGAGTGTTTTTCTTCATGGAGACCTAGAGGAGGAGATATACATAGAGCAGCTACCAGGATTTGTTTAAGATTATTCCTTAGTATGAAGACTTAGGAAATATATCTATGGCCTCAAATAGGCCCCTCAAGCATGGTATGCCATGATGGATTCCTTCCTTCTCATAACAAGTTTCACTAGGTGCCATTCTGATCCTAATGTATACTTTTTACAACAAGATGACTCATTCTTAATTCTAGTTCTTTATGTTGATGACCTTTTGATCATTGGGAGTTCTTCATCAGCTATTGTAGTGGTGAAGGCATCTCTCCAAGATAGATTTGACATGATAGACTTGGATTTGTTGCACTACTTCCTTAGCATCATGATCTCACAATCAGATTTAGGGATTTCTCTTAGATAGCCTAAGTATGCTCTTGACTTATTGGCTCAGTTTCACATGTCTAATTGCAAGCCATCTCTGACTCCCTTTTTATTAGGAATCAAGCTTGAGGTTGACTATTCTTCACCATTGGTTGATGCCACTTAGTATTGACAACTTGTTGGCAGTCTCATCTACTTGACTCACACCAGGCCCAACATATCATATACAGTGGGACTTGTCTCCAGATTTATGTAGGAACCTCATAAGCTACATTGGAAAGCATCTAAGAGGATCTTGCATTACATACAGGGTTTACATAGATATGGGATTCATTACAAATTTGGCATAGAGGTTGACTTGGTTGGATATACAGATTCAGACTGGGCTAGTGATTCACAGACTCACAAGTCCACTTTTGGTTACAGTTTCTCTCTAGGTTTTGGTCCTATTAGTTGGTCTAGTAAGAAGTAGAATTATATTTCTATATCATCCATAGAGGTAGAGTATAGGGGAGTTGTTAATGCAGTTATTGAGGCTATTTGTCTTTAAGGGATACTTTTTGAGTTTGGCATTCTTATCAGGTAGCCCACCATCATTTATTGTGACAACTAGAGTACCATTCAGATTTGCAAGAATCTGGTTCAGTACCAGCAGACCAAGCACATAGAGATTCACATGCATTTTATTTAGGAGCTTATTCATAATTAGGTCATTGACTTGATATTTTTCCAGTCTTCAGAGCAGGTTGCAGACATCTTCACCAAACCTTTCACTGAGAGCAAGTTCATTCATCTACAAGCTCTTCTTGGGGTGCGATCCACATCTATAGTAACATCATCTTCAGGGGGTCAGGAGCCTCTTCATTTATTTTATGTCTTTCTTTTGGGGGGGAGTTTTTGTCCTATGAGTTTTCTCCTTTTCTCCATCTCACAAGATATTGCATTTGTACATGGGTACCTCATCAAGCCTAGTTGCTAGGACCCATTTTATATTTCCACACTACCCACCTAAGCTATGCTTATGGGGGATATTTGTGTAAGTTTTTATTTTTCCCTATTATTTAATTAGGGAAATTATATATTTGTGCATACATGGAGTTTTCCTACATTCATGGGATAGGCTAGCTTATGTGGAGATGTGTGTCATAGATGTGTCATAGGTGTCATAAGAATGTCATAAGTAACTCCTTTGACCAGCTATTTTGGGTATGGGAGTTACTTCTCTATTCTTAGCACCTTGTCATCACCTTTCATGGAGGAGTTACTATCTATTCTTTGGGTGCCTTGATCACCTTTTGTGGAGGAGTTACTTACGTGCTCTCCTATATGTATTCTTCACTTTGGCCATCTCATGTTAATCAGATATTGGTTTTTCTCCTATTTGTCTTGTGAAATTTATCTTCTTGTATAATTTCAAATTGCTTTAGCATCTATATTATGTGCATTATCTTCTTCTCATGTGATCACATCTCCATTGCATTCACGTTATCCAGATTCTGGAAACAACTCCGATAATACATACTACCATCTGTAACTATCATAAGTCCATATTTTCAAGATTTACCAATCTCAAGCACACTCAAGGAATTTAGGACCACTATCATTATAGTATCACTTGTACTTGCACTAAAAATTAAGTGAGGATAAATAAATTGGGATTGGTCCCTTGTCAAAGTATTGGTATGTAGGCAACTCTGTTCATAGTGGGGTGTTGAGGATGTCTAAACTATCCTACTAATGAACACACATTTTCAGCTCATGCCATAATTTTAAGGAGGGTTAGGGTTTATATAATAAATCAACTATTACATTCACAAAAAATAGTTATATATTTCATGTGAATAGGAATAAAACCTATAAACATAGGTGTAAATCTACCCAAAATTTAGGAACAGTCCTACATAGAGGACACTAGAGTGACATGGAGCTACTGTCCAATTGTGGTGTTACTATCTAAGAGATGATATAAATATTAGAACCTATTAAAAACACTCAAAAATATTTGGATACTACTTTTCAACACTCATATATTCAATGTTAGGTGTTTTCTAGGTAAGTCTTTATTTGCAAAAATTTATTACTATTTTTAGAAAGTCAAAGCAAGTCAAATTCTATATCAAATTAGTGGTTATTTATTACATATTATTTTACTAATTTAGACAAATAAAAATGTTATTCAAACATAATATTTACATATTTAAACCCTAAAATGTTAAAATAATTAGATACCCTTTAGAACTTAATAATAAACTTAAGGAATCTAAGCACTTGATACCAACTTGTACATAATATGTATGTATGCATATATGTATATGTATATATCTTTTTGTACTAATTAGTATCTATAATTTTTAATTATGCACACGTGCACACGCGCACACACACACACACACATCAATCAATATCTATAATTGTTAGGTGTATATAATTGTTAAGTATGTGTATATATACATATATATTTTATTAATATAAACATGTGCACTTTATAATTACTAAGTGATTTTATATATATATATATATATATATAATCTATTACTTAGAGTTAATTCAAACTACATTTACATAAAAGATGTTGAGAGGGAGAGAACAAGGGGGAAGCAAAAAGGCACACTCCATGGATTTCTCTCCCACATCATGATTGGATTCTCAATGCTCTCAAACAAGCCTCCATGGATAAAAACAATCAAAAGATATCGCCTTCTATAATATTAAGCTTAAAAAATAGATAATGTTTATCTTTACATCTCCAAGCATCTTTCTTTTTTATTTATCTCTGAACTTAAAGGATTTTAAGGAGGTCTCAAGAAATTATATTTTTTAATTTTATTGGTTTTAAAATGTGTGGGGTATATATGGGAGTGTGGAGGGTATCAATACCTATAACCCAACTCCCATGCACACAAAATATAAGGCATAGGAGGATAACTAACCTATCCAACTTCTTTATGCCTTACATAAAAAAAAATCAAGTTACCCAACTTGGGTTCCTTATTACTAAGTGGGTCTCAATATACTCACCCTACCTATTCTTACTCTTTCCTAGGTTCATTTAGCTTGGGTTTTAATATAGATCACTTGGGCTTACCAATTATGACATGACATGATTACCCTTCTCTATATTCCCCACCAAGTTCTAGTTTTAATAAAGGTCATTAGATTTCTCCTAGCTTGGCTCATACTACTCAACAAATTCCTTAGCTATCAAGATATTTTGTCTACTCCCTATGATCCCCCAAGCCTGGGTTTATCCATATTTTATAATATCACTTACTCACTTATCAATATTTACCCTCACCATGTGGCTCATATCTTACCCTCCCGTATGATTATAACATGTGGTATTTACTTTTCCATGATAAAGAACTCTAAGATTAAAAAAAAAAAAATCCATTTAGAATAAAAATCCTTTAAAGTGTACCAAAAAACTTCATGGATGAAGAGTGCCTACATTATCTTCTTCATTTGACTCAAAATTTCACCTATAGCTCTTAAGTTCCCTCTCCTATAAATAAAAAAAGACCTTTTTTTATTAAACTTTCACCTTTTTATAAAAAGGCATAAAAATCCTCACTAATACTAAGTAGACATGTGTACCTTTATTTTAATTTCCAATTATAATTGTAAAACATATAGTACCTATATCTCATTTATAGAGAGTTCAATTGTGCCTATTTTTTCATCCCCTCTCTTTTCTAAAAAAATTGAGTAAGCCAAGTCATTCTATCATATTGACAACTAAAGTCATAAAATTTAAAAATTTTAACGAGGGGTCTTAGTTCATTACTTCATTTAAATATTCAATGTTATGTTGAATGCTTATTATGATAGATACATTTAATGAATTTTTTATTCTAACATTATGAAGTGGTTTTAAAAGCATGAGTTGATATAATAATAAATATTCAGGTGATATGGATAATTGTGCAGAGTTTTATTGAGAACAAATTAATTTTATCTTGTGAGTAAGATACTTCTAGCCATATTTTTTGTTGGCATGGATGAATAATGCATAGTTTTTCATAATATTTAGAGGCATTGATATTTGTAATATGAGAATAATTTGTTTGATTCACAAGATTGTTTGATCAAATGACAGTTAGGATCTTGAGGTGTCAATCTAATTTGAAATAATATAACATTATTCATATTTTATATTAATGTTATAAATGGAAAGGTATATATATCATCTGACACATATGAATGTTTGTTATTTTCTAAAACAATTTGTATACAAAATTGGTTTCAACTTTGTATAAGTAATTTGGGTTATTGATAGAGGCCATGAAATTTGGTTTTCTTCTCATTATGGTTTAATATGTTTGAAAATGGTATAGTGAATGAAATATAGATGGTGTTAGGTTTTGAAGTGAAATTTTAGTTTTTCACTCATATATGGAAAATATGGTTTTATTAATAAATAGAAGTGATGTTGTGCTCATAAATGTAGATATCTGGTTTGAACTTTCTATATGTAATTTGTGTTAAAGGAAACTTAGATCACTGGAAAATACAATATCAATTACAATATGGAAAATTTGTTTGATAACTAGGTTCTTATTTTTTGTTTTTATATTTTAAAAATCTAAAAATGATTGTTGTAAAAGGTCTATTTATTTTTCAAATATTTGAAGATTTTAAAATAGAGTTATGAATAGTTCAAAGCCATATTTGTGGAAGTTTTGTCAATCAAGATTGTAAATGTTATGCTACTCGGAGATTAGCCTTTTAGGTTATTTTTTGATATGAAACAAATTATATTTGGTGGCTTTGTTTTGTTTCATTTTTAGAAATTTATATTGTTTACATTCATCTTATGGATTTATGGACTTGAGATACATAGATGGTCAACATGCTTGTAATCAATATTTTGATTAGATACAAATTATAGTTTTAAATTAATAATAGTTTGTAGAGATTTTATGTGGATTGGATATTGGTTTGTTATATTGGCATAGGAATTTGGTTTTAAGAAAAATGTAGCATGGTTATATTTGACATGTGTTAGTTTTTGAATGAAGTGATTATTTTACATGTGAAACTTTTTGGATGAAATGTGAGAATCATGTATAAGGTATTATGATCTTAATGACCTTTTAAAATATAATGTTTGACCAACATTGAGTTTTGATATAAGGTTTATAATTTAAATTTCAATCTTATTTATTAAAATTTGTGCAATAATTATTCCTCATAATCACATATGACATGATTTATTTGCTTTGATGCATATTAGTTAATAGTTTTCAATACAAATAGTAATTAGAATTTCGTTTTGGTTTAAATTTTTGTAAGATGTTAGGATAGACTTCACCTCATTTTAATAACTCACATGATGTTAATTTTGAACATATCAAAGATTGGAATAGAGAGGATTCACCTCCATAAATGTTTTTTCTTAGAGGCCAAAATTTTAGGGGTAAAAGGACTAGTAGAGTTATTCCTAAACCTTATAACTATGGGACACACATGCCAATCCATTTTGATGTATTAGACCCCACATTTTGGAATGTTTTGAATGCTCTATCTTTAAGTCTTGTAAATCAAGGTAATTGAGCTTGGAAAGGACCTACTTATAGATCTCATTGTCATGAATAAGGAAATTAAGTAGTTCCTCCCAACATATGCCTACCACTTTACAATCTGATCAGAACCCCACTTCTCACCATTCTATTTAGTATTAAGAACCTACACCTCAAAATTATTTACATATAACTAAAAAATTAGATTCTTGATCTCTTATTCTATTAAATACTAATAATCTATTCCCTAAACCTGATAATGCTATTATAGTTAAATTCAAGGTTAAGTATTATTGATTGTCCTTCACATAAACTCTATTAGGAAAGGACATTTCCTTTGAGAAGTAAGAGGTGATGGCTCAATCCTATAGAATCTATTGTGATCACTAGGATGGTTAATAAGGTAAAATTATAGGTTGATGATGAAGATAATGAAGGTGATAACAAATTTTTAATTTTTCAAGTTACGGTAATGAATTACACTGAATATGTGATAGATAAGGGTCATCCATTGATTGAAATATTATATGACACAGAAGAAAAATGGATGGATTGCTAAATTATATAGTGGATTTTGATGTTTTCTAATAATTTGATAATAATTTAGTATTATGATGACATGTGGAGGTTGGGTGAGTTATTTTTTTGTTTTAGTCTTTGTAGATACTTTAACATACTGCATTACTTTGGTGATACATATTTATTTTGTATACTTGATAGTAGTTGATATTTTGATTTTGAACATAAATTACTAAATTTAATGGATTAATACATATAGATACAGTGTTAAATGTATTTAATTTTGTTTAAATTTCTTAGGTCATATTAATGTTTAACATAGCTTGTTTATTTAAATAGTAGTAATAACTAAGGCCCCCCACCCATTTAGAGTTTGTCTTTAGTTAGTCCAATTTTATTTTATTTTGATCTTATAAGATTTATTTAAGTTTTAAATATAAATTTAAGTTACAATTTAAGTGACTTTATTTAAAAATTCAATTAGACTTAACTAATAAATAGCTAAAGTTAGTTATAATTTGATATTTGATTATAACTTGAAGAGATTAGTATAAAGGAAGATTAAAGTGACATGTAAAAGGGAGGAACATTGCACAGGTATAATTGAAGACTCAAAGTTACTTAAAAATTCACTCATTATACTCTTTCTATGCAACATATTTAAGATAGTACAAATTTTAAAGATAAACCAACAACACATTCTCTAATGATTAAGTAATATGCTTAATCAGTGTAAGTATATCTAGGTTTCCTATTTAGTTTATAAATCAATTATCTAAAGGTTGTTAGGTTTAATATCTTATGTTAATTATAGATAGGCAATCATATGATAATAATCCAAAGTGCTTGGGCCAAATAATAATGATTATATCATTGCATGTGACATGTTATTGATCTATTCAGATTGCATTAGTTTGCACATCAAGGATTTTTTTATTGAAGGACTCTTTCTCAATAAAATCTCTTTTATCTCTGTTACGATGACTCTTATTAAAGATTCACAACTTTATTTTTATGTTATTTAGTTAATTTTTAGGTATGTTTTCATTCTAATTATGGGTTTATTTTTAAACTAGATTTGTTTATTTATTATTTTAGTACCTAGTTTGTTCCTACTTTAGTAATTATTATTTGTTTATTAATCTTTATTTATTATCTTTATAATGTTTTAGTTGATTTATGGTTTGCTTTATTCTAGATTATTTAGTTGATACTGTAATCTTATTTTAATATTTCAATAATAGTTTATGTTTAGATTAGGTAGCTTTCACTTTTTATTATCTCTTAAGATATAAGTATTAGATTATTTTATTATTTTATTATATTTATTTTAGTTTTAGATTTAGTTTAAGTGATAGATTAAGATAAATTTTTATTTTATGTCTTCATTGTCATTTGTTTTACTTGTCTTTCAACTCTTTTTATTTTTTATATTTCACTCTGATTTGAGCACAATACAAATATCATAGTATTATATATAATTTGATAAAGTAATTATATTATAAGGAACAAAAATATTTCTCTTAAGAGATTATCTTATCCATAGGTTTTCTTTATCAGATAGGTTAGATTATATAATTATAATATGTTTTATTCATTTAATTCAAAGAGATTTTTGGTTTTTTAAATTATAATTAAGTATTGTTTGATATTTGATATACTTTTTAATTCATAGAACATATAAAAACCCCTTTCACATCTTTAAGATCCTTCATGACCTTTTGTACCCTAGTTATTAGACTGGTACAATTACTTCTTAACCTTCACAATAGGTAAAAGGGTTGATTTGTTAACATGACAATTTTGATCATCAACAAGTTCTAGGCAAGTTAAGGGTTTAATAAGGCTTATAAAACATAGTGACATGTGACCTATTGGGTCAAACACAAATCAAATGTCTCAGATGGATGAATTTCCCTTGATACTTATATAATTTGTTTTATTCTATTTTTTTTTAGAAATTAGGAATTATTTGGAGTCCATAATAGAATCCACTAGTAATATTCAAACATTTTTATATTATAGTGTAAGGGTTCACATGTTTATAAAAGTAAAGGATTTCAAAACTAGTCATAATATTTATACAAATTAACTATTTATAATTTATAGGTGACAAGGTCCATGATAATATTTATCAATTATCTAGGTTTAATAAATAAATTGAATGTGAAGGTGAAGTGAGAAAGGTTCACATGATGGTGCTTTATTTATTTGACCCTTATATCCCTATATGATACTAGTCAAACTTATATCTTGGACCCTCATTGTACCCATAAATACATATAAATCACATATGAATGGAATAAAAATGTGTGAAATAATATCACACACATTTAAAACATAATTTTAGAATAAATTTTACTTATACATAATTATTAACAAACTTATAATAAATAAAATGACTTATAAGAAACCCATCCTAGGGAAAATTTTCATAATTAGTCATAATACCAATAACCCATTATCATAATTACAATATAATAATTCATCATATTTAGATAATCAAAAACCTTCAATAGCCACACACATCCTTTGGATAGCTAATTTTTGTCCAAGGGTAGTTTTAAATGTTGGTTTGCATTGATTTAGGGTACTTAAGCATTTGTTAATTATCAACTCAAAATTAAACTCTTATTGGCATATCTTTTGTCTTTTTTGGGACTCATTTTATTCCCATTCCATTTGTTTTCTCTCTCCTCCTTGGATTTCCTTTTTTCCCTATATTTTTTTATTATTTTATTATACTAATATTGTTTGTTTGACTAGGAACTTACTACTATGCTTCTAGTTGACTAAGAGTGCATTAATGTGATTTTGATATTTATTTATTTTGCTCCCTTTAACACTATTTTATTCTTATCTCTATGTTTATGCTTATTTGTGTCATATTCCCTTCCCTTTGGGTGCCAACTTGCACACAAATAGGGTCTTTATTTTAATTTGATAATTATATATATACACAAATGTATTAGTACATATAGGAGAAATAATAAGAAAGAGAAAGTAGATGAAATTAATTATTTCAATAAATTGTCAAGAGCGATAAGCATAAGTCTAGAATTTAATTTCAAAATAAAAAATTCCATTTTAATCTTGATATTTCTTTCATTTCCAATTATTCATGTAGTGAATATTCATATATGGATTACGGATTTAATCACTATGATTTCTTTTTGAACTATATTGAATGCTAGTTTCCAAATTTTCAATGTATGAGGTTTGATTGAGATATTTCACATAAAAGGAATACCCTATTTCAAAATGTATTGGAAGGTTTTTTTGAAATGATGAGGGTTTTAATAAAGGAGAAGGAATTTTGGGTGATGTGTCATAAATTTTGAAGAACTATGATAGGATTTTGAAACCCAAAAGAAAAGTATTAGAGTTCTTAAATTTGTTCCAAATAACTCTATAGTGGTTATGATCATAACTTATCCTTAAGATAAACACTTGGACATTAATAGGAGAGTATCTGATCCAAAAATTAGAATTTTTGATTGAAAAATATTTCAAGAACATGAAAATAACACAATAACAATGACTTCTTTAAGAAGATATGTTTTATTACTCAAAATTACAATACCACTATATGCTTATCTCTGGGAAGAGATGTCTGATTTCCCTTTCAGGTTACATCTTCATTTACACACATTTTTAAATTATGAGGAGGATGAGGAAGTTCACCAATATCTATGGATATTAAGTGGTTCTACTTCCATGATTTAACACAATACAAACTTCAAGGAATTATTATTTTTAGAAACTTACTATTTTTAGATTACACTACTAAAATTAAAATTTTGAGAACTTACATTAGGTTTTATTAGGTAAAAATCCATTAATAAAATATCCATGCCATCTCACCACATTATCCTCATTCATATCTTTCTAACAGTTCAAACGGTGAGTCAATTGGAGCTACGGTGTAAAAGTTATGGCTCCCAGAAGTTCCATCATCAATTGGGGTTGAACCATCACCTGAATTGTCGCTTGAATTGTTGCTCAGATCAGTAGCACTCCAATATTGGTAAATTTTTTAATTTTTTTAGTTTTCTATAATTTTTTTGTGTTATGATGGCCTCTTCCTAGCTTGTTTTCACTTGATTTTAGCCTCAAAAGCCTACACATTTTATACGATTCAATAGTATTATTATAACCATAGATTATCACATTTCAAATATTCTACATTATCCATTTATATTAAAAAATATTTTGATATGAAATTCACATTTTTATGATTAGTTGTAGTGCATTATTGATGTAAAATCCTTTTAAGTTGAAACATTTTGGTGACCTCAAAATTAAGAATGTGATTTATTTCATTATAAGGTTAGATATAGTTGTTGTTTTGATAGATATAATTTGTCTAGGATTTATTATATTTCTTTAAAAAATCATTTTTTCTAACCATTATGTGTTGGTGTAAATCCTAGTTTATTTTTATTGTATATATTTTCAAACCTCAGGGATCTTCATACACTGCCATTATGTTTTACCCTCATATTAAGGTTAGATATTATATGTTCATAGTGTTTAATTTTCTTAGGATTTTGTTTTTAACACCAATGAGACCTAATTTATTCTTGGTTTCTTCAAACCCTAATATTATTAAAAAGGATAACCCTTTGGATGTATTATTTCAAGATGTTACAAATGCTCCTATGAACATCATGTATTTTAATAATGATATAGAATATAATGATCATGATTATTATAATCATGATGAATTAAATAAAATATTAGTTCAATTATGATTCAACCAAGTAGGACCAAATTAGTATGTAAATGGTATGGATGTTATGCATGTTGGTTGAATTTATATAATCCTTCATGATTATAAATTTCAAATTTTGATATGAAGGAATCAAATAGTAAGGCAACATGTGTTAGCATCAAAATAAGTAAACTAGAGAATTATGAATTCAAATTTATAAGTACACAACAACATGATTACTCTATTAAAACATGATGTAGATGTAAGTTACTATTTTTTCATAGAGATGAATGCTTCTTATTTAAATGCAATAAATTAATAATGATGCAAATGCTAAAAAATCTTAAGATTACTATTGAAATGAGGATGAAAATTAATTTTGATTATAAATTTGAATTAGAAAATCCAAATAGAGACGATTCAATCAAAAATAGTACTAATTATTCTTTGATCAATCATATCGATACCTTATAGACAACTAATTTTGTTATATGTATCATTCTTTAAATGTTTTTAGTGTAGTTTTATACATATGAACCATTTTTTTGGATCACGTACTGACTAGCAATATTCTATGTCTTCTCTCTCTCTCTCTCTCTCTCTCTCTCTCTCTCTCTCTCTCTCTCTCTCTCTCTCTCTCTCTCTCTCTCTCTCTCTCTCTCTCTCTCTCCTCTCTCTCTCTCTCTCTCTCTCTCTCTCTCTCTCTCTCTCTCTCTCTCTCTCTCTCTAAAATGTGTTCTTGTGTTTTTAATTCCCATCTCTCTTATTATTATACTTGTATAGAATTTTTATCCACTGGGACATGATAATTTTATCAAAAAATTTCCATGCACAATTGGTAGGACACTAATTGTGTCCCTTTAATTTTTATGGGACCTACATCCCTTGTCTTCCTTTTCACTTGTGTAGGCCTATTTTATAGGTTTATTTATCTTTTCTTTTTTTTCATTACATACCAATGAGTCATAATTCAAATTAGAGAGGAATATATATACAAATATTACCATAAGAGTTTCAATAAATAATAATCAAGGAAAATAAATATGAATTTAGTCTTACACACTTTACAAAATATTATTTATGATCTTAAGAACTATTTTTGAAGGTTTAACTACATCTTAGACTAAATTAAGGATAATAAAATGTTCATGTAATTTAAATTGATTTACTAAGGAGAGAAAGTGAAGTCTTATGTCTCATCTAGGTTGGGATTATTCTCATGCATGAGAACTAAATTGTCTTAGATATATGCATATGGTTTATGTTGATGTAATTCCTTAAATGATCAATGTATATCCACACAACCATGTACACTTATCCTTTGTGTAAATACACCATTTTCACACAAATATTGAATTTATTGGTACCACATCCCTTGCATGCATATACAAGTTCATGATACTTATGCATAGAGCCTCTTGAGCCTATTAGAATAATTATGCACCACTACATTATCATGTTGTATTTAACTTTTGCACAAAGCCTCTTATGCATAGTAAAATATGTCACATATTTTACACCATATGTAGATCTTACCTTCATTATACAACACCTTTGTGGATTGATTCATATTAATTATTAGTTATGTGGCCTATCTAGGAATCCATACGATTAATTATCTAAGTAATTAGTTCATCTTCCATGCACTTGGAAGAATTTTAATTGTCACATGGGAAGAATATGTAATTAATTTTAACCATTATATTTTTAACCATTGGTATTTGTAAATACCTTATAATATTATTTGTATAAATATGTAACATATGCATATATCCTAAGGTTGATAACATACATAGTTGAAGTGATATGTATCATGCTCTGATTATTTAATCTTTCTCATATGCATTTGTATCCAAATCTTCAGTCTAGGAAAATCACAAGAAGTGTCTTCCCCTTCTAATCACATGAACTATCTTCCTAGCATTGTTTTATCATTTTAATTTTTTATAAACCTTACACATTTGTTCATATTGAATAGAAGTTACATTTCCAATAAGTATTGAAATTTTGATTTCTTTGAATGTGTGTTTGGTTTTATTATTTCAATTTAACACAATTCCCACTTTATTGGTGGCTTTAACTGACCCACCCAAAAAATAACTATTAGATTAACTATTTTGAGAGGATAAATGGAAGAAGAAATCATGGGATGAAATGTCCTCTTTTTAATTTTTATTATTGATGTTGGTTTAACCCAAGGATAGAGTAATTTAACCAAGTTAACTCTAAGATTATCAATTGATACCACCAGAGGTTCAATTCATGTTCATTTACTTTCTTGCTTATTATTTGTCTATATAATACTTTATACTTAATTAAATTGATAAAATAATTGAATCCACTTCATATTAATTCCTATCATAATCTACACTAGGGTATAACATCATCCAAATAAAGTAAGAAGGAGAGAAAGGGTAAGGAAGAAAAGACATGGTGCCTTTTTTTATAAATGAGCTTCTTGGTACTATAGAACTAAAAGTCATGCCTAACCACAGGTATACCATTGTGTGTCTATTATAGTGATTGCACAAAATTATAACCACTTAGTGAGAAAGCTTCTAAGGACAATGATGAAATCCATTAATCTCTTGAATCAATTGTAAATATAACATATCTTTCACTCTTATATAATTGCACATGACGAATGCAAGATGTCTAAAATAAAGTATGAAAAAAATACAAAACACTAGTTATGATAGTTATAGAACAACATAACTAAGGAAACTATCTTCAAATAAGAACAGTCATAGTGTTATGATCAATTAATCAGCTAAATAAAAAGACTAGAGACAATAAATAAAATATAAAAAACTATGTATTCAACATTCTAAAATCATTATGTTACAATCAATATCCCATAAAAACAAATTAAGGCCATAATCATGTGATCAAGGTTGGTGTAATCTAGGCCAATTCCATCAACAATTTGATGCTTAAATTCTAACCACCCATGGATGCACAGTCAAGGTGAAAACACCAAGGGAAGCTAGCTAAAATCCTAGCACAATCCTAAAAGTGATTCGACCCTAAAATTCCAAACCTCTTAAAATGGAAATCCAACCCATTTATCTAGATAATTTGATCAGATCATGGCCTCATATTCTATCTCCACACACTAATATGGTGGGTACAAACATCAATGATGATTATAAAATGAAGTTGAGATTATGACAGATTTGTTATCATAGCCATACCTTGAAGTTAGAGTGTATGCCTATTAAAGGTATAACTTCTATCTTTTATCTACTATTTGTCTTATATGAACCTCTACAACTTGATCTTTTGTTATCAAACTGAATGTGTATCCCATTCATATATTTTATGACCTTGAGAGATAGACAAGCCATCAATCTTAGTTATATCACTTTTGTGAAGCCATCACTACCACACGACTCTTTCTCTACTTCACTTTCTTTTTCCTTCACTAGGTTATTGGATTTTCCCACTAGGTCCCACTTTGACACTTGGTAACTTGTCATCATCCCTAAGCTTTACTCTATTATCTAACTTTGCCATTTATATGGCCACATAGATTATTATTATCTTCTTGTGTACTTCATGATTTGGACTAATGTTTCCAAAATCCCAAGATATTGGGTTAATGTTGTAATTGCTCTAGGATCTCAAGCTTCTAAGAGGGTGCCAAATGACATATTTTCAAGGACTCAGGGACACAAGACTTTACCAATGTTAATCGATTCCTAGGATTATGTGTTAATTCTTTAATGCCCCTAGGGTTATGATTTTATAAGGTTTTGATCATTTGTTAATACCTTTAAATATCCATTAAGTAGGTTTACATATCATGCCACATGACATGATCTAAGGGGCTTAGGGATTTAAAAGGACTGTCATTTTATAAAAATATTTGGATCCAAGTCCATGAGTCAAAGATATTTAGATGCATATAATAATTTGGGGGTATTTGAGCATCTTTGAAAACATATAAGAAAACAATAAAATTGACTGAGTAAATTATTTTGAAAAAAAATATTTTTTCTAAGAGAATATTATACTAGAATCAGTCATTCAAATTTGGAAATTGAAACAAATTGTTCACATAAACTTAAGATTCAAGCCTAGGTATTCATAAGATAAAGTCTATGGAAAATGAAATAGAAATGATCTAAAATAGAGGAGTGATAGACTATGGAGAACATCATGATTATTGAAGATTTGGATAAGAATAATTAAAAATATTAAGCCATTTTTTATGAAAAACATACTAATGATACATATGGCCAAAAGTTAGCTCAAAATAAAGAGGGTCCCTATTTTTAGCTTGATAATGGGGCATGTTGTACAATAAGATGACACACTCTTCATAAACTTGTAGATTATATCTAAGTGTAGTGTTATCCTCCATGCATAAAGTCTTAGGCCTCATGACTCAGATCAATAGTATTAGAGTTTGTATCTTTTATATGTATGTAAATATGCAAGTGTAACAATAAAAGGAATGATTACTAGTTATCTCTATTTTAGCCTACATAGAAAAAGGATATATAAAAATTAATATGGTTAATGCTTATAAGAAACCTAAGGTAACCTCAGATCTATAAAAACTTTTTTTGAATGTCAAGGAATAATATTTCACCAATTTTTTTGAGTAGTTCCTTTAATTGATGATACATCTCAATGCAAAACCATAAAACTCTCTCCCATATCATGTGCAAACACATAATATTTTTAAAATTTATCATTTATTGAGGTTTTATATCTTGTAAAAAACTATTAAAATTCAATATATTTTAAGTTTAAACCTTAAAGGGTGCACCCTAAAATGGGTGGGTAGACATATAGTGATTTTAAAGAGATTATTATTTATCTATTATGAATATATCCATTACACATCTCCCATGCTTAATGCCCTAATACATATTCTCCTTATAACCCCTACATATATAAATACTCATATTTTCTAACTATATCAACCTATTTTGATGTAGTATTTCATGATTGCCACCAAATTTCAAAATAATTTGGCCTAGGTCAATGTAGTCCAAAAGTTACAATAAACACTTCATAACTATATCATACCTATTTGACCTAATTTGAGGTTAAAATGTCATATTTTTAACTAAATTGAGGCTAGATAATGGCATCAAATAAAAGTTTATAAAGGGTTAGGATTACTTACCATTATAAATAAAATTCCTCATTTTAATTTGAAGAGAGGAACATTCATTTTTACATTGCCATTACTCATAATTCCACTTAAGTTTACATTTGGAGAATTCATTACTTAGATATTGTCTTGGAGGTACAAAAACTATCTTGTGGAGTGTTGGATGCAATAGGAGGAACCAATTTTAGCTTATATATTGGTTTAACCATTATGATCCTTATAACCACAAAATTATATTATAAACCACCATTGGCCAAGAGGGTGATTGATGGTAGTGTAGGTTTTTATTTTCCCAAATATATTTATTTGGGAATATTATATTTTCTCACATGGATTGTTCTTACATTTAGGGATATACTTGATTAGGTGGAGTTAGTGTGTCATAGGTGTCATAGGTTTGACTGAAAGACTAGGATGTAACTCTTTCATCCACCTTTTTTAGAGTTACACCTTTATACTAGGCTCCTTTAAACACATTTTATGGAGGAGTTACACTCATATTCTATGGGGTCTTTGACCACTATTTGTGGAGGAGTTACTCAACACTCCTATATGTATGCTTCACTTTAGGAATTTTCTCACTTAATAAATATTTGGCTTTATCCATTTTGGGTTATCATGTGTAACACTTATTTTTTGATTTCAATTTGTTATAGATATTTGGTGGTGTTCAATCACTTTTTGTCTCATGTGACCATTCAAACTTGAATTTGCTTTGTCTGGACTAGGATCATGCTTTGATATGGTATCATATCTAACCTATTAAATGTTTGTCTAGTCTTGTTAGTTGGTAGATTTCATTTGAAATCTAGAGGTTATTTACTTGTGTTATAAAGCAAATTTTTAGAGGTTTTTTAAAAAAATGGGAGTTTTAAATTTTTTCAAAATTATCAAGATTTTTCAAAATCCATCAGTCACCCAATGTGATGGAATTTTTTTTTAGGGGGTGTTACTACTATTTTATAAATTATAGTATATGGTGTATGATCCATTTGGATAGAGAGTTTGATCTATGGACTGTGTAACTTTTTTATACATCTAAAGGAATTTTTAAATATAGATATCATATCCCATCATCATCTCTCTTACTCTCTCCCACTCCTCACATGTTTGGTTGAAGGACATGTTGCTTTAGCATTGGGTCTATCCAATTACTTTTCAAATCAGTGAGAGCAGTTTATGATTGTATTTTGGGCAATCAAAAAGAGGCATCCAATCTACTCATGGACCATCACATTATTTTGAATGGTTCAATGTTGTGTTTTAAACATTGAAAATAGACCCTCTAGCATCTACCCCACGTCACCATTCTTCATAGTGGGATGCCTTGTTTGACACATTGAGAGATATGTACCTATTTTTATGCCATTTTTATTTCACCTGGTTTAATGCCCTTAATTGATCCTCACTTGGATTATATTACATTTATCCCCAAACTACACTTAACCCAAATATCCATCCTCTCCATCATCATTAAGCACATGTATATCTTGTATGGCCTTCCTCAGACCAATAAACTTACCATTTGAGCCTTTCATATCCATCACTACACTGGTAGGCTACCTTTTTGTCTCAAAAACCCACATTCTATGGAATAGTTTTAAAAAAAAAACCACTCTTACCATAAATTTTTGGTTTTATAAATTTAAAAAAATGGTTGTCATTATTTGAAAAGTTTTTGAAACAAAACATTGACATTTTATTTGTGTAATGCATTTATAAAAGTTGGGCAAGAAGTATTATTTATTGAGGAAGGGATTTATTAAAGGTGTAGAAATTATATTGGGATTATTTTTTTATTTTGTTTAATATAATAAAAAATGATATTGTAGTATAAGTCATTATCTCTTTAAGAGATATTTTTTGTATTGGTTTTTTATAAACATAGTACATTGTGAACTTCTTTTTTAAAAAGATGAGAAATAGTTTTTATATAAAACTCTTTGTATCCTAATTAGACAAAGAATGGAGGGTGAGTTCTATTTTAGAAGGTGGAAAAACACCCTCAAATTTAAAACATAAGTTATCTCTCTCATTTTATCATTATTATACTTGATTCCTTAGATGCATTTTTGATGGAGTCTTACATCATCATCTTGTTTGAAAAAACATGTCTTTTTGACTTGTATTGATTGATCTAGAAGAACTTTTGATTGAGTATGAAATATTTTGAGAATTAATTTGTAACATTTTAGGGTGTATTTTCTATTTATAGTCTAAGGAGTGTACCTTATTGTGTATCTCTATTTATTTTTTACTTTCACTTTCATTTCTACAACAACTACAACTTGCATTACTACTAACACTATTTTTACACTAATGGATTTAAGTTTAATCAACCCACTAACTTCCTTTAATTATCATAAATAGATAATAAAGATGAAAATCATTATAATAAATAAGGCTTTGTATAGGATAACCATGGGTGATGAAATTAAACCTAACATATAGCAGAATATAGTTAAGTGGTATAGTTGTAATGATGAAGACTATGGGCTATTGAGCCATTCTATAGCACCTAATCTCCTATTTTACTTACAAACTAAAAAATCACCCCATGATGTATGGACCATTATGGGTAAGCTATTTAGGTGTAAATATGTGATGAGAGGTCATGATCTTGAGAAATAAATCATTACCTAAGTCATTGAAACCTTGACACCCTTTAGGATTTATTTACTAATTTAAATTACTTGATATTTTAATTAAAATAATGTGTAATAAATAAATAAGATGAAAAACTTGTTCTTTATATACTCTTTAAACTAGGTACTAACTATTCAGTCTTTGTCTCCACTTTTCATGACATTAAAAGTGTTTTGGGCATTGTATAGAAAATGCCCTGTCTGGATGCTTTCATTGCTAACTTAACTAGAGAAAAAGATAAATTAATTTGAATGGGCAAATTTAAGTCCATAAAACCTCAATCCCTAATTTCTACGAATATGAAAGAAAAGAATTCAAATAAATAGAAGAAGAAGGAAAATAAGGATCAAGAAAAGAAGAAACAATTAACCTCTACCAAAACCAACACTAAAGCATCATCTTCTAATGACAAACCTAAGAAATAAATGGTTGATTGTGCCTCCTATAATAAAAATGGGCATGATGAAAACAAGTCATGAATAGGAAAATAGATCACCTAACTCATCTCTTAAAGAAGAACAACATAAGTGTTCCTAAGTCCATCAAGTAAAATTCATCTACCTAAGATTATACTAAGGCAAAGGGAAAGGCTCTTGTATCGATTGTAGCTTAAAAATATTCATGGATTATTGACTTGGGTGCTTCTCACCACATGGGATATTCACTAGTTGTGTTTTCTTCCTTAGATCCTTATAGTGTGTCTTCCATTAGTTTGGGTGATGACACTTTTATACCAGTTGTAGGGAGAGTGTCTATTGAAATGGAAGGAGGAACATTTAATAAAGTTATAAGTGTCCCTTTTATTTCAACTAATCTCTTATCAATATATTAAATCACTCATATCAGTAAAGGCATGAGAGTTGCGTCTTTTACTAGATTAAGTTATCATTAGGGAATCACATAATGATTCTACAATTGTAGTACATAGGGTAGATCACCAAGCAAAATTATACACATTATCACATTTTGTATATGATTATTATCTAACTATATTATTCACTTATTTAGATGGATTTAGTAAATTATGGTATGAGTGGTTTGTCCACCTTAACTACCACTACCTTGCATAAATTATCAAAATGACATGGTCGTTAGCTTACCTTGAGTCCAATTATCTAAGGGAATTTTTGAGAAGCAAAATTTTATAAAGGAAACGTTTTGAGAGATTCACAAGCATTGGATTTAATACATAATGATGTATTTAGGCCTTTTCCTAGTCTATCTTTTATAAGGTCTATGTATATTATCACTTTCATTGATGATTTCTAAAGATATACATGGGTCTACTTTATTAATCAAAAGTCTAAAGTGGTTGAATATTTTCAATACTTCAATGCACTTATTGATAAATAATATAAGAAATCCATCAAGCTTATTTGAACTAAAAATGGATGTAAATTTGTTAGAAATATATTTTAGTAGTTTTTCACCATAGAGGGGATTGATTTGTAGTAGATAATTACCTAGGTCCTTCATAGAATGGAGTTATAGAATCTAATAATAGATCCTTCAAAGATATGGATAGTTTTATGATTCACGCCAAGTCCTTAGCATCTTAGTATTGGGCTGAATCCATTCATTATCCTTTTTTAATTTATAATAAGGTTCATCATAAAGATTTGAAAGGAAATTCACCCTTTAAAGATTAGCATAGAAGGAAACCTTAGTTTGAGCACTTTAGGGGTTTTATACCTCTAATTATGACACATACAATAAATAATATACATAAATCTATGGAACTTTAGTCCAAGCCTTACATCTTTGTAGGTTATCTAGATGGTGTCAAGGGATACCTCCTTCTACATCCAATCACATATGAGTTTCTCATAGAGAGTAGTGTTCACTTTCAAGAGAGTCCCAAATACTCAACACTTTACACTTAACTTCTCTTTCATTTGATTCACTTAGACTTGATGATTCTTCTTTCAACTCAGATCATCTAGAGTAGGTTCCTAAACTAGGGTCTTCTTCTAATTCTGACAGTGAGGGAAATGATGGGGAGTCTTCTACATCTACTTTTACCCATGTTTTAGAGGATGAGGAGTTATCCCCTGAATCACCCACATCTAGGCCCCTTTGGGTTAGGTAGACACTTCAAAGTGAAGGCACTTGGGTAGGGGATCCAATAAATGATAGACATACTTGATTAGATTATTAGAGTGGTCCACATGTTTTTCTTTACTTTAGTTTTTGATTCATAGATATTCCAAGGGGCTTCAAACATACTTGAGTGGGATAGTTTTATGTAGGAAGAATATTCTTCCTTGATCAAAATCACAATTATGATTTAACTTCACTTATTAATGAAAGGAAGATGGTTTAATGTAGGTGGATACATCAAACCAATTTTTGAGAAGATTGGTCAATTAATAAATGCAAGATGTGATTGGTTGACAAGGGTTTTTCATAAGTAGACAACATTGAATAATTAGAGACATTTTCACCCCTTACAAAGATGACTTCAATATGACTCACACTAGCTATATTTGTAATACATGGTTGGGATGTGCACTAGATGGATGTGAAGAGTGATTTTCTTCATAAAGACCTTGAGGAGGAGATCTACATGGAAAAGCTACCTATTTTCATTTAAAATTCATCCTTAGTTTATATACTTAATAAATTCATCTATGGAATCAAACAAGCCCCTCAAGCTTGGTATGCTAAGATGGATTCCTTCTTACTTCAGGTTTCACTAGGTGTCATTCAATCCCCCTATGTATATTTCTTGTAGTAGGATTATGATCTACTAATATTGGTACTTTATATTGATGATATTTTGATCACATGAGTTCCTCATCATCTATTTCAATAGTGAATATATCTATACAAGACAAATTTGACATGATAGACTTGGGTCTTTGGCATTACTTCATTGGCATTGAGATTGCATAGTTTGATTCAATGATTTGACTTGTGTAGCCCAAGTATGATCTTGATCTTTTGGTTCTATTTTACATGGATATTTATAAGCCATCTCTGAATCACTTTCTATCATAAGTCAAACTTAAGGATTACTTTTATACACCTTTGGTTGATTCCACTCAGTATCGATAGCTTGTTATCATCCTCATTTATCATACTTATAATAGGTAGGATATTTCATATATAATAGGTATTGTTTCATGATTCATGTAGGAGCCCAATGAGTTACACTAGAAAGTAGCCAAGTGGATAGTCCACTACATTCAGGGATCTTATAGATTTAGGATTCATTATATATTTAGAACATAGGTTGAATTTGTTAATTTTTTAGATTTATATTGGGTTGGCGATACTCAGAATCATAAGTCCACTTTAGTTTATAAATTTTTTTGGGGTTTTGGTCCTATTAATTTGTATAAAAAGAATTAAAATGTTATTTTTATATCATCCATAGAGGTAGAGCATAAGTGAGATGTTAACATAGCTATTAAGGCTATTTGGATTTAAAGGAATCTAACTAGGTTTGGCATTCTTTTCAATAAGTCTACTATCATCTATTGTGATAACCAAAGTACCATATAAATATGTAGGAATATGGTTTAGTACCAACAAAATAAATCCATTGATATTCACATGAATTTTATTTAGGAGATCAGTCGTGGTCAAGTCATTGACTTGATATTTTTCTAGTCTTCATAGTAGGTTGTATATATTTTTACTAGACCCTTCATCAAGAACAAGTTATTTCATCTATGATCTCTTCTTGGGGTGAAATTTACATTAGCATCAACATCATATTTATGGGGGTATTATAGCCTCTTCTCTTCTTTTATATCTCTATTTTATTATTATTATATATATATATATATACATATATATATACATACATATATATACATATATATATATATACATATATATATACATATATATATATATATACATATATATATATATACATATATGTGTGTGTGTGTGTGTGTGTACACACACACACACACACACACACACACACACACACACACACACACACACACATTGGGGGGGTCCTATGGGTTATCTCCCTTTTATATAACTTATGAGATATTTCTTGGTATTTTGTACCTAATCAAGCCTAGTTATTGGGACCCATATTTATTTCACACTTCCTACCTAAGTTTTACTTATGTGGGGGTGCTAGTGTAGGTATTTATTTAATTTAATTAATTTATTTATTTAGGAATATTATATTTTATCACATGGAGTTTTCATACATTTGGGGATATTATTGATTTGGTGGAGTTAGGGTGTCATTAGTGTCATAGGTTTGGCTAGAAGACTAGGATATACCTCCTCTATTCACTTTTTATGGAGGAGTTATACCTCTATTCTAGACTCCTTTGAACACCTTTTGTGGAGGAGTTACACTTATATTTTAGGGTGTCTTTCACCACAATTTTGGGGTGAGTTACTCAACACTCATATATGTGCACTTCACTTGAGAATCTTTCTTACTTAATGAATATCTGACTTTATCCATTTTGGGTTATCATGTGTAATACTTGTTTTGTTATTTCAATTTGCTATAGATCTTTAGTAGTGTGTACTTGATTATTATCTCATTTGACCATTCAACCTCACATTTAATTTGTATAGACTTGGATCATACTCCAATAATTGAGGCTCGATAGTCTTGTTCAAGGTAATTATACTCTAACCCTAACTCTTTAATTTTGATATATAAAAGTTGCATAATTATTATCTTGATTGAACATATAACTCCTTATATGAATATCTTCTACACTTATAATTAGTATGGATATATGTTTTTTCAAATAAAATGTGCCTTGATTTATTAATCATATATAAATTGTAGTCCTTCACTTAAATTCATTAATACTCTTGGATACTTTGAATTCAATCTTAAATATACCTAAAGACATGATAAGGTCACGATTAAAGATAAATTCCTCCCCTTGGTTGTGTTTGGATTCCATTCACAGTACCTTATGTCATGGTTAGCGTTGATGTTATAATTTTTAATTTCTCTTTATCTTATAAAATGTTAATTAGTTGAGTTTGGACACATCGCATGAGTGGTATTAACTCTTTATCATGATAATGTGTTAAATTTCACCATAATGGTGATATGTATAAGATTCAAGGAGACACTAATCCTTGGTATTTAAAAAAAATTAAAGATCATCGTGTTTTTTAAAATTCCTGCAATCAAACATTTTGTAATATTTCCATTTCATGAATATTAACAATTTAAATATCCCATCAATTATAATCGTGGTTACAATTAACAATTTAAAATTATGGGTAACATCTCTCCTAACCTATTAAATTTAGATGATGATAAACTCTATGAGATTACTTTAAATGTCCAAACTTTAGATATCCCTTCACACATAGTTCAAATACCTCCTTATTTATGACCTAGGTATTGCCAAAATATAATAGATGATGTTCCCACCTCAATATTAAGGCTTAAAAAATAATAAACCCATCTTTATTCAATCGATATTATCATTAATGATTTCACTATTGATATTCATACACTTGTGTACGATGATGGCTATTCTCTAGATGACCCATTCTTATTTGGCGATGATTTAACTAAAGATGTAGAAATTATTCATTATCGATATTCTTTATAACATTCTTATCGGTATAATTTACATGCACATAAATTTCACTTGGTAGATATAGTATCTTCTCCTTATATTTCACTTGAAATTATTTATTATTGCATTGATGTTCATAGATATGAGGTAGATCAAATACCCACTTCTACTCACTATAATATATCCACCTCTTATCCTCTTAGGGGTATTCTCTTAGATCACAAAATAACATGACCTTATTGCTTTGTTAGATTTTTTGATCCTTTGAGCAACCTTCCACTAAAAATGTTAGCTATATTATTCTAGCCTACACCAAGGTTGTTTATCATAGCTATAATGCCTACTTAGGAGCTTAATCATAGACACATGGATCATGATGATTTACTTGATGATATTTTACACATGTCAATACTTTATTCTCCACATAGATGATGGACATATGAGCTATATTATGATTTTCATAAGAAAGATGGTTATTGGGCCAATTCTTGTCAGGAATAACATATATTTTTATCACAACAATAGACACAAAGCTCTATTGTTACCATATATAGTATATCTCATCACTTATTCACTCCAAAACACAATTGGTGTTTCCATGGCAAGAATACAAATACTTTGACACATTACCGAAAACATCAATAATACATTATTGTGATTCGTAATAAAATAACACAACCTTATAATAAAAAGAGCTTACCACCTCCTAATATATATCTAGAATATATTTCCAAGCATGGGGAGTCTATTGCCTTTGGCATAAATGTACTACACATCATATAAATAGATGTAGAGTAATCTAATAACATTTATGTTATTTTTCATAGCCCATGCCTTCTCCTTTGTAGTAATGTCACTAATACTAATTTTAGACAAAGGCTCATATTTATTATAGACCCATGTATTCTTATATATTAAATGATGTCAAACATATTATAGTTTAAATTCCTCATATTAATTACCCATTGCAATAGGTACCACATCTACCTCCTTATTTTTCTTAGTTTCATACTCTCTCCATAGATATCGTGCATTAGGAAGTCCTCACATTACTCTCTATAAAGATTTATTATACCATGATTAGATATGGATGCTAGTTAAAATATGATATATTAAATGTTAATGATGGTGTATGTTAAGATATATATCAAAATTTACAAACACATCTTTGTGTGAAATATCATGTTATTATTCACATTATTATATAATTATATTTAAATAGTTACATTTTATTTTGAGCATTGGTGATGACTTGTGGTTTATATCTCATTTTCATCATTTTATTTAATTTATAGAATTTTAATTTTTCACGTACTTTACATCTATGACATCCTATTTATATTATGATTTTTTTCATGATACTTACTATCTTTGTTGTTAGACATTAAAATTTTAAAAACACCTCTAGGTCCTTGTTATCAAGATTAAAATTAATTTCCTTATTTTCCCTATTTTTGACATAGTTATTAATTTCATATGTACTTGTGCTAGAGCTTTGTTAAGATCATGTAGCCTATGTAATTTTCCTTTACACTACCTTACATCTTTGTGATCAATTAAATGTATACCCATAATTTTACCACTCATTACATGAATGTATATTATGTGATCATTATATTTAATTTTATTATTTTATTACAAGCATACATAGGTCAATTTTGAGATTACATACTTGAGATTAGGTCTAGGAACTTTTTGATACCATGATCTTCGATACTCTTCTCTAGAAACTGAGTGTAAGATCTCTTATATTTGTGACTTATTTCACTTAGGTTTGATATTTAAAATCCATATGAAGGAGGAACAAAAAAATACATAAAAATTTAAAATAAATATCATTAAAAAAAAAGTAATGATCAAAAGGAAAAAATACATTCTTAAAAGTAATATCACACCAAAATACATTATCTTTATTTGGAACATCTCTCCTAGTCAAATCTCAAACTAGATAGTTGACATCATAATATATTTGAGGTCAATTAGGGCATGGTATACTAGTATGATAGGATATGAGGTTTCATTATAACATATATATTAATATTTCCACCTAATTTCTCATACAAGTCTTTAATCTTTGCAGTAGACTGATAACTTTATAAAGGGTCTTAAGGAATGGGGAAAACATTATGGGAAGGTAGGTCCATTTTAATTTTCATGCATATTAAATATCATGTATGATACTTATAATTCAATAGCTATCCCAAAATTTCATTATTCATTTAAGTTGTCTAAAGGTTATTGGTGTCAAAAGTCTCTTAGTCTCACCAAATTGATATGAGTGTCTTGTTTATGATAATGACTATGTTTTCACCTTGGCATCACCTTTTTCACCCACCATAAATTTAATTTTCCCCCTTAAAAGGAAAGTTTGTTCCTAAATATTTTCCAAAATTATATTCTTCCTATTCTACATCTCTTTTTGACATGTTCAAAATATAATAATTTTAGTTTATATATCATTGTAATAGAAGTGGCATCTTTACGTTGTTGTGAGATACTCCATTTGGTTATTGCCTTATATTTTTAGGATATAACTTAGTTATTTTTGGGACATTGAGAATTATTTTCACCTTTTTTTGGGATATTTAGTCAAATTTATCTAAAAAAAATCTATTTGTCCATCTTTGATTATGGACTGTTACTTCTCTTTCATCGATTTTGTTTATATTTTATGTTTGTCCATATTTTTTTGAGTATGGATTGTTACTAATATTATATTGATTTATATTACAATATTTTATTTCATGATTCCTTGGTTTAATCTAGATTTTTACTTTTATTACTTTGGATACATTTTTGGGTCTTTCAGTCATTAGTATCCTTGGCTTTTTAGTTATCTGAATTTCCCTCTTTTCTATCATTTACCTTGATCTTTTGGTCCTAGCTTAGCCTTTGTCATCCCAAGTTAAAAATTTTATGAAAATTTTCATTTACTTTGGTTTTCCTATGATTTTTTTATTTTTCTCTTTATCCTTGTATCCCTAGGGTTTTTCTAATGCAATTACTATGCCCTCCATGATCAAGACTATAAATACAACATTCAACCATTCAAAAATAAAGTTAAGGTATGTATATGGTAATTTAAGTTATTTAACTTCTACAATTATTTTCAGTATTTCATTTCAAGTTACCTCAACTAGTATGTTATTATTTTCTTTCTCAAAATCACCATCTCATGTTACACTCTAGTGAACAATGATGAAATTCAAGTGAAAAATATGTATACACATAATATTTTAAAAATCTCTCATTTATTTATGCTTTATGTCTTACAAAAACCTATCAATATTTAATTTACCTAAGTGCATGACTTAAAGGGTACAATGGTAAGGGATTGGGTATACCAATGGTGATTCGTGAGATACAATCTTGTTTATATATCATGCTTATATCCACTACACTCTCCTCATACTTGATCCCCAAAGAAATCTTCCTCGTTATAACCCTTAAACATACCAATACTCATATTTTTTTTGTCTATATTAGCTTAGATTGATTTAGTATAACATGATTCCAACCAAATTTAAAACTAAGTTATTCTAGGATGATTTATTCCAAAAGTTATGACAAATGCTTCATAACTATATTCACCTTGGGTGACCTAGTTAGAGGTTAAAATATCATATTTTAAACTACATAGAGGCTATATGATGGTGTTGAATAAATTTTTTTCAAGGGTTAGGATCACTCAAAACTATAAATATAAGTCCCAATTTCAATCTAAATAGTGGGACATTCATTTTCACATTGTGATTATTCACAATTTTGCTTAAGTCTACATTTAGAGAAGCCATTTCTTAGATCTTGTCTTGGAGGAAAATTTTTATCTTGTGTAGTCTTTTATACAATAGGAGGATCCAATTTTAACTTATATCTTGGTTCAACCTTTTTTATCCTTACAAACTTAAGAATTTATTGAAAATAACCAATGGTTAAGGGGGTGATTGAGACTTATTAGGTTTGCTTAAGGTAAACATACATTAACCCTAGATCTTTCATTTTTGATATATATAAGTTACATAATTAATATCTTAAATGAATGTAATTTTTTTTTATTCCTCCAAATGCATCATATGTTCTCTTAGTGTTTAAATAAAACTTCTCATTTTAGAAATTGAAGAATTCAAAGCATGAATAGAAAGTTATGGTAATCTGGTTACCTGTGATGAAATAGCGATAGAGCAAGCAAACTATTCCACAATATTTATATTAGTTGGTGGTTGGGAGCCAATGTGGCCTATAACTTTTCGATATATTCTAATTAAGATGAATTATGCTCAAATTTGAGTTTAAATCTAAATAAATATGGACATATATAATGAAATTTAAACTAAAATGATCTGGTTAAAAAAACAAGTAATAGGTATGGCAAGGTAGAAAAGAAAGATATGAATGGTATTTATCTTAGATATTATTATAATGTTCAAATATTTACTAGGTATGAACTTAAAACAAATATATGAAATAAGACAACTCAATCTTGAGTCACAACATATATAAGGCAAACTTCTAAGGAAAACAATAAATAATTCAAATAAAAACTATGTTTAATTTATATATTTACTCTTTTAAGCAAATAGTTGATGCACATATACAAATGTAGATCAAATAAAAAGAATTAAAAAAGATAACCTTCAAGTATCCCAAAATAATCACAAGTTAACAATTATGCATTCAAAGGTAAACACTAAGAATTCATAGGAACAATTCAAATCTAAACTTCAAAATAGATAATTGAGAGAGAAGCCATATAAAAATTACCGCAAGAAAATGAGACCATCCTTCCAAAATTCTTTGCTTGTATTCATTTCTCAAATTTTAAAATAGTTTTTTCATCTAAAAAATTTCCCCCCTTTTACAATAGACAACACTCCTTTTATAGAGACAAGAAAGTATGTCGATCAATTTCATTAACTTACAAGTGTACAAATGTAAAGAACAATTGTCCTTTATATAAAATTTCTAGAATACACTAGACTTTCCAAAATAAACTAACCTATAGGCAAATATGCTAATAAATTGCACATGCCTTTACAAAAGAATATTTCATTTCCAAAACTTACAATGCTTTAATAAAAGAGAATATTCCTAACCAACTGGTAGACCCTATGGTGATGAAGTCCCTTAGTTCTCCTACAGTAGCCTTATTGCCTTTTGATGTTGCTCTTAAATAAGTCTCAAATTAACAATGGGTTCATGGAAGAGTTCATCCTCTTACTTAGCTAAGTCTTCAAGGTCCCTATTATTTCTCTCCAAGGCTTCTTTAATTCTCCTCACCTCAGTAATTTCTTCTACCATTAGGATTATATACATGACCCTATTATTGTCAGTCCTAGACCTTCCTTGGATCTTTATATTTACCTCTTGTATGACCAAAGTGGTCCTATGCTTTAATTCATTATCTATAGTGATGCCCATGGAGCTAAGTGTTATAGGTTTGGAAATTATGGTCTTAAGAAACTATTATATCCTAAATAGTAACTCTTTATCATCTTTGAGGAGTCTTTCCAAGCTCTTGGACTACATACTCAATCCTTGAATTTTATCTATAATCAATTACATAACTATGTTGAGATGGGCTAGGTTGATGATCTTGAAACCTAGGATTTTATTCCCTATCAAGATGATAATTAAATTCTTCAACTTATCTTTTGAACTCTACCATTGATTAAATAAACCCTTGACTACTACATCTTATTAACCTAATACACCTTGTCTTGATTTTATTACCTTTAGAGAATTGAACATGTCATAGAAGGATGCCTCAAACATTTCAATTATAGGGTCTAGGATAGATAAAATAACCTACCTCTCTAGATTTTCCTTTTGCTTCTTTAGGTTCTTTATTTTTTGTTCCATGCCCTTGATGCCAGTTTGCTGTTGGGATGATTTAGCTTGGGATAATCCAAGTATATCTTCTTCAAAGATGGGGTCTTCACCCATTTTTTGAGCCTCTACTATATTCAAACCTACAAATGGTTCCACTTTTTGAAAAAATAATAATTCATCAGTAACCATGGCTCTCTTTTTAGTCACCCTTTTCAAACCTATAGTTTATGGATTGAATTAGACTCTAACTGATGATCTAGTTTTTTGAGGAGGATCTAGTGTCTCTATTTGGGTGATACTTGATTCCCCAAGAGAAATCATTTGAGTTACACTTGAGTCCCCAAAGTCAACCATCTTTCTTTTTTTATCCTCCTTCTTTAAGGTAATTATCCATGGTTTGAGCTCATCATGGACATTTATGTTCATTGACTTGGTTATGGCCCAAGAGTTTTGTAGAGTAGGAATATTTTATATCTTACCATAAATGAACCATTTAGGGATGGTTGGTCCTTTTAGTACATTATCTTCACTAATGACACTAACCACACTCAAAAGGTGAGTGAAGGTTAGTCTAAGCCTCTTGGGTCCTACTAAAACTAGTGAAAGCTCAACCTTTCTCTTTTATGGGGGAAAAACTAGAACTTGACTCAAATCTAAATATTTACACTTTTCTATCTCCATCACTTCAATTTGGGGTTGGGGTTCCTCCATCTACATTTCTTCTTCATCAAATTGATAAGTAGTGGATAACATCTATAATGCACCTTCTATTATCTCACCTAGGTCTAATGCCACCACATCAGTGTACTCAATTAGATATCTTGGTTCATTGGGATGGGATAAAGATGATGTCCCCTCCCTAAGTCTCCTTTCTCCAAGCCTCTATTTAGCTTACACTTCAAGATTTGGGATTCCACTTGTGATTGTGGCTATGTAGGAGGAGGTGTATAGGATTAACCTCCTAGTAAGTGGTATTATCTCAGACCAAGTTGCCATATGTCATCACTCCACTTTTGGTCCCTCATTAATTTGGATTTTGGATTGATTCCCTATTTCTTCAATCTTTTTAATACCATTGTGAAGGATGCAACCTTGGTGTATATTTATTTATAGACTCCTGACTAATGTTCATAGGTAAAATTTATTTGTTTGGCCTTCAAATATTTCCCAACACTATCATTAGGGTCCCATTGTCTCAATTCATCATGTTGCAACTTAAAATATGCTCTATATCTAACAACATATTCAACATTGTCTAAATACTAGAAGATGGTTCTACCAATAGCCAAGGGTGGAGTATGCAATAATACTTTTATTTTGCCTCTACAAACACCATCAATACCTTTGGAACATGGAGTAGAAGTCTAAGTGGAGTTCACTATGTTCCCTCAATCCCAATGGGTGTGTAGTCTGGATAAAACTAGATGTCCCCAATGGACTCAATAGACTTCTTTTCCAATGGGTTGACTCTTAGCATTGGGAATCTTGTTATAGCCTCCAACAAGGTAGGATAGATGAAATCATAGATAAACTAAATATGGTTCCTTACTTGAAGATATGCAACTTTGACTAGAACTGAGACATTGTCTATGTCTTTTTAGGTGATCATCCCCTAAAATTAGGGATCTCAATTATGGAAAATAAGGCATCCAATAGATAAGACATCATGTAAAAAAATTTCCTAGACCCTTTCTTGATTGTGGAGATCTTCCTTCATAAACATGAGATAATAACTTCAAAAATGGGAGGGGTGAGTTCCTTCTCAATCATAAAGTATACCAAGGGTACTCATATTCTATCAACATAAGTAGTAGTGGGATTTCCACACAACTTATTCATCAAGGTCATTATCATCTTAATTCTAGGTCAAAATTGGTTAATGGGAATGTTTCCACTAAGGTCATAAATCACATGGTTTCTAGAATACAACCATGGGGCTAAGATGGTTTTGAGGTCATTTTTCTTATACAATTCATTAAAAATGGGTATATCTACTCAAGGATTGGATAACTAAAAGTAGTTTTCAAAAGTAATGAGAGACATGTAAGAAACACATTTATTAGTAAATTCATTGATCAACATACCTTTTTGAATTTTACATTCTTGAAAAATAGAGAGGGCAACATCTATATAGTGTAGTACCTATGAGTTTTCTACTACATGGTGAAGGCTCATCATTTGTATTACAACTAGGTTATAATATATTGTATTAAAGGATGAAATTTTCTCATCCTCCTTTATTATGGGCTATAACTCTTTAATTACCTAAAATATCTTGGTTTAATTATTATCTCCAATGTTCAATGTGATGAAATCAAATATTGTGTCCTTAAAGACCCTTCCTTCCAAATCTATGGTTGAGAAGAGCAATGTGTCATCTCTATGTTGATTTTGTGCCACCATGACTATAAAATTTATAAATTTCTCACTATTGGTCTAAAAATTTCCTCTAGATTAACATGTACTTTCTTATATGACAATTGAGCTCTTTTTGGTTTCACTATGGTCAAACTAAAATCAAATTAGGGCTTTGTGGACACTAGGGTTTCTTTGTAAGTCTTTTCTAGGCTTTAATGGTGATGGTTTTTGGACTTAAGTGAATTTTGTGCCTTAGATTTAATTTAGACCTCTGCCTTTATAACTTTTCTTTTTTATGACCACAAAATATTTGGTTTTGTCATTTTTTGCCTATGTGGCATCTAGTTGGCACTTTCATATCACTTTGTTCATTAATGTTAAAAAACTAACCATCAACCTTTAAAAATCCTACTTGGTCTTACTCTATTGGATTGATTTTTTATATATTAATGCAATCCATTGATCTTGATCTTGTGAGTTATATGCCATTGGACACTATTTGTACTAGGCCCCATGGTTATGCCACTTGATAGTCCCATGAGGATTTTTGAGCTATGTACCTTTTCAACTCCATTTGTTGGTGAAAATTCACCACTTGGTGATCCTATGAGTTCTCATACGTTTTATTGAATAGTCTATAGAGATATCAATCTATTCGATCATGTTCCTTCAATTTCATGTGAGTTGTAGATCTTGCAAGGGTACACGATGTTTAAGTTAGCATCATGGAATTTAAGAACTCAAGTTAAAGACTTTAGACTATGGTTTATTTCATGTTAATAAGCATAATATAAACCTTAGGCTAAAGTATTTAATATAATTCTAGATCATGATAAAAGGGAACCTTTAATAATAAAGGACCGAGTATAATGTTTTTATCCTAAGGTTTTATAGTATTTATAAATGTAATGACAATTTAGGGTAAAATTTTATAAGCTAAATTTTAATAATGGGACCTTGAATTTGTTATGTTAAGTCTATAGAATAGACACAAATAAGATCATGGGGCATATGGGGACCAAACATTATATTTTAGACCAAAGTTTAATCAAATGTTTAGAAACACAACCATACTTTAGGATAAAATTTGAGCTAGGTTCATGGTGTTTATAATCAATCCCATGAAAATTTTAACTTGGTATATGATGGGATAAAGGCTAAATAAAAGTCCAATTTTATCATTAAAGCATAAAATTTTAAATATGCTTATTTTTCAAATGGGTCTCCCTTGATCCTATAACACAAAGATAAACATGTTCAATTATCTAAATGAGATTGGTTCTTGAGCTTGAATTTGATGCTCTCATGGACATCAATGATGGCCTTGAAAGCATCAGTTAATGGTCATAAGAGCATCAAATTTAATCTTGTATAATTATTCATAAGGGCTAAAATTTGATGGCCTCATATATGTCAATTAATGGTCATGAGAATGTCAAATTTAAGCTTTTATAATTATTCATAAAGGATAAAATTTGATTGCCTCATGAATATCAATGATGGTCTAATGGATGTCAATTGGCAATCATGAGAATGTCTAAGCTCACATAATTGATCATAGGTACTAAAATTTATTGGCCTCATGGATATAAATGACAACCTCATGGACATCAATTGATGGGTGGAAGAACATCAAATTTAAGTACCATGAATAGTGGAAGTGAGACTGGTTCTATAGATTAAAGTCTTTAATTCATCAAGTTTATCATACTACATTCTATCAATGTTGTATGAGTAGTTTCAAGATGTTGATCCTACAAATAAGTACACAACTTAAATTAGGGCTAAAAAATGTATAAGACTTAGATTAAAGTCTTACAAATAAGGTCCTATTTATCTTAATAAACATGAATGGGGCCATAGGACTAAGACATTAGTCTAAGTTGTAACAAGAGGGACCATGAAAATAACAAAGGTTTGACCAAGCATATAATTTTTAGGCTATGGTTTAGTCATGTTACAAAACATGACTATGCTATGTTATAAAAATTAAGCTTGAGTCCACAACATTTTTGAAGTGCTCCCACCAAATTTTTAATTTTTTTTAAAGGATTTAAGCTAGGGTCTCTAAATGAGGGCATCAAAAAGCTTAAAAATAAATTTAAATTGGATTTCCACATGTCAAAGGATAGTTAAAGCCCAAGTTGGGATTCATTTGTAAACATACATGCATGGTTTATTCAATGAGGGTTCTATTAAACCTATAATTTAAAAAAATATGATTAAAGGTTAGAAACATTAGGCAAAGTAATAGCAAAACTTTGAATAGATATACTAATTAAGACATGGGGTGGATGATGTTAAAATAAAAATAATGTGCAAACATATTAATGATACTTTGATCAAGTGAATTTTAGTGTTAAGGTACAAACTACATAATTTAACACTTGGGTCCCCAATTTTTAGAAATAGGGGCTATGTTGACCTCAATAAATGGCAAATTTTAGGGGAAACATATCAATATGTTAGAATTCAGAGACTTTCGTTTAGATAAATAACTAGATTACTTATTCTACTTGATCATTATCATTATTTAGATCAGTTCATGGTTTAAAAAAAGCTTGCATCTACAAATTTAGAATAAAACATTAAAACCTAGCCATGATGTGTGTGTTCTTTGATTCCACTTATTATTTTACATGGGATTCAAGAGACAACTTCTAGGTTTTATATCTTCAATCATTAACATTGACTTATAGCATTTTTATATATTCATTAAGAACCATGCTTTAGCTCAATGAAGGCTTGGGCATTGCTCTACTACCATCTAAGCATCCATAGCCCCCAAAAATATGCATTTGGCTCCACTGAAGGCCTTATTCCACTTCCAATTATGTGTCTATAGACTTGGTGTAGATTACTAGAATCACCTTTGCTTACAAAAATTTGATTTTGTAATATACTATTTTTTTAGTATTTTTAGGCTTTCTAGCAAAGGTTGGGAACCAAGTTAACTAGGTTTAGGGTTTTGGTCAAGTGTTTGATCCTTAGATAATCACTTGTGGTTATAAATTTGTCTTAGGCAAGGATATTTGTTAAGTGTAAACATGATTATGCCTTAACAATTCAATATTTCATCCCATATTTGTAATTCTTCTTAAAACAAATTTTTAGATCAAAATAATTTTTCAAGTCTTTATAGAATAGTTAATCTATCTACCAATCCTTACCAACTTTTATAAACTATACCACCAAGCCATATTTGAAATCAACGATCAACATTTGTCTAAGATCAATGCCACCATTATTCAAATGTGGAGTTCCTAAACAATTATAATAAACTCTAAGTTGAGGGATGTCTAAAAGAACTTATTAGAAACAAGGAATGAAGCAAAGCAAACACACATAATAGAAAGAAAATAAATCAAGAAGAAAAAGGGAATTAAATAAATATATAAAAACATATGTACAAATAAGGGACAGGAATGAAAGAGCAAAACAAAACAAAACTAGCCTACCTACGCTAACCCTAACTATTCTTACAGTCATTTCATGAAGACCCTAGGTGGAGTAATAGAAAAGTAATGCTTGAGGTACTACCCATTATTGGGTAGTATGAATTTTGCTATTTTTAGGTCCTTAAACTTGAAGGTGTTATTTTTAAGTGTCTTTTCAATATAATAGGAACCTATCCACAAAGGTTTGAACTTCCCATGTTTACCTTTAGGCTCATGTGCCTTGTCCCAAATAAGAATTGAGTCCCCTTTCCTGAAAACCTTTATCTTAGATCACTTTTCAAACCACCTTTTCACTATGGTTTGGTACCTACTAAAATTTTCAAAAGCCTCTTCTCTAACCTCTTCCATTTGAGTAATGTTCAGTAGTCTTGAATTTGCTAATTCATGATTATCTTCTATGTACTCTTACATAAAATGGTATGTTAGCATCTTGAGTGTTATGGGGAATATGGGTTCTTGGCCATACACCAGTAATAAAGGTGATGTCTTGCAACCCTACTTGACCCTTATTATATTTACCCATAGGGCATATTTGAGAAGCTTGTGCCATGTTCTAGGCTTGTCTGTAGTAGACTTATTTATTTCTTTCATCAAGTTCTTATTGGTTGACTCAGATAATCCTCTACCTTGAGAGTAATGGTTAGATGATAAGCTGAGAACAATGCTATTATCATATGCCCATTTTTCCATTTAAATAGATGTGAAATCAGATCCATTATCACATACTAGGGAGACTAGAGTTACAAATTTGGTGCATATGTTTTCTTCTAATAAAGTGATCACTTTTTTAGTTCTGTATTGGTTAGTGGCCACTACCTCAGTCCACATGGTGCAATAGTTAGTATCTATCTGAACATACTTATTACCTTCTAATGAATTAGGGTTGATCATCCCCATGAAATCTAGTCCCCATTGGGCAAATGGCTTGTCAATCATTACTTGTTGTAGTGGCATGGTTTCCTTGTGCTCCTTTATGTTGAAGACATAACATGAATGACATTGCCTTACATACTTATAGGCATCCATGAAAATTATGGGCCAGTAGTAACCAAATCTAAGGATTTTGTGAGTTTTTGTCCTTCTAGATGGATACTAATTTCCTAACTTATTATGGGAAGTGTTCATTATTTGAGATGCCTCTTCTTGGGATACACACCTCAAGTAAATAACCTCATAGTTCTTTCTAAACAACACTCTATCTTTAATTAGGTAGTAGGCTGATTTGATTCTTTGGGATCTCCTTTTTTCCCTATTCAACCCTACAAGATAGGTACCATTAATAAATAAATGAATGATAGGATCATACCATTCATTATTCTAAAATATTTATTGATCAACTTTCATGACACTTAACTTGGGGTTAGCATTGACAATCATTTGAATCAAACCTTGGCACCTTACTAATTTTTTAGTCTTCATCTCAATGTCATGTTCCTATAGGACTGACATAAACTTACCTCTAATTTCTCCTAGTTAATTTTGGATCAACATGAGATTTGTAGGGTTAGGAAGGATGGCAAGCACTTTATTCCTAAGAATGTAGTGCCTAAATTTCTTTACTTCTTTAACTAATGCACATGCTTGTTTATCAATTAAAGTGTCATTTAACTTAGCATTATTAAAATTGATGGTAATGAAAGCAATTATATGATCACATCCATTAATTTTTTGAGTTAAGACTCCAACAATAATATGATTAGAAGCAAAGGAGTAAAGGTAAAAATCCTTGGAGAAATCTAGACTTATTAGGACTAGAGATTGACCAATTGCCTCCATGATGTCCTTAAAGGCCTTATTGGTTTCCTCATTCCAAGTGGTTTTGGCATCCTTTTTCAGCATATAATTTAATGGTTTGATAATTTTTACAAATATAAAAATAAACTTTCTTACAAATTTAATTTTGCTAAAGAATGATTTCAATTCTTTCCTACTATTAGGAGGCTCTATCTTAGATATAGCTTTTACTCTATCAGGATCTATAAAGATAACCTCTTTAGTAATGATATCGCCTAAAAAATTTCCCTTAGTAACATAAAAAAATACTCTTTTTTGGGTTAAGGGAATTATCATACCTCTTGTACCTTTCAAATACCTAATATAAATGCATGATGTGGTCCTCCCTATTTTTATAAAAAAATAGTCAAATCATCCATGTATATAATAATGCATTTAATTACCAAACCTTGGAAAACATGATCCATGACCCTTTGTAATGTTTCTCCTACATTGATTAGTCCAAATGGCATCCTTTTATATGCAAATGTGCCCCACTTGGTAGTAAAAACACTCTTCATCCTATTTTCATGATTCACCAATACATGGTTATACCCTAAAAATCCATCAAGAAAGGACATCATAGCAGAACTAGAAACACTTTTTATAACTTGGTCTAAAGAAGGCAAAAGATAGTTGTCTTTTTTAGATGACTTATTTAGATTCCTAAAATCAATGAATACTCTTATTTCACCATTATTTTGTATGACTAGTACAAAATTAGTAACCCAAGTAGAGTGCCTAATGGGAAATACAATCTTGGCATCTAACAAATTTTTGACTTCTTTGAAAATCATAGGCTCTAAAATAGGGTTGATAAGCCTCTAATTTTGACTAAAAGGTTTGCATTCCTTTTTTAAGGGTATGGTATGGGTGATGACTCTTGGATTAAAAATCTTTAAGTTATCATAGGATCATGCTATTATGTCCTTATAGTTTATCAGCAAGTCGTTGGCCTTGTAATTTTAAATGGTCAAACATGTTATCCCAATATTAACTAGATGAATTTGATCTTGAGGTCCAAGATTAAATACATTGTAATCCTTCCCATGTACTTTGGGAATCCTAGTGTTCTTATCTAGTTTATCCTAAACAAAAAATCTCTCCAAGGCAATCATGCCTTTTAGAATTTTTTTGTCATTTGATTGAATGACCTTATTACCAAATCTTCCATCCTCTTTAAGAGTACTTTCATTGGCCTCATATATGGCATGGGCCTTAAATATTCTTGAATTTCTCATGAAATATAAGATTTATTGGTCATCATTAAAGATTTGCAGGTGATTTATGTTATCTAGGACCAAAGGGCATGGGACCTGTTGATGTAGGAAAGTGCACCCAGTGGTAGGAAAACAAGCTCCTACCTTCTCCTCACAACATGGAAACTCCCCTCTCACCTATGGGATGGTGAAGCAAGAGAGGAAAGTCTCTAATTAAGGGGTATCTCCCTTTGATGTATCATGTTTGTTTCATCAAGAGCAAATACATACAGGCATAGATATATATACAACTATATAAACTGGGGGGATAAAAAGGGAGGAAAATATAGGAAAACAAACTACTCTAAGGAGGTGATACACAAAAATAATATGACCTTCTCACACCCACTCTCAAAATTAGACAAACACACTTATACGCTTCACCCTTAACAGAAGTAACAATCTGTAAACTTGACAGTTAGGAAAAAATGAAAAGATACAAAAAGGGAGGTTCACCAAAGGTGATGTGAAAAGCACTCTGTAGATGATCCCCTCTATTCTGCACTCCAAGATAGAACTCTTCTCCTATCAGCTGTAGATGGCACCTTGTAGATAATTGTTGTGTTGGTGTTGAACCTATGACAACATCAAAGACAATGACTAAACACAAATCAACACTCAGACACATAATATCTATCCAAGAAGAGGTAAAAACTATGTTTATAGATTCAGGTGGAAATTTTAGTAGGGTTACACCTTATAAAATTGTGAAAAGATAATTACAAATGAATAATTCCACAATATATATGAGAAGCCAAGAGGCCCATTTGGTGCTCCTTATTTTATAAGTGGCATATATGTCCTTTCATAAAAGAACAAGTTGCTCAAAATATTAATGAGCTATTCATTTTGCCTACTTGAGAACTACATTTCTTGCTTGGATGACTTTCATGATTTACCTTCCAATTTGATGCAAATGGAGAAACTAGTTGTTGCTTCGCTAGTAGCTAGCATTACAAATGATCAATTTATTGGCACAATTTTACCTACTAGAGTCACTTCTTCAATTAGCACCAGTTGGACAACTACACACTCATTCCTAGCTTGTCTCTTTGTCTATTTGTCCTATCAGACTCATTCAGCCCTTGGGGCAAACATCTTGTCGGGTCGCTATATTTTGAGCTCCTTCCCATGGCCATTGCTTCCTTCATTTGAAAACAAATGGTTATTCTATTTCACTAAAATTGACATGCATATGGCTGTCACCACTTTGAACACCAACGGTTCTTTCATCTTGTTAAAATTGATAGATTTTAAGATGTCATTGGGTCCACGTGGCATCATTATCAAATCCCTTGTCAGCCTTTGCCTTTGTGTTCTTCCCTGTGGGCACCCCTTTTGCATTTGAAATTACCCTTTGCATTTTCCTAGAGGGATGGTGACCCTCTAGGCCTTTAAAAATGCCCCTTTGCACTTGGCTAAAAGTTCCCCATGAGGTCACCTACCCATCGGGGTCCTTCGGTGGGTCTCTTTGTAGGGTCGTTGGACCTTCAAATTTCTCCCCAAGCGATCTGTAGACAAATTGTCCATGGACAATTTCCCCAGGTTAATTCCCTGGGTCTGCCTTTGCTTTGTATTTCCATGGACTTTTTGTCTGCAGACATTTTCTTGTGGACAAAAAGTCCATGGAAATTCTACCTAGGCTTTTAACTTAGCATTTGAAATGGCCTGAATTCCTTTGGACTTTTGTCTGAAGGAATTCCTTAGAGCAAAAGTCTGAAGGAATTTGGACTTAGTCAATTTTGATCAAGACTTGAACTTTGGACCTGAGCTTTAAACATTTGTCAGGGTCCCCTTTTCTGTGAAGTGCCAACCTAAATTCCTTGAAATTGTTGAAGTATCCACCCTCCCAAAGGGCACTTTAGACTTGAAGATCCCCTTCGGCCAAAGGGCATCCCTTTGAAACAAGTCCGTTGAACCAAAGATAGGTTCAACGGTTCAATCAAACATGTCAATGGGTCATGAACCCCTTCTTTTGAACCTTTTCTATTGAACCAAATCCATTGAACCAAAGCATGGTTCAATGGTTCAAGGTTCAACCATTGTGTGCTAATGAGCCTTAGAAGGTTGATGAATCAATATTAAACTGGACTTGTTGAACTTAAGTCATTGAACCTCCATTAAACTTGTGAAACTTGAAATAACTATCTTTGAATAGTGAAGAAAGAAGGTGAACAATTTTGGCTTGTGGATAAAAAATTGGTCAATAGATGGTGACTCATAGGGGAAGTGTGCTTACTACGCTTAAAGACTAGTGGCCTTGAAAATCCATTGGGCATGGAGTCAGATAGTAACTTTGAGAACTAGCAACAACTCTGCTAAAACTTAGAACCAGTCACACAAATCCACCTCCAAGGAAAGGAAAGCACACACAAGACTAAGAAAACTACTACTTGTGAAACAACACTTAGGGAAAACAAGAGAGAAAACAAGGGAAAATATGTACAATGAAACCCAAAAATTAGTGGCAATGCTTCAGATGTATCCCATTAACTGGGATACGTAGTTCTTCACCATCTAACCTATAAAGTTAGAACACATTATGCTACTTGCACTGAGTGATCATGTAAGGACCACTCTATAGAGCGTCAAATTTTTCATGTTTTTTTGGTTTAGTTTGATCTTCATCCCATTTCAGGACAATGTCTCCTTTAGAGAAATCTCTTGGCAAAGATTTCTTATCGAAGTGCCTTTTTACTTATTGTTGGCGACTGGTCATGGAAGCCATAGCCTAATCCCTTACCTCTTGAAGTTCTATTAGCTCACACAACTTGACCTCTAGGCCATTTCCTTCTTTAAACTATAGTTAGTGGGAGAGATCCAACACTAGCAATTCAAGCGAGATGGGAAGCTAAGCTTCCCTTCCATACATAAGCGCATATGGAGAATTTTTGATTGCTCTATTTAGAGTAATTCAATCAGCCCATAGAGCTATTTTTAGCTTGGCATGACAAGTTCTCTGATTGTCCCCCATAGTCCTCTTTATGATTCTGATCAGATTTTTGTTGGTGGACTCAGCCAACCCATTCCCCTGTGGATAATAATTTGATGAAGTGCTAAGGTATATGCCATACTTCAATGTCCATTCACTAGTTTTGGTTCCTAGAAAAGCCAAGGTGTTATTTGAGATTATGGTGGCTAGGACCCCAAATATTGTTACCAGGTCCTCATAGAACTCTAAGACTGTGCTTTCATTCACCTCTTTTAGAGCGATGGCCTCCACCCACCTAGTGAAATAATCTGTAGCAGTCAGGACCCATTTGTGCCCAACACTAGAGGGAAGATTGATCATCCCTATGAAATCTAGGCCCCACTGCATGAATGGTTACTCAACTTGAATAGGCTATAGAGGCATGGCAGCCAATCGCTATTTTCCATCAAAAAGTGCACACTTCTGGCACTTTCTTACCTAGGCATGGGTGTCCTTGAAAAGAGTAGGCTAAAAATAGCTATCCCTCATTATCCTTATTGTTGTAGCTCTAGGGGTGAAATGACCACCTACTGGCCCATCATGGAACTTAGCTAATACCTTATCAGCCTAGTTTGGGTCAATGCACCTTAAGAGGACCCAAAACAATCCCTCTTAAACAATACTTCATCAACTAAAACATAAGGAAGGGATTAGAGCTTAAAATACCTTCTCCTGGTCTTATCAAGACCCTGTGGACACTCACCCGTGAGAAGGAAATGCCTCATGTCTAGCATCCAATCCTTTATGACAGTTGGTTCTTCTATAGTGGCTGCATCATGGATTAACAAGCTATCTTTCCTTTCTTGTTTTAAGTTTGTAGCCAACTATTCGCATAGGCCTCTTCCCCTCACCATCTTGGTGATCTTAATGTCTATGTCATACTCCATCACTTTGGTAATCCACCCTGCCCTCTTTTCATTCAAATCTCAATTGGTCAAGAAATCCTTAACACCAGGATGTGGGACCATAAGGTGAATCCTATTGTTAGACAACATATGTCTGAATTTATTTAGGCTCTACACTACTACTAGGACTTGTTTCTCTACATACTTATACCTAACTTTGAAGTCCTCTAACCCTTGGCTAAATAAAGCAAGTGGCTACTCAAGGTCATCACTCTTATCTTGGGTAAGCATGGTAGATATCACCTCCTCATTACTAAAAGTATAGAGGTTGAAGTCCTTGATAAAGTCTAGGCTGATCTATGTGGGAGCCTGGGTTATGGCCTGCTTGATGGCCTCAAAGCTGTCTTTCCTTTGAGCTATCCATTTGAAATCCTCACCCTTTTTTAGCATAGGGGTGAATGGCTTAACTATCTATACAAAATTTGGAATGAATCTCTAAATGAAATTAATCTTGCCAAAGAAACTCTGTAGACTTTTCTTGTGCTTTGGTAGGGACATCTCCAGGATAGAGCAAACTCTCTTAGGGTCAATAGAGAAACCCTCCTTAGACACAATATGGCCAAGGAGTTTCCCCTCATGAACAACAAACACGCACTTCTTTGGATTAAGAGAGATGCCAAATTCCCTGCACCTTTCAAAAATTTGCTTGAAGTGTTCTATGTGTTGGCTCGCTTTCTTAGAGAATACCATTACATCATTAAGGTATACTATTACGTTGTTATTTATCAAGCCACCAAAATCCATGTCCATGGCTCGTTGAAAGGTAACACCAGCATTGGATAACCTGAATGGCATCTTCTTGTAGGCAAACATTCCCCATTTAGTGGTGAAGGCTATTTTGTGTTGGTCACAGCCTTGCACTAGAATTTGATTATACCCTAAATAACCATCCAGGAGGGAGAAACGCTCACTACCAGTTACCTTCTGGAGGATCCACTCCATGCTCAAGAGGTGATAATGATCTTTTAAAGATACTTTATTAAGGTCTCTAAAATCAACAAACAACTTGATCTCCCCATTTTTCTTTTTAATAAGAACAAGGTTAGCCAGCTATGAGGAATGTTTGATTGGAAATATAATTTTGGACTCGATCAATTTGGCCAATTCTCTCTACATGAGGGGCTCAATTATAGGATTGACAGGCCTTTGATTTTGTGTGACTCACCTATCACCTTCTTCTAATCCAATGGTGTGCTGGGCAAGCCTTGGGTCGAAGCCCTTTAAATCACTATAATCCTAAGCAAAGACATCAGAGAACTCTTGACACAATAGAATGAAAGCTCGCCTTTCTTGAAACATGCAGACCTTTCCAAGTGCAAGCAACTTGTCCTTGAAGATTTCAACCCTTTCATAATTTTCCTCTTTGGTAGTGATGCATGCCTTGTCATTTCTCAATTGGTCATCCCTATTGAAAATGCTTTCAAGCATGACCAAACTTTTAGGGAGTTTATTGTTCTTCAACTAAACAATCTGATTTCCATATTGCTGCTAAAATTTCACTTGATTCTATGTTGCAAATTTAGCTTCTTCCTGTAAGAAAAAAGCTATCCATTAGTCACTTTTGAAGACCTGCCAATATGCAATGTTGTCTGGGGCAGAGGGCTAGACTACCACTTTCAAGTGGCATGAACCACAATCTCGGCTTATTTCCGTTGAAACATCAAACTAGGTGCCAATTACTACCAAACTGTCAGCCTGTCTATTCTATTCTCTAAGAATGGAGGTGATATTAAAATCAAGAAAATCCTCCACCAAGTCCCAAACTCTTTGCTTGTAAGACTTCAACATGGAGTTCTTTGTCAGATTCAGGCCTCTCACCTTATTTACAATCAGCTCATTGTCTCCCAAGACTTGCAACTCCTTAATCCCTCTTTTTCTTGCCCATTCAAGGCCATGGATCAAAGACTCATATTATGAAACATTACTCATGCAAGAGAATTAGAAATGAAAAGATGAAAAGTACCTTTCCTTCAAAGGGGAAACCAACATCGCCCCACCACTAGCCCCTAGCTTACTTTTGGAACCATCAAAATATAGTTGCCACAGGCCAAGGTCTTCTTTGCTTTCCTTCATTAAATTTGGCATGAAGGCACCCTCTTCGTGCATGTAATAGACTCCAAGGTCTGCCTCCTCTATGAATTTGTATGGATCATGTTCAAAGTTATCATTTCCCCACTCATCCAAGAGTAAGTTTGCGACTCCTTCAAGAGCAAAGGATAGAGATTAGTCTATTTGAGACTCTTCTGGGTCGATGATGGTGTATCTGACATTTGCTATCTTAGGTGAATATGGTTCTAGGTGGTCCTTGTATAGTGGCTCATACTCAATTTTCACTTTGGTCCCATACTTGGTTTTGAAAACCAGATATGACCAATTCACTACTAGATAGCCACCTATCTTTGACGTGAAGTCCCTAGCCAAGCAAATTGTGAAATACGGAGGAACATCCGCTACCACTATATCATGGGGAATTGAGAAGGTTAGACAAGCATGCAATGTCAAGCCTAAACCCTTCACAATCCCAAATATTTTTGCAGGTGTCCCATCTAGCTATAGGACTCCTTTGTTCATTTCTTCATACTTTAATCCCATCTTATTAGCAATGCACTTGGGCATTACTGAGGTGCTGGCCCCACTATCAATTATGAAATTATGTACCAAGAAATCCACTATAACTAAGGATACATAGAAAGGGGGGGTTTCTCTTCCTTCTTTACCTATCTTGAAGTGGAAGGCTGCCCATTTGTCATCAAGACATTATCAGTGCTTGCCGGGATAGTTTGACATTCCAGCTCATGTAATTCCTTTCTCAACATGTCCTTCTAGCCTGGAAGAGACAATGAATCCCATAAAGAGATATTCATATTTAGCTTCTTCATCTGATCCACTATATTGATTTGAGGACTACCACACTTTAAGCTTTCCTTGGGGTTGATTTCAAGTTGAGCTATAGGCTGAGGGCTGAAGGTATAGATGGATGCCTGAAATTTGGGGCCTTTGAATTGGAGTGTGATGCTACCACCTGGGCTTCTCCCATTTCCCTTTTCTTAAACCTCATGTTGGCTGTAACATAATCAGCCTAACTATCTACAGTGCCCACATAATTCACTAAATAAAATTCCCCTTCCAAATGATTCATCAGGCTGAGCTTGATTATTACTCATGCTGGGTTGCATTGAAAGCTCAAAGGCCTAAGATTGAGCAGTTGTTTGGTTGTCTACATTTTGAAAATAGTTCATCATCTCATTTGTATAGATGGCTTGTTCTTGACCATATCCCACAGTCGAACAACTTGGCTACTCTTGTACTAAACTATTCTGAATAGGCACCATGGCCTTAGATGATGAAGAGGGACTAGTGTTGTAATTTTGAAATGGCCTGGTTGTAGTGAGCTACCCCTGACCTTGGTTATAATTTTGAAAGGGGGTCTAGGGGCTTGACCATATTGCTGGTATCCCTTATTCAGTATGTTGTTTTGAGCTTGCTATCTTTTAAGGGCAACAAGTTTATTTGACATGTTTTACAATAGGCTTTTAACCTCGTGAAGCTCATTTGATAAACAACTAGCTTCTCAATGCTAGGCAGGGGAATAATTATGGGAGCAACAATTTGAATTGGGGGTAGCAATTCTAGGAAAAGTGGCATGTGAGGCCTAGGAGCAATTTTCTCGGCTTGAACCAAGTAATTTTTGACTGCTATGGCAATGTCATAAGTAGCTGGTAGTATATGTCCTCCCATGGATTGGATCATCAAAATAATATCACTATTTAACACCTTTAAATAGTATAAGAAAGCATAGCTAGGAGTCAACCTTACCAGTACAGGAATTCTATCCCAAGTCTTTTGAAAATGTGTGTTGAAGTCCTACATATACTCATCCAGAGCTCTCTTTATGGTCGTTAGCTACTCAGCAAGCAAGAGGTCATCACTCTTTTCCCTAAAATGATCTATTAATTGAGTGCCCAATTCATTCTAGGAATGTATGGAATTCACAGGCAAGGTCCCATACCAGTCGAGAGCCTTGCCTTTAAGAGACAATGCCAACAATCTGATGGCAATATTTTCTTCTGTTACATTGTGAATATTGCAGAGGTTGGCAATATTCCTAATATGCTCGATGGCTGTAATAGGTCCCACTCTATCGAAAGAAGGCACCTTTTTTAGAGTTGTTCTTGGAATTGGATCATAGCATGGGAGGTTTAAGGGGCTCTCACCATGAAAAGCTACAAAAAGCAATGCCATGGCTGGGATCAACTATAAATGGGGTTCTACTGCAATTGTGTCTCTTATAACATGCCTAGTAGTATTGATTGCTAGATAAGGATGGGTCCTCTCAAATCATAATCTTTTAGCAGAGTTTAAAGGTAACTCAATGAAATCAAAAGGGACCCCTCTTAAAGCAGACCTTGTGGTGACTTTAGGCATAGAAGATTAAGAAACTAATTTTGAAAATATAGAAATGATGCTCTTACCAGTGGAGTCACTAGATGCTAGAAAACATTAATTGGATATATCAAGACCAACATAAATCTTGAACTTTAATGAGTTATCAAACTGTGTGTCCCACTAGGCATGCCAAAACTGTTGATGTAGAAAAGTGCACCCAGTGGCAGGAAAAAAAGCTCCTGCCTTCTCCTCGCAACATGAAAACTCCTCTCTCACCTATGGGATGGTGAAGTAGAAGAGGAGAGTCTCTAGTTAAGGGTTATCTCCCTTTGATGTATCATGTTTATTTAGCAAGTACAAATACATATAGGCATAGATATATTTACAGCTATATAAATTGGGGGGATGAAAAGGGAGTAAATATAGGAAAATAAACTACTCTAAGGAGGTGATACACCAAAAAAATATGACCTTCTCACTCCCACTCTCAAAATCAGACAAACACACTTATATGCTTCACCCTTGATAGAAGAAACAATCTGCAAACTTGATAGGGAGGAAAAAATGAAAAGATACAAAAAGGGAGGTTCACCAAAGGTGTTGTGAGAAGCACTCTATAGATGATCCCCTCTATTCTACACTCCAAGATAGAACTTTTCTCCTATCAGCTATAGATGGCACCTTGTAGATAACTATTGTGTTGGTGTTGAACCTGTGACAACATCAAAGACAATGACTAAACACAAATCAACACTCAGGACATACACAAAATATCTATCCAAGAAGAGGTAAAAATTGTGTTTATAGATTTAGCTGGAAATTTCAGCAGGGCTATGCCTTGTAAAATTGTGAAAAGATAATTACAAATGAACAAGTCCACAATATATATGAGAAGCCAAGAGGCCCATTTGGTGCTCCTTATTTTACAAGTGGCATACGTGTCCTTTCATAAAAGAATAAGTCACTCAAAATATTAATGAGATGTTCATTTTGCTTGCTCAAGAACTGCATTTCTTGCTTGGGTGACTTACATGATTTGCCTTCCAATTTAATGCAAATGGAGAAATTGGTTGTTGCTTCACTAGTAGCTGGCATTCCAAATGATCAATTTGCAAGCACAATTTCACCTACTAGAGTTGCTTCTTCAATTAGCACCAGTTGGACAACTGTACACTCATTCCTTGCTTGTCACTTTGTCCATTTGTCCTATCTGACTCATTTGGCCCCTGGGGTGAACATCTTGGCAAGTCACTCCATTCTGAGCTCCTTTCCATGGCCATTGGTTCCTTCATTTGAAAACAAATAGTTATTCTATGTTTCTAAAATTGACATGCATATGGCCGTCACCACTTTGAACACCAATGGTTCTTTCATCCTATTAAACTTGATAGCTTTCAAGACGTCATTGGGTCCACATGGCATCATTATCATATCCCTTGTCGGCCTTTGCCTTTGTGTTCTTCCCTATAGGCACCCTTTTTGCCTTTGAAACTACCCTTCACATTCTCTCGAAGGGATGGTGACCCTCTGAGCCTTTGAAAATGCCCCTTTGCACTTGGCCAAAAGTTCTCCATGAGGGCACCTACCCTTTAGGGTCCTTTGGTGGGTCTCTTTGTAGGGTCATTAGACCTTCAGACTTCTCCTCGAGCACTTCGTGGACAAATTGTCTGTGGACAATTTACCTAGGTTAATTCCCTAGGTCTGTCTTTGCTTTGTATTTTCACAGACTTTTTATGCATGGACATTTTCCCACAGACAAAAAGTTTGTGGAAATTCTACCTGGGATTTTGACTTAGCATTTGAAATGGTCTAAAGGAATTTGGACTTAGTCAATTTTGATCAAGACTTGAACTTTGGACTTGAGCTTTGAACATTTGTTAGGGTCCCCTTTTCTGTGAAGTGCTAGCCCGAATTCCTTGAAATTGTTGAAGTATCCGCCCTCTAAAAGGGCACTTTAGACTTGAAGATCCCCTTCAGCTAAAGGGCATCCCTTTGAACCAAGTTCATTGAACCAAAGATAGGTTCAACGGTTCAATCAAGCGCGCCGATGAGTCATGAACCCCTTCCTTTGAACCTTTTCCATTGAACTGAACCCGTTGAACCAAAAAATGGTTCAACGGTTCAAGGTTTAACCATTGTGCGCCGATGAGCCTTAGAAGGGTGATGAATCAATATTGAACTGGACTTGTTGAACTTAAGCCGTTGAACCTCCATTGAACATGTGTAACCTGAAACAACCTTCTTTGAATAGCAAAGAAAGAAGGTGAACAATTTTGGCATGTGGATAAAAAATTGGTCAACAGGACCAATTCAATGCTAACATTCTAAGAGTTAGGGTTTTGCACAAGATTGGTTGTAGCTAAGGAAATCTCATTAGTAGCCTTGTTATCTTCCCTTGGGATGGAAATATTTTTGAATGCATCAAAATATTCTAGTAAATCCCAAACTCTAAACTTATATCTCTTGAGATATGATAACTTACACTGATATTTTCTCCTCTCCTGATTGACTACAATCTCTAAGTCACAATGAACCAAGAGTTATTTAACATTATGCCTAATATAAAATTACAATCCTAGAATCAAAGCTTCATATTCTCCATGATTATTGGTATAAGGAAACTAAAGTGTATAAGCAACTTTTAGTTCTTTTCCAATAGGATTGGTAAGAACAATTCCTAATCTAGATATAGACTTACACCTAACACCATCAAAATGTTGTTTACAAATTCCAAGCAAGACATGAAAATTATTAGGAATACATACCTTAGAAGTCTTAAGAGTATACACTCCTAATTCAAAATCCATCATGTTGATCTCATCAGAGTTTAACATATTAACCCTTTGATTCACAACATTATACTTAGCAATATTATGCATCATCTGAGATTTTATTTCCACCCTAATATGATTTGGGACTCTCTTACATGGTAACCACAAATGTGAATAGTTAGTGGACATATATCCATATAAGGTAATTTTCTATTCCCTACTTAATAACAACCCATAAGTATCAAGAATGTCTACCACCTAGAAGTCAATAAATTATTGGAATCTAGATTCAAATCCAAGTTGCATATGAACATTTAATAACTCCCGAATCACCTTGACTCTAGAATTATCTAAATGAGTCACAACTCTATCATATTTGATAGGAGTCGAGCAAAGTTGTTTAAAAGTACCTACTGGCATAATGTTTGTAGATGCACTAGAATATAATAAATAGTTATGTAAATTCAAAGAAAAATTTTTTACAGTAAGTAAAAAATATGGGGATTTTGTCTTAGCTTTATCAATAACAACATTGGCATTGTCAGTATTGGGTGGCTTACCAAGATTTTTAGACAATGACTACAACAATAGGTCTCTTTTCTCAATGATCTATGTGAATTCATGCAATATAATGTTAGCCTTTATTTTCTTCATGTCCTCCACAATATTATACCCAAATTTATTAGAAGAATTAGGTACATTAGTACTAAGTTTAAAAGTAATTCCCTTTGGAAACTTTGGGTTATTATTTGAGGTAGTGTTTGGAGGAGTTTTGCAGTTGCTTAGAGGTGCTAAAGTAGTCAAAGGGCTACTTATTCTCTTTATTCCTTAGAGGTTAGGTATTTTTTAGGAACTATTGGAAAGAATGGAATTATTTAAGAATGCCATCTAGTTCATTGTCTTCTTGGAAAGGGAATTCAAATGTCTCCACCATAAAGGCTTGATCAATAGATTTAGATCTTGATGTACCTGCATCATTATCTTTCTTAGGAACTACTTCAAACTTATCTAATTCTTCTTTAAAATACTTAAAGGCTTTGGAAAATTCAATGTAGTCTATCTCACCATGCCTATAGGTGCAATCTACTCTACAATAATTAGGTAAATCAATATCAATAAGATTTATATCCATTGTTTTCTTATCAACAGAAGACTCATTATTATTATTTTTGTTGTAAATATCATTATGGAATATATTACTAGTCTTTTTTAACCTTTGGAAATAAAATTTCATACCCAAGCTCTCTCTAGTATTACCAACTTGTTTTTGTAGTTGAATAAAATTAGTGCTTAAATTTTGGACCTTTTTAAAGATAGAGTCATTTTCATTTTTAAGGGCATAAAAATTATGAACTTGATTTTTATTAGCACTAATGGCTAGTACTAAGGACTTTTAATCATTTGAATTAAATACATTTATAGCATGGTTCAAGAATCCTAAAATTTGGGTATGATGAGCATGATTTAATGGAAATTAGTTTAAAGTGTGGATTTGATTTAAAGTAGGTATGTTCTGGTTATTATTTGGGAAGACATTTAAGGTAGTAAAATTTGGGTTGACATTGGGAATTGAGTAAGCCATCTAATCTTAGGGCTCCATTTGATCATTGATGATCACTACTTCAGAATATGCTAAGGATAGAGTATTCATTGGTCCAACAACTCTCTTTATGAAAATAGAGGTCATGGGATCCAAAGCATATTTGTAGATTTCCATAGCTAGAGCTTCATTAGGTTTGTAAGGATCTATGATCTGGTTATACATATTTTAGAACCTAGCATGAAATGCTCTTATATGCTCATATGCATCCCTTTTGATTATGGTGAATTAATGGTAGAAGACACAAGGACTAATAATCTTGCCAAATTGGTCAATGAAAACATTGTTAAAGTGGTCCCAATTATTAATGTATTTCTCAATTAAATTTAAAAACCATTCATACACAACATCATAAAAAGTAAAAGGAAATAGTCTACATGTTACATTATTGTATAATACATTTAGTAATCTGAATGTAGCTTTGAATGACTTAATATGTTCCTTTTCATTTACAATGATATTAAGACTAAATATTGGAAAATACTTCTTAGGGTTATGGGGAAGGTCATGTACCACACCTAACATGCTGATAAAATATCTACCTAGCCAAGCCATACCTTGATAGAGGTAAAACATGGGAGAATCTTGAATTGGTGAAGTTGGAAAAGACTTTTAAAGATTTTGCTTACTTTTATCTTTCCTAGCTCTCCAATGGACTTCTAGTTCAAGTAGAGGTTCCCTAGTTTCTAAATGTGACCTTGTCTAGATTTTGGGTAATTCCAACTTGAGAAATTCAAATATTATTTTAAATATGATATGTCAAATCTATATTTGTAGAGAACAACAATTAAACTTGCACATTAAGCAAATTTTGTAAAGATTCATATAAAGAATGATAAAAGACAACAATATTTAACTATATTATCTCAAAGAAGTGTCCATATACACAAACATGAATGATTTACATGTCTAAGTCTAAATGAACTCAAATTTTCAAAGTATCTGAGAATATTTGATCAAAATAGCTATTAATAATCTCAAACCTACTAAATCTATAATTCTAAAGCTATCTTTACCACCATTCCATGTATGTCTTCAAAGAATGTCAATCTCTACCTAAATAAGCATAAAAACTAGCTTGAATCCATGAAGATAACCAACCTTTAAAAAATTATGCTAAAAAAAACATAAATATGCAAAGAGTAAAGTTATCTTTACACAGAACTCACAAATACTAGTAAAGATACTACAGATCTACAAAGATTTGGCCCTCCTTCTAGTGGTAATGGAGCTCCACTTGTTGATGCCTCCAAGTGAATCATAGGTGCTCTTAGTGTTTAAATAACACTTCTCATTTTATAATTTTAAGAATTTAGAACATGAGTAGTATGTTGTAGTAATATGGTTGCCTATGATGAAATAGTGATAGAACAAGGAAACTATTCCACAATATTTATATTAGTTTGTGGTTGCAAGCCACTGTGGCCAGTATCTTTATAAATAAATAGATTATATATGCTAATTAAGATAAATTATTCTCAATTTTGATTCTAAATATAAACTAAGATGGACATATATAATGGAGTTTAAACTAAAATGATCTGGTTAAAAAAAGAAGTAAAAGGTAGGTCAAGGCAAAAAAGAAAGATATGACTAATCTTTATCTTAGATATCATGACAATGCTCAAATATTTCCTAGGTATGCACTTAAAACTAATATAATAAATAAGATATATCAAGCTCGAATCACGACATATATTAGGCAAACTTATAAGGAAGATAATAAATAATGCAAATAAGAACTAAGTTTACTTTAAATATTTACTCCTTTAAGCAGATAGCTTATGCACATCTACAAATGTAGAATAAATAAAATGAATTAAATAAGAGAACCTTTACTTATCCTAGCATAATCACAAGTTAACAATTATACATTAAAATTTACAAACTAAGAATTCATAGGAATAATTGAAATTTAAAATTCGGAATAGACAATTGAGAGAAGCCATATAACAATTCACATAAATAAATGAGGCCATCCTTTTAGAATTATCTACTTGTATTCATTTCTCAAAGTTTACAATAGTTTTTATAGCTAAAAAACTCCCCCCTTTTACAATAGACAATACTCATTTTATAGATACAAGGAAGTATGTTGGTCAGTTGCATTAACTTAAAAGTGTACAAATGTAAAGGGCAGCTATCCTTTCTATAAATTTTATAGAATACACTAGACTTTACAAAATGAACTAACCTATAGGAAAATATGCTAAAAAATGCACACGGCTTTAAAAAAGAATATCCCATTTCCAAACTTTGTAATTCTTCAATAAAATATAATAGTCTTAACCAAATAGTGGGCCCTATGCTGATGAAGTCCCTTAGTTATGCTATAGTAGTCTTATTACCTTTTGATCTTGCTCATCAAAAATTCTCAAATTAATTATGGGTTTAAGAAATATTTCATCCTCTTACTTAGCTAAGTCTTTAAGATCGCTATTATTTCTCTCCAAGGCTTCTTTAATGCTCTTCACCTTGGTAATCCTTTCTTCTACCATTAGGATCATATCCATGACCCTATTATTGGTAGTGCTAGACCTACCTTGGTTATTTCTCTCTACCTCTTGCAAGAATAAAGTGGTCATGTACTTGAATTCATCATCTATAATGATTCCCATGGAGCTAAGTGTTGTAGGTTTTGAAATCATGATCCTAAGGAACTCTTGTATCCTATCTAGTAATTCTTTATTATCCTTGAGGAGTCTTTCGATATTCTTAGATGACACAATCATTGAATTTTATCTATAATCAATCCCATGATTGTGAATAAATGGGATAGGCTTATGGTCTTGAAACCTAGGATTTTATCCAATGTTAATATGCTAATTAAATCTTTCATTTTATATTTTAAACTCTACTATTGAGTAACTAAAACTTTAGTTATTACATCTTGTTGAGCTAGTACACTTTGTCTTGATTTTGTTACTTTAATATAATTAAACATGTTATATAAGAATGCCTCAAACATTTCAATCATAAGGTATAGGATAGATAAAATATCCTACCTCTCTAGATTTTTCTTTTGCTTATTTAGGTTCTCTATTTGTTGTTTCATACCCTTGATGTGATTTCCCAATTAGGCCAATTGAGTTTGGGTTAATCCAGGTATATTTTCTTCAAATATGGGGTCTTCACCCAAATTATAACCCTCTACTTGATTCAAACCTACAAATGGTTCCACTTTTTAAAAAGTAATTCTTCACCAATAACTATGGCTCTCTTTTCAGTCACCCTTTCCAAACCTATAGTTTCTAGATTGAATTAGACTCCAACTGATGATAAAGTTTTTTATGGAGGTTGTAGAGTCTCTATTTGGGTGCCACTTTCTTCCCTAAGAGAATTCATATGAGTGCCACTTGAATCCTCAAGGGCATCCATCTTTCTTTATTTCTCCTCCTTCTATAAGGCAATTATTTATGGTTTGAGCTCATCATGAACGATTATATTCATTGACTTGGTTATGGCCCAAGAGTGTTGTAGAGTAGGAATATTTTATAGCTTTCCATAAATGAACCATTCAAGGATGGTTTATCCTTTTAGTACATTATCTTCACTAGAGACATTAACCTCACTCAATAAGTGAGTGAAGATTAGTTTAGGTTTCTTAGGTCTTGTTAGAACTAGTGCAAGCTCAACCTTTCTCTTTTGTGGGGGAATAATTAGAAATAGAATCATAGCTAACTCCTAACCCTTTTATATCTCCACCCCTTTATTTTTGGGATAGGGTTCATCCATCTACATTTCCTCTTCATAAAATTGACAATCAATGGATAATATCTATAATACACCTTCCACTATCTCATTTGGGTCTAATGCCACCATATCAATGTACTCAATTAGAGATCCTAGTTTATTGGGATGGGCTAAAGATGATTTACCCTCCCTAGGTGTCCTTTCTTTAGGCCTCTATACAACTTTCACTTCAGTATTTGAAACTTCCACTTGTGATTGTGGCTACATGGGAGGAGGTGTAGAGCATTTACCTCCTATCTTTGTGTATTACCTCAAACCAAGTTTCCATATGTCATCACTCCCATTTTGGTCCCTTGTCAATATGGATTCTAGATTGATGCCCTATTTCTTAAAACTTGCTAATACCACTCTAAAGGATGTAGCCTTCATGTATATTAATTCATAGACTCCTAGTTGATGTTCATAGATCAAATTTATTTATTTGGCATTTAAATGTTTCCCAACTCTATCATTAGGGTCCCACTAGCTCAATTCATCATGTTACAACTTGAAAGATGCTCTATGCCTAAAAACATCTTAAAAGTTATCCTAATACTAGAAGATGGTTCTACCAATAGCCAAAGGTGGAGTATATAACATTCATTTTCTTTTGCCTTTACAAAAACCATCAATACCATTGCATATTTGGAATGCAACCTCCTTATCAACCAATTTGTTAAAAACATGGACTGACAGTCTAAGTGGAGTGCACTATGATCCCTCAATCCTAATGACTATGTAATCCAAATAAAACTAGATGTTCCTAATGGACTCAATATACTTCTTTGCCAATGGGATGACTCTTGGCATTGTGCATCTTGTTATAGCCTTAGACAAGGTAGGATATATTCAATCATAAATAAACTAAATATGGTCCCTATACTTGAATATATGTAACTTTAAATAAAATTGAGATACTATATTTATAATTTTAGGTGACCATCCCTTGAAGTTGGGGATCTCGATTATGGAAACCAGGGCATCCAAGAGATAAGAAATCATGTAGAAGTTTTTCTGAGACCCTTTCTTGACTATGAAGATATACTTACATAAACATGAGTTGATAATTTCACCAATGGGAGGGGTGAGATCCTTCTCAATTATAAAGTATACTAGGGGTACCCAAATTCTATCAACATAAGTAGTAGTGGGGTTTCCACATAACCTATTCATCAAGGTCATTATCATCCTAATTCCAAGTTAAAATTGGTTGATGGAAACATTTCCACTAAGGTTAAAAATCACATGGTTTTTAGAATACAACTAGGGGGCCAAGATGGTTTTGAGTTCATTTTTCTTAGCCCATTCATTAAGTGTGGGTACATCTAATCAGGGATTGGATAGCTTATAATAATTTTAAAAATTAATGGGAGACACATAAGTAACACACTTATAATTACATTCATTGATTAGCATACCCTTTTCAATTTTACATTATTTCAAAATAGGGAGGAGAACATCTATATAGTGTAGTACCTCTGGTTTTATTACTACATGATGAAGGCTCATCATCTGTACTACAACCAAGGTGTAATATCTTATCTTGAAGGATGTAATTTTCTCATCCTCCATTTTTATGGGATAAAACTCTTCAATTTATCAAAATAGCTTGGTCTAATTATTATCTTTAGTGTTCAACACCATAACATCAAATAATATGTCCTTAAAGACCCTTATTTTTGAATCTATGGTTAATCAGAGTTCTATGTCCTCTCTGTGTTGCTTTTGTTCTACCATGACTATGAGATTTGTAAATTACTCACTAGTGGTCTACAAATTTCCTCTAGATTAATTTATACTTAGATGATAATTAATCTCTCTCTAGTTTGACTATGGTAAAATTGAAATCAAATTAGGGATTTATGGATACTAGGGTTTTTTTACAAGTCTTTTTCAAGATTTAATGGTGATGGTTTTTGGACTTAAGTGAATATCATGCCTTGTATTTTATTTGGACCTTTATTTTTTCATGACCAAAAAATCTTTGGTTTTATCATTTTTTGCTTAGGTGGTATCTATGTGGCATTTGGTTAGCACTTTTGTGGTAATTTATTCATTAATATTCAAAAATCGACCATTGCCCTTTGAAAATCCTACTTGGTATCACCCTGTTGGATTGATTTTGTATAGATCAACATGAGTAATTAATCTTGATCATGTGAGTTTCATGCCATTGGTCATTGTTTGTACTAGGCTCCACAATTATGCCACTTGGTAGTTGCATGGGGCTTCCTGAGCTCTACACCTTGTTATCTATATTAATTGGTGTTTGTTCACCACATGATGATCCTATGGGTCCTTCAAGATTATACTAAATAGTCCACATAGATATCACTATATTCAATCATGTTCCTCTAATCTCACTTGATCCATAGATTCTACAAACATGCATGATGTTTAGATTAACATTGGGGCATATAAGAACTTAGGTTAAAGACTTTATACTATGGTTTATTTCATGTTAATGAGCATGTTATATAACTTAGGATAAACTATTTAAGCTAAGTATATATCATGATAAAGGGGACCTTTAATAACAAATGACCAAGTATAATGTTTTTATCTTAAGGTTTTATCGTATTAATAAATACAATGAAATTTTAGGGTAAAAAGTTCTAAGCTATATTTTAATAATGGGACCTTGGATTTTTTAGGTTAAGTTGATAATAATAAACCTAAATAACATCATGGGACATATGGGGACCAAACATTATATTTTAGACCAAAGTTTAGTTAAATGTTTAGAAACATGACCATCCTTTAGGACAAAATTTGAGCTAGGTTCATGGTGTTTATAATTGATCTCATGTAAATTTGAACTTGGTCTATGATGGGATAAATACTAAATGAAAGGCCAATTTTATCATTAAATCATAAAACTCTAAACATGCTTATTCTCCAACTAGGTCTCCCTTGATCCTACAACATAAAGACAAACATGTATAGTTATCTAAACAAGATTAGTTCTCGAGCTTAATTTTTAAAGTCTCATGGATGTCAATGATGGCCTCACAAACATCAATTAATGATCATGATAATGTCAAATTTAATCCCATATAATTATTTATAATGGCTAAATTTTTATAGCCTCATAAATGTCAATTGATTATCATGAGAACATCTAATTTAAGCTCATATAATTATTCATAAGGGATAGAATTTGATGTCCTTATGGACATTAATTGATAGTCATGAGAATTTCAATTTTAAATTCACATAATTAGCCATAGGGACTAAAATTTGATGGGCTTGTAGACATTAGTGATGGTCTCATGAGCATCAATTAATAGGCATGAGAACATCAAATTTAAGTCCCATGAACAGTGGGTCCTATAGGAACTTTGAATTGCTACACATCATTTGATTAATTTTGAATGAGTAGTCACAAATAATTTATTTTTATCTATGTGATCAAGTGAGACTGGTTTAATGGATCAAAGTCTTTAATTCATTGGGTTTGCCTCACTCAATTTTATCAATTTTGTATGATTATCCATAGGTCATCAATCCTAAAAACAAGCACATTAACTAAATTAGGGTTTGAGAATGTATAAGACTTAGATTAAAGTCTTATGACTAAGGTCCTATTTATTTTAATAATCATAAATAGGGCCTTAGGACTAAGACATTAGTTTATGTTATAATAAGAGGGATCATATAAATAACAAATTTCAGACCAAGCACATAATTTTTAGGCTATGGTTTGGACATGTTGAAAAATAGGACTAAACTATGTTATAAAAATTAAGCTTGAGTCCAAAACATTTTTAAAGTGTTCCCACCATTTTTGATCCTACCAAATTTTGAATTTAAATCAAAGGATCTAAGTTAGGGTCTCTGATTGAGGGCATTAAAAAGCTTAAACATATATTTAACTTAGATTTCCACATGCCAAAGGCTAGTAAGAGCCCAAGTTGGGATTGATTTGTAAAAATCTAGGAATGGTCTATTTAATGAGGGTTCCATTAAACCTACAACTTGAAACATGAAGATCAAAGGTTATAAATGTTAGGCAAAGTAATAGTAGAACTATGAACTGATAGATTAACCAAGAAATGAGGTAGATTATGTTTAAATACAAATAATTTGCAAACATATTAGTGACACTTTGATCAAGTGAATTTCAGTGTTAAGGTACCAACTACATAATTTGACACCTAGGTTCCAAATTTTCAAAAATAGGGGGTATGTTAACCTCAAAAAATCCTTATTTTAATATCCTTTACACTTATACATAGTGTGGCTATAGGTTTTTCAAAAATTTCTATTTCCCACCTTCAGTGACCTAGGCTTTGATTTTCCTACCATGGTCCTTTAGCCTTTTAGTTTGATATTTTAAACCATCCCTATTATTTATATTACTAGCTTGGAAAACCTATATTAGATGCATTATAATGTTAGAATAATTATTTAGGAATATTTCATTATATTGATTTCCTATAGGCTTTGGAACCATCTCTATTGATGTTGTGTGATAAGTGTTCCTCTTGTTAGGTTTAGAGGATTCATTTGATCATATCTTGATATATTACATATCAATGGTATCTACATAATTTACCTTATTAAATCTGAAATATATTATATATGATATTTTCAATTTAAACTTATATCATTTCATATAACATGATTGACAATGGTTTTAGTAGTAGACATCCTTATATGTAAAAGTCTATCTTGACATCCCCATGTATGAAGGAAAAAATTATGTTGTGGCATTGGATTTTAGATTCAATATACTCATACATACTTATAAATTAGTTGATTCACTAATCATAATAATATAACCATAAGTATGTTTAAGATGTTCATTCCCATGTTTCATTAGTTTGGTACTTTCAATGTGAAACATGCATTGGACTATGTTCAAATCAAGTTTTGTATTTTTTTTGTTAACATCCTTAAGGAATATTAATATTATTAATGACACTTTGAGGATGAATGCATAAAGTTACATAAATTATTTAAACACAAGGATTAGTCTATGGAATACTAAACCAATGAGATATATGACTACACTATGCGCCTACATGAGAACTTGACCGAACAATATAAGATGCTAAAGTACATAAATATAATTTCACATTATATCTATACAAATATAGATATTTTGGTTTCCAATAATCTATTAAAATTCTATCACAATGAAACCAATATCAAATATAATGAAAATAAAAATAAAAATCTTACTTCTTCATATAATATTGATAATAAGAGCTATCTTAAACACAACTCCCCATATAATTTTTTTGTGCAAAAAATAATTCTTTTTGAAAAGTATATCAGCCTAAGAAGGTAAAAAAAACATTAATCTCATACATCATCTACCTTAGACAAATATTATAATAATTTTGATGATAAGTGGTGTCATTAAAATAATACACACAAGCATGATGACTCTAAATTCTATACATAATAATCTTCATTTATAAAATTTATATAAGGTATTATGTATATGGATGACACTAATCTAAATGCTATTTTTGTGATCACCAATTCCAGTTCCATATACATATTTGAGGATTTATAATGCCTCTTCCATACCATTTTTTATATTAAGGCTCACCCTTTTCATGTAGTCATTATTAGTGGAAGATATAACAAAATCATCATACAATCCGAAATCCAACACTCAAGAATTTCCATTGATATTAATTCCAAGCCATGATTTTTGGGGTGTTTTCATCATGGGAAGGATATAATTTTTTATGAAAATTTACATTCAAGTACAAAGTCAAACCTATAGAGGATATTGTTGCTTGTGACATTGTACCTCTATAAGTAGTGTCATCTTTATAGGGATATTATATTTACATGAACAAGATGTTACCTATCAATCCAATCCACAAATATTAACTATACATGAAAAATATCACTTATTCAACCTATTGGCATCCACTTCACCAAATTTACCTTGGTCTCTACCAAATAATGATGTAAACTTATTTTTCACACATAAAGTTTTAAATCTCATGGTTTGTCTTGATACATATACAAAAGATAAAAATAAATCATTGGTAGTGTTCTCAATGTAATCAACATTGCAGTAAAAAAATAGTTGACAAATTATTGGATACACATAATAGAATCATTGCAGATCCTGAAGGTCTTCTAACACAATGCATAATAAAACACTACATCAATTTTTTTCCAAGATTCTCTCTCCCAAATAACTCTCAATATTGTAGATCAATTTAGGATAATGGTGAATTCTAAATCCAAATAAAATATCTTCTCAATCATGGAAATATTAGACCTAAGTCTTTCCTTTTAGTATTTTAATAATCCTTGTATCCAATAAGAATAGGTATTGGTATCTCTATAAAGACTATATTTCAAACTAAAAAATAATGGTGAAGAAATGATACCCACTGTAATGAATAGATGACCTCCTAGTTCAAATCTAAGGAACATAATAATTTATCAAGATTGATTTGAATTTAGGTTAGCACCAAGTTATTGTCCATCCTAAGGACATCTTAAAGATATATTTCAAGAGATTAGAAGATTTTATAAATTATTATTTATCCATTTTGGCTTTATCAATATTCCAAATATATTCATGCATTGAATGGATGATATATGTAGGCCATTCCTCAACTCTTTAATCATCCTAAAATTGGATGAAATTCTCATCTTTAACAAGAATTTGAAGGAGGTTTAAGAGAAAAACTCATGTGTATTAGACATATTTCACAAATAAAGGTTGCATTCTAAGTTATAAAAATATAATTTCTATGTCATTTAGATTTAGTATCTAGGCTACATAATTTACCACACAAGAATTCATGTATATCTAGAGAAGATCAAATTGATCCAAGATTAGCCAACTCTACACAATCTGATATAATTGAATATTTTCTTGGACTCAAAAACTTTTATGATAAGTTCATCCTTGTTTTATTTAACATGTCATGGACTCTTATTCATATAATGTGAATCAAAGCTTAGTTTTATTGGAATCATGTGAAACAACACATTTTTTATGTTCTCAAGAAATGTATCTATGTAAAACCTATCTATGTAATGTATGATATTGCACATTATTTCATACTTCACATCAATGAATTTGAATATTTATTTATCACATTACTCATGTAGCATGGATATTTAGCCACATACCACTTAGATATGTTCAATGAAATTGTTCACAGGTACTATATGTATTAAAATAATTTGTATGATATTATTTAAGTAACTAATATATTGTGCCAATACATCTTGGGGAAGGAAAAATCATTAATTATGATTATAAGACACTTCAATTCCTACTAACAAGTAACAAGATGAATAATGTACACCACATGAAGTGTATTAATTACCTAAAATAGTTCCATCTCATGGTCAATTACAAGGAGGGAAAAGATAAAAAGGCTAAAAATTTCCTTGAAATACTATCAGTTCATGCACTCATCAGAATGATACACATGTGTGACCATAATTTCATAGATTAGGTATCACTCTAATTAGTTAACTAGGACTTGAAAAAATACTAAACCAACCTCACATAGGATAATCATGTTTATAATTTATATTCATTTAATAAATTTCTATATTATTTCAAGCATCTCTATAATATTGGTGTTACACCATCAAAAAGACTAAGTTGTGAGGCACATTATGGAAAAACATTGAGAAACTTTGGTATGAAAAATAATTTAATTGAATTTATATCACACTTTTAATAGTTACACATGTGAATAAATTTAAATCAACACATCATGTCTTGCATTCCTTATAGCATCACAAAGCCCACAATTAGGAAACTGAGAATTTACACACATTTTATTAGTTCCATATAAGCCATGAGAATATATTAGCATCCATTTCATGACTGAGTTTCATATGATGAAGAGATAACATGATATTGTGTGCGTTGTAGTAGATAGGTTTTTAAACATGTCTATGATGCTTGCTTTCAAGAAAGACATTAATGCAACTAAAATTATTTAACATTTATTTAGACACATATGGGTTCATTGTAGACATTGAACATACATCATTTCCAATTAAGATCCATGATTTACGTGTCATTTTTGGAAAGCATTTTGGGACTTGATGGGTACATACTTAGATCAATCAATGACATTTGTTTCATAACTAATTAGATTTATTTTATGAAACCACACATAGTTCATCTTATATACATGTCCCACATTGGGCATGCTCACAATTATAATGAAATTATGTTGTACATAGGACATGCATATAATATAGTGATTTAAAACTCTATAGGGCATATTTTATTCTATATGTTTCTTGGTAACTAGGATTTGATGCCTTCAGATATATCCTATTAAGTATTAGCTGGCACTAAGTCACACATAAAGGAAAGGGAAGTATAATAAATATATAGTTTTTTGTGTCACATATAATTTATTCATCATAACATAAAAAAAATTCTCTCTCACTCCTAATAAATGTACAAGGACAACTGTAACATGCATAAAACACCTCATGCATTTTGTTTTAGTGACAAAGTCTAGTTTATACCTTCAAAAGGATCAATTCAAGGGTCTAAACCATAAGATCAAGCCTTTGTGATATGGCACTTACACCATTCTCCATATATATGGTGAGAATGAATTATTTATATCTTCCTCCGTACTTGGCCATGCACCTAATTTTTAATGTGGAACTATTTAATACTTAATTCCCCCCCCCCCCCCCCGCCCCCCCACACACTTCTTGAGTAGAAAGTAAGACAACATTTTTTTAATCAAGATAATGAACAATTTCACCCTAAAAATGAGGATAAAATTATCAAACTGATAAACATAAGTAACCACCATGGTACACATCAAAAGTTTAGAGTGATCAAGGTAAGGTAGTATAGTAGTCAAGATAAGTGGTATAACATTTAAGAACTTCAAGTTTAGATCCTAAAACTATGTATTAATGTAATGGAGACCATTTCTCTTTAATAAATGGTGAATTATCCATGTTAATCTATGTACACTTATCATTTGTGTACTTGCACCACTTGTGCACAAATCTTGGACTTATTAGTTCCTCATCCTTTATGTTCACATATAAGTCTTGTGTCACTTCTATGCATATCCCCTTGTGCCAAGAAGAACACTTACACACGACTATATTTATCTATAAAACTTTAATTATTCATACATCCTATTATTCTTATTAGATCCTTTTTATCATCTAACCTATTGTACATATATCTTTCCATAATTTCATAACACCCTTGTATATTTTAATAGGGTACTTCTTAGTTTTTTGACCTATCAGGAATTAATTAAAGTAAATATCTAAATGAATAGTTAAAGTAACATTTTCTTGGAATAATTTCAACCATCACATAGGAAGAATATTAAATTAATTATAAAAATAATATTTTTAACCATAAATAGTTGTAACTACCTTATTATATTATGTGTATAAATATGTAACATATACATCCACACTGAGGTCAATGACGTACACAGTCTTATTGATAAATAATATACCCTGAGTATCTAATATTTACTCACATGCATATGTATTCACACCTTTAGTCTAGGAGAACAAGAGGAAGTGTCTTCCCCTTTTGATCATAAGAAAATATGTTCCTAGCCTTATTATGGAATTATACATCCCTACACTTTTTTATATTCATCCATACTAAATAAAAGTTTCATTTCCTAAAATTATCAAATTTACAATTTATTTTAATGTGTTTAGTTTAGTTTTTACAAGTTAACATAGCACACACACTTCAAAACCTTGTATATAATCTCTATGTTTAAAGTTTTCCTTTACACACAATATTTTAAGCCTCATGGTATGGATCAATGAAGGTTTCCTGATCCATCTAACCTTACACTTCTTCTATTCATGTTTCATATGTTTGTGTAAAATTAGGTTAAGAAGATGAACATAAGAAAAATTAGAAATTTAAGCCATAAAACATGTTTTATGAAATAAGAAAATAATTAATTATCATCTTATGCATTAGGTTAGATCATTATAGAACCAAAAAAACCTATGAGTTCAAAATTGGAAAAAATATGATATGTTGATTCTGCATAGTACACATTTAGTGAAATGTTGATTATGTCCTAGAGATAGTTGAAAATTAGATTCAAAAGGTATCAAACCATTCACTTTTATAATATTATTTCATTCACAAAAATTGAATACATTAATTAGGTGTGTAATATTCTATCATTTTTACTTCCCTTTCATTTCCATTACTTGTTTCATCATATAGTTATTATGTTTTTCTATGTTTAAGTCCTAGCATAAGTCTAATTTCTATTTTTATTCTATTATTAGAGATATCTATTATGCAATAGTATTAATTTTTTGAGCATAGATTATTTATATAGTGTATTTTATCCAAAATATTTTGGTGAACCCAATAATATCACACCCAATTGAGTGTTTTTTGCCATTCTTCCCCCTAGGGTTTTCTATTTTCACTTGCTTTTAATTTTGAATTTTAGGGTTTACTCCCTTATTTCATCCTTAGGACTTATTTTCCTTAATTTATCATTTTTGTTCCTTTTTAAACCTATTTCCTTATTTATATTATCAAATTTGATAATTTTAATATGAATGTTACATATTTGTTGAAGGAAAATATACATGCTTTAAATGCTTCCAATTTTGATTTTGCATCTAGAGAAAATCTTAGTGATAATATTATATATTTAAAACATGTCTTTGGAAAGATCCTTATTCTATGTATAAAATTGTGAACATGGATAATTAAGTAGCTAATTCACATGCTTCCCATATAGATAAAGAACACTATAGATCTTGAAAATATGTTTATTCATCTTCTAGGATTTGTGACCGTTATTCATCTTCTCTTACCATTTTTAACCACCATGTTTTTCCCATGTTTATTACCAATGATAATATTCAACCCATGAATGAACAACTTAACATTTTCATTGTACCTATTCATGAGGTTGTGTATTTTATGAATGCAAATTTTGAATTAAAAAAATGTGTATAAGCTTTATCTTTATAATCTATCACATCTAATTATAGATTTTATTATAATGTTGTACATATATGACCTATAATGTGTAATGTGATTGAGTCAACCCTTCCCCATGATTTTAAAATGCCTAATTTTTTCTTATTTTATAGTTATGGTGACCCTTACTTGAATCTTAAGTACTTTTGCACTTCTCTTGGTAAATATGGTGGTAATGATTTAATATTTCTTAAAATAATTCCTAGGATCTTAATGAACCATGTTTTAGATTATTTTCACAATATACTTGGAGTTCCTTACATAAATTCCTTAAATCAGAAGAGGCATTTTTATCATGATATGTCAATAATTAGGGACCATATGCCACATTTGAGTAGATATCATCTCTTCACCAATGAAAATTTGAGCCTATTTGTGATTATATTATGATATTTAAGTCTAAAATTCATAAATTGATATATAATTCAATGGAATTATATAAAAAATATCTCTTTATTATAATCCTTGTTTCTCATCTCAAATATAAATCACCCTATTCTAATTACAAATATTTCACATATGTTTTCCATGAGCTAACCATGTTATTATAAGAGGATATTGCACATTATCAAATGATTAACTAGTACAATCATACTCTTATTTATAACTCTTCAAATAAAATAAAAGGCCTAAAAAAACATACACTCACCATTGGATATATAAAGGGTAACACATAAAATAAGTCCTACACCTTCCATTAGTGGGTCACGATAATTTCTTGAACTATAAGATAGTCCAAGTTTTATATTAAAAATTATGTTTGATTAAAAAAAATTTAACTACATCATACTAAATATGTTTATGCATCTCATACACCACACACCTTCAATTATAAAAAATAGTGTTCCTATAATTGATATTCTTACACACCCATTAGATGCAAACAAATATACAAAAGTTGAGAAACCTATTTCATGTGATATGACATTTCCTACAAAATAGTTACCTAAGATGGAGTTTTCTAAAAAATAATTACTTAAGTAAGAATCTCCTTAAGAAATATTGCCTAAAAATAACAATGATCCAATCATGATTCTAAATTATATTACAAAGATTTATATTTCACATATAACCTTTGGTAACTAATATTTATATATAAGGAAAACAATAACAATGGAATATAATTTATGAAAAATATGAATTTAATATGTTTAGTAATTTGTTCCTTAATTCACTTGGGTATAATATTGAACATTTAAATAAGACATATTTTCCTAAACATTTGATAATGGGGTGTATTAAAATGTCTATATGTATTAGTCCCCAAACATGTCTTACCACATTCCATGACATGTCAAATTTTATTAAATTCAATGCTATTTTAGGATTTCCTTAGTTAAAATTAATGATTGTGATGTTTTATAGTATTTATGATCACATATCTTTTGGTTTCTAGGATGATAAATTTTTAATTTCAATAGATAGAATAACTGAAAATAAAGTGTTAGAATATACCAAGGTGAATACTATTACATATAAAAATAAACTTAACTAGATTCTAAATTAAAAAATATATTATTTATTATATCATTAGATAAAAAAATGAAATGGTTTAGTGAAGTCAGATGGAATAAGGTTGGTGACTTTAGAACCTTCCTTCCTCATGGCTAGTTGACAGAAGCGAGATGGAAGCATCTTGAGGAGTGGTTGGTTATGGATATGGAGATGGAATGCATGGAGTTGTATTTAATCCTTGAGGGTCGCAATTGCTGCACTCTCAAAGGAGTCGATGAACTATCTTGGTACCCAAACCCCAAAGGGAAATATACTATTTTGTCTGGCTATCAGGAATTGGCTGCATAGCAATTCATTGAGGGGAGGGAGGTTACTTAGTGGAAAAGGGTGTGGAGCAGATTCTCATGGCCAAAGTGCAATTGTTTTACTTGGAATCTAGTCTGGAACCATTGCCTGACTTGGGAAAACATTTGTAAGAGGGCTTTGCCAAACGTTCACGCTATATTCTATGTGGTGGTGAAGAGGATGACTCACCACATTTATTTTTCAACTGCCCGTTCACTTGCCAATTGTGGCATACCTAGTGGGATGCGTGGAGGTGTCAGTGTGTGCATGCCTCCTCCCTTGCTAATTTTTGAGTGAAATTAGATAGACCGCCCTCTATTTCTCATTTCTTCTAGGATGCCTAGTATGCTAGTCCAATTTTTTTGCTTTGGCAGGTATGGTTGGAAAGAAACCAGAGAATTTTTAATGATGTAAAATTGGGAGTTCAAAAGGTTTGGAGCTAAATTATGAGAATTGTCCAAGAAACTATAGAAGCTAAGAGTGAATTCATCTTACCCTTGGCAAAGGGGAATGTAAAGTTGGTTGACAGGTTTGGTATACAGGGTATTTCACCTACCTCTACTTGTGTGAGGAGAGGTGGTGATGGTAAGCAGTGAATTTAGAGGAGTGGGTGATGGATGCCCTCTGAAGGTTTTTTGAAGATATACACCGATGGCTCCTCTAAGGGTAACCCATGCCCTACTGGTATCAGTGGGATTGGTAGAGACACCTCTAGATCTATTGTTTTTATTCTCTCAACTCATATGGGGGAGCAGATGGTTAACAAGATGGAGGGACTTGTGGTTTTGTATGCCTTGAGGCATGCTTATGAGCTAGGCTGGAGATGAGTGATATGTGAAGCCGACTCACAGATCATGATCAGTATGATCCTAGAGAGGAAAATTATGGATGTGAGCTAGCAACTTTCCATAGTGGTGCAATAGATATTATAGATTAGCTCACTCATGGATTCAGTGTCTTTTGCCCATGTTCTGAGGGAATGGAATAGGGCAGTTGATTGTCTGGCCAAGTGGGCATTGGAGGATTTGGAGGGTTAGAAGGTGGATGGTTGGGCATAGCTACCTAAGGAGGTTAGTTAAAATATGGAGAGGATTCTGAGTGAAGACAGTGCTGAGGTAGGTATGTGATGGCTTTTGTTAGACTTTTTCTGGTGCTCTCCTTATTTGTCTGGGGCTTTGGCCTTTTATGGCTTTGTATTATGATTTGTTGTGATTAATAAAAGTTTTTACCCCTTTTTTTTAAAAAAAAAAGATGAAAAAATGAACCTAAGTAATCAACACTTAGCATTCCATGTCCCATAGAGTTTGGTGTTAAAGAAACATTTAAAAGTATTGGAGATGTGGATTAGTATATCTATTTGAAAAATATCCTCTTATCTATAAGAGTTAAATTATTATGCCCACACACATTGTTTAATTTTAACCTTCCACCCTTACACATATCATGGGATAATATTAATTTCTAATTACTAAGAGCTTAAACTACATACATCATTGGTTGTAAGTTAGGCATATTTTCATCACATGTTATTTAAATTATACATTTACTTATTAATTATTTAAATTTACATTTATATAACATATATATTTTATCCAAACATTTAAAAAATTAAATCCAAGTCATGGATATTGGAGACCTATACACACATCTACACAGTTTTTAAAAAAAAAAAAAAAAAAACAATTCAAAAATCATAACTGAGATAAATCATGCTAGAGTTAGGACTATGCATGGGCAATAGACTCTAGTGATGATGAGAATTAACCTTCAATGCATATAAGGAAATTGAATGTATGAATTAAATGGGTCATGTGATTGTACTTTTTAACTATGTATCAAACATTTGTAATTTTGATATATATGACAAAGATACACTATCCAAAATTTTGGTCATGTGACCCATACAACCCATACATCCAATTTCCTTCTATGAATTAGAGGAGAATGATAATAAAATTAGAGTCTATAGACATAGGCATAGTCATACATATACCATTATTTATCTTAATTATATCTAATGCAATAATATACTATGGCCTAACTATAGATCAAACTAAGCCTAACAATGTGATACATTATTTATAGCCCATGTGTATGCATCATTGACTCTCCTCATCTCAACCACAATGGATTGAACTATGACATCCATAGTGATAGATCTCTAGGTTCTCCCCTCTATGCCTCCACCTATTGAAATTGATCATGAGGTTCTATCACCATGGCCTTTACATCATCATACCTTTGGTACTTTAAAAATAAATCCACTATCAATTGAGCCATGGGATTAAACAAGTAAGCATAACCACTAACCTCAAAATTAGCCATTTCTATTGGCCAAACTAAATCAAGTATATACTAAGTGAATAATTTCATCACCATGTCAATAATAGTGATATAATACATTAAAATTGTGAAACACACACAAAAAATAGTTAGTATACAAAAAAAAATGTAATATACACTAAAAATGAAAAACATATCTCTCACATGCTTACCATCATCCATGGGAGAAACATATATTAATGGGCCTCTTTTCATCATAGATCCTAATCCTACACCATTTCCTCTACAAACCACATTTATAAATTAATTTAGAATACTTGTTTTCCACCTCATCCACTACCTCTACCACTATCATCATCACCCACTACTATTATTGTGGAAACGTTAGTAACACCTAAGCCATTTCCTACATACTTACTACTACCTAGTAACCCTAACATCATATTATTCAAAATCAATATTAATCCCACATTCCTCATTTGCATTAGTATGATAAATCTCATAAATCATAAGGGCCCTTGCCTCCTACACTTAACATGGTTATCTCACTAATGATATCCATATATTCTATGCAAGGGACCTTTCTTGTCAAATCCCAAACTCACAAATCACTTAATCAAAATAGAACCTACATTAACTACCATGGTGATATAAATACAATCTAACTACCCTGATAACATAAACACCTAAACTTGATATTAACACTTGGAAAAATTAACATTGGAACACATTGACATACTTAGACTTTGTCTACACATTTGAATCTTATGCACACTTTCCACTATCCATCTACCAAACTCTTATCTTAGATAACCCAATATACTAGATAAACATACTTAAAATCATCCTAGTTTGTGAAATAACCTTCAAGAATCCAAATTAGGCCATCACTATAGCTAATATCACTAATTTTCACTCTTAATATAGTATTATAAATAGTCAGATAGTTATGGTTTTATCATAGGTGTTCACTTTTGTTGATAGTGTATAGGAACATTTAAAGCCATTTTTAAAATTTGGTAGTTGATATTAGTTATACCTTGACACCTTTCATACATTTTTCACAGTGTCAAATATCAAAGAGTTAGTTACAAACATAAATCAATCTTAAGATAATACTCTCACAATACCTACTTGGTTATTGTTAGACAAAGTTTGGCTACCATAGACCAAGCTAATTAAAAACTTGAATTGTCATGTTATATGACCTTGTTTATAGTCCTTACAACCCTCTTAGGGTCTTTAAATGGTCTTTTTAAATTCTCTTTAGCAAAGATCAAGGTTATTTTGAGAAGATTAAGGTAATGTTTGTATTTTTCTTATACTATTCTAGTTATAGGGTGAACATGAAAATATGGAGTCAAATGATGTCAAAGATCCAAAAATGTCTCTCAAATTCATAATATTATTTAACCTCCTTGTATAAACATTTTAAATTTGTTTGTAAATGTTAAGGTTCTTTCTTAAAGATTAAGGTAAAGTGTAATACAAGGGAAAAATGAATATGGTCAAGATCAATGCATGAAAATGATTAAAAAGATAAAATATATATCCAATAACACTTATAATTTTTTTTAAGTATTTATATAACTTGAATTTATGACAAGAATGTTAGTTAGGGTCAATTTTATAGGTTCAACATCCAAATTGAGAGAATCATTGCTTGACAGGTAGTTATAGGCACTTGTATGGCCTTGGGAGATCCATTTATAGGTGAATATGGTTTAGGGGTGTATATTAAAATTATATAGGAAATATTAATGTTTTAAAATATTTCACAGGTCTAGAGATTCCATAATTTACTTCAAAAAACTCCATCACTCTCTTGGTAACCTCACAAGGGACATTTTCACATGTTCAATATAGATAGTATGGTGAAATTCATGGAATAATATTTTTTGATATAGGAGGGGGTAATAATGAAATTAAAATAAATTTCCATAGTCATAATATTGGTGGCACCTCATTTTTGAACAATCGTTAAGAGAGCAAGGAGGTCATTATGTCTTGTTCATCCAAGCAGGGTCTAGTTTTACTTATGTTTATTCATTTTAGAGTTTGATGGATTAAAATGGTTTTTATGAGGTGTTTTAAGAGATAAAATTAGTATTTATAATTTCAATTTCCTTAATCAATTCAATTTTATGAGGTTTATTCAATAAGGAAACTAGTACCTCAAACATATATTGACATCATCACCCCAGTTACAAGATTTTTGGTTAGTTTTGAGATTTGTAATTCATAAAAGTTTCCAAGTGTCTCATTATTGATGTATAAATCCTCAATATCAGTTTATACCTGTGCTCTCTCCTTGAAAATTTGTTCTTTGTACATAGTCTTTCAAGTGGTGGTATGATTCTTACTCCTTAGAGGCATGGTGTAGTTTAGAAATAATTTCTTACGGGCTTGATTGCTAAACCTAACCCCAAATAGAAATGAAAATACAATTATAGAATATGAGAGTACTATTTAACAATTGTATTTCTAATGAAATGAGAAATTAATCTAAATATACTTTCAAATAAAGGTTGGAATGTGTTTTAGCCACCCACAAGTTTGTAAACTTGTAGGTGGACATTCATGGGTCTTAAATCTCATGTTAAAGATGCTCAAGCAATGGAGAGACATTATGTATGCCCATAAACTCTAATTTTATCTTGAAATATCTCACTACATCATAAAAATAACATGATTGAATGCATGGAATCCAACTTTCATACATAATCCTTGTACATGAGCTGACCCCATACATAGGCCTCTACATAGAATGGATAAGTTTGAGACTAAATAGTATTATTAGGAGATCCATAGGTTATTAAGGATATTATAGGAGAAATAAAATGATTTTATATAATATTAAAGTAACACAAACTCAATAATTTGCTATCAGTAGTCTATTTAAAAAAAGTAGACCTACAAGTTCTAAACCTGTAGGTCCTCATTTTGAACCAAAAGCTAATTGTTCATATAAAAAAGAGTATGTGAAGATAATATGACTAAATGAAGGTATGAAATAATACATATATAAATTAATGCACATAATCTATCTAAGTGTCACAAAACATTTGAGATGACTAGTGTCATAACCACTAAAGGAGGTTATAGGCCTAAATACTCATACACAAGCCTATGTATGAAGACAAGAAGGACAAATCCTATAGATTTTATTTTGACTAATGATATTTTATGATGGTGAAAAAGAGACTTCAATGTGTTTCATTACTCTCAAAATTTCAATAGCCAAGTTGAGAAGGCCAGTTTCTAAATTTTAATGTTCAAAACTCTCTTCCAATCACCACCTACAACTATATCCTAAACAGATGCAAGAAAGAAGGTGCATGCTTTATATGATGAAAATTATTGAGAGTATCAAAAAAATGTTATAAAATATAAAAATTGTGATGAAGGTATTTGATGTTCCTAGTGATTTGTAAAAGGTTATAATCTGTAAGATACAATCAAAACTATAATCAACACCTAAAAAATTGCTTGAATAATTTAAGTTACAATTAGCCTTGAGTTTGAGAAGAGGATGTAATGCACTAAGTTGTGTTAGAGATAAAATAGGTAGATAAAGTAAAAAAGGTCATCTAAGGTCAAATAAAACTAAAAGGAAGGTCATAGAATCATGATCAAGACTCACTTGAACCCTACACATAGCCAACTACTCATATAGGCCTACTTAGAGTGAGAGGGTACATACTTTGTAAGTTTTATAAGAGGTCTAAAATAAATAAAATCACTTTAAGGTGATTCCATATTGATAGTTTGACTTTATAAGATCATCACAATCGATGAGAAAGATGGAAATGTGGATAGGTCTATTTAGACCTAGTAAGCTTAAGACCACCCACTCAAACTTGTATGTATAGTCATGAAAAAAATGGTTTGATGAAGGTGAAATCAGAATATAAAGAAATTTATGAGTGCATAAAGATTTAATATATCATATAGAATCATACACAAGTAGAGTAAAATAATAAAATGGCAATTAGGCCTATAAGACATCCTCAAGCTCCTTTAGTACATGACTATAATTCAAGGTAGACTTTCTCTTGATCAATGTGACCTTGAACTTGTGCATGGGGACTATTAGTTTTTAGGGATGTTGAATTAATCTCTATACTTCAATATTATATCATTGGTTATTAGTTTAGATCCCCAACCTTCATGAGCAATTGTCAAGACTAGAAACCACTTTCCAATAGCATAACACAGACCCCAAGAGCAATGTATTGTGCTTATAGCTATATGGAACAAATGCATCAAAACTTGAGTACCTATGGGTAGTTGAGGATACTATTGTAATTGAATTTTTTTTGCATCGGCTTAGGAGTTAAGGCCCTAGGGTTTATGAATAATTGTTAAGAACTCAAATTACTTTAAACCCTCCTAAAACCCTAATAGGGACTTGACGAGAGATATTTGATTTCAAGGTGCTTGAAATGACTTGTATTCTCATTAAAACCTATTGAAAGTAATTGACCACTCTAGGGAGGTACTCACCATGACTTTTATCTATATTTGTAACTACATGGATGCAATAAATTATGTACTTTTATGATGTTTTGGGATCAAAATAGGGCGTATAAGATCCTAGATTAATGAAAACCATTGGGATACATGATTTGGGTTGTATTATACCATTTAAATTCTAAAATTCCATAAAATCCGCTCTAAAAATGTTCCTACATGTCTATTTCTTTAAGGCAGTGTGAAAAAAGCTTATGAAAAGCTAGGTTTTTTTGCCACTTTATGGTTTACCTATCTACACAAGATCTTAGAAGCCTATATTTAGAATGGATAATGGTAATAGGTTGGATAAATTGAATCAAACATCTAATGGAGGATACACGTGTGTGGGAGGTCAATCAAGTAAAATCTTAGCCTTTTAGGCCTAGAGGCCTAATTAGAAAGAGAAAAAGGGAAAATAAGTACATCTACACTGAGAGTCAGGTCATGAAATTTTGTAGGGGGATATAAAAAAATAATAGGTACTAAAATCTATCTTATTTTTTCAATATAATCTTCACACTAGCCTGCACAAGGAGATTTTCTTATTTTGAGGGCTATAAGGAAATTAAGTCATTTGAGATGTTTTAACATGAAATAGAGTGATATAAAACATTTTAAGCACTAATATTGGCTTATACAAGTTGTTAAATAACTTAATATTATTTCATGAAGTTTTTTTGTAATCATGATCTTGAAAACCAAGTTTTATGCATTTTAAGCCTAAAAGGAGCTAGTGAAGATTACATACTAATGAGGAGTGAAAGAGAGATTACAAAATTTGTAGGGGAGTGTCATAGAAGCTTCTTAATCATTTAAAATGATATTAAAACATATTTTAACTATACTTTTAGGTGTGGAGGTGTAACATCAACAAAGATGAGTTAGATTCAATATCTCACATTGGCCCAAGTAATCTCTTATGCCAATTTGAGAGAGCACATCATTGAGAAAATGTACACATGTTGATGAAAACCTTCATGACTATTTTATCACTCAATTTATCATTTTAAATCTTCCTTAATGTTGGATAACACTTTTCCATCTCTCTCTCTCTCTCTCTCTCTCTCTCTCTCTCTCTCTCTCTCTCTCTCTCTCTCTCTCTCTCTCTCTCTCTCTCTCTCTCTCTCTCTCTCTCCTCTCTCTCTCTCTCTCTCTCTCTCTCTCTCTCTCTCTCTCTCTCTCTCTCTCTAAAGCATCCCGACATTGGTTATGGCAAAACCCTACCAAAATTAAGTATTTTAATTACCTATTGGAATAAATTCAAGAAGGATATTATACATTAATATTTTAAATGTTGATTTTGAGTGTGTTTTTTTGATAAATTATTAGTGATATTTTATATATTTCCTTGCATTTGTAATTCATTTTCATGCATTTATGTAAGTTTTTTACCTCTCACAAGGCATATGAAGTGTCATAATTTATTTTATTAGTTAGAGAACTAATAAACTACTAGTGTTTATTTATATCACCTTTTGGTTGTTTATTTTTATCACCTCTTGGTTGATCATCTTACACTCTTTGAACCTTAATAATATTCATGTTTAAGTAATAGTGTGATAGGGAATTTTTTGGAGTAGCATAATCAGATTATAACTTAGTATTTCATAGTGCATTATTAAAAAATTTAATACCTCATGTTTCATGCGTCACATTTTATTTATTTATTTATTATTTTTAATCTTAATTTCTCCCTTTTCCATTTAAATCAAGTATTATATTAGTTAGTATAGGTGTTGTACTTGGGAACTAGCCTAAAATCTCAAGTTTTATCCCCTTGCAAGGTCACCCATAACCTTGGATCGATCCCATTACATAGATTATGTTGAGAGGGATTTGATTACCCTATCAAGGGAGAAAATTTAATCTATAATAATTTTAACATACTTGGTAGGACCGAAATACAAAGAGGTTATCCAATATTGATGTCAATCTTAGCAAAAGTGCATCTATAATAGCCTTTTTCATGTAGCATCTAGTGACTCCAAGTTTTAATCTCTTGGTAGCTGGCTAGTGAGCCAAATTTCATGCCAAAGGTGACTAAATTATCAAAATTGAAAGGTATTACCTTTTTTTTTTAACCTTTTTATTCATACAAAAGGAATATGTTTGCTTATACTCTCCCTTACACCAATTCACCTAGAATGAAGATATTTATTCCCTACTATCCAAGTTCTACTAATTTTGATATAATTGATATAAATCTAATTTTTTTTTTTTTTTTTTTAAATGGTGGTTCTCATTTAAAACTTCAAAAAAATTATGATATATCAGTGGTTGTCTTTGAAAGTGTCCCTTATTTTAGTGGATAAACTAATCTTATAGCCATATTAGGGACATGATAAAATTTTGTAATATCCATAACACCACACAAGAGAATGTGGTAGTTAGGTTATTCAAAATCAATTTTGAAGGAAAATCTTGGAATGGTATATAACCTTAACACCCAATTCCATTGACTCATGGGATGAATTGGGAGAGAAATTGGGCAAAGATTTAAAGATAAGAGTGACCATTTGTCCTTAGTTGAACCATTGACCATCATTAAAAGATCTCATCAAGAATTTAGGTAAGATTTCAATGGTAGGTTCCAAATTACATGGGATATGATCTTAATCCTTGTAATACCCACTCCAAAATATGTATTCTCATACTAATTTAAGGCTTTGAATAGTGATATATCAGTTATAAATCAATCTATGGGTGGTAATGATTTATCATATGCTTTTTAAATTACCATTCAAGTTGAGAACAATTTGATCCAAGATAGAAAACTTACTCCAAATCCCCTTATTCCTTTATTTCCTAACATTCAACCTCCAACTCCAACTCTTGCTCTAATTACTACCATAACCAACCATGTGTTGGTTTCCCCTAGTCAAGCAAGTAAGCCAAATGATGTAGAGGGGATAATTAAGACTCTTGGAAAAAAATTCATGGAAATGGTGAGGTAGAAAATTTAGTTTCATAGGCCCTCCTAATATAACCAATCTTTTCATCCCTATCAATCTAATAGGCCACCCTTCCAAGAAAATTCTCAAGGCCAAGGTCATATTACTAATATTAGACCCTACACAAGTTTAAATCCAAATGTACCCTCAACTTTAATAGCCTTGGTATGCACTCAAAACAATCTAATGCAAGATAAAGAATGGAATCCTCAATGGAATTAATTTTATGAATAATCTACCAGTCAATATGAAGGATTGAATGTAGCTTGTGTGGCACACGATTTTTTTTTAAAATTTTATAACATAAGAGGAGGATTATAATAAGGTTATCACTATTGGAGAGCAAGATACATAAATTGATACACTTGTATACTTCTAAGAAGAGGATTGTTTTGTAGTGAATCAAATAGGTAGGTCAAGTAGGGTGGTAGATAATTTAAGAAAGTGGCAAAGGTTCAGGTTCAATTCTATCCATGACTCAAGGGAAAAGATAATATAATGTAACTCTAAAATCTCAATAATATTAAAAAATTAGAATGAAAAGAGTATTTTTGTACACCATAATAAGTAGGCCCAAAGTGATGTCATGAATCCTAAAGAATAGCCAAAAATTGGTGCTTCTTATCTTAACATAGTGGATCAAATGAAAAATATTCATGTAAGTATGACCATGTGGGAAAAATTTTATATTCTATGACAAAGGTATATTCTAAAAGAGGAGCTATTTAATATCAGATAATCATTAAGAGAAGCAAGAAAGGGCACTTTTGTGTAAGATAATACTATCAAAATTAGTGAGCCACAACAAGATAAGGTGAACAAGCCTCCTCCCTTCTATGTTTTAGTGGTCATTGGTGATTTATTTTTACATAATTTTATGAGAGATATTTGGGATATCATCTCAGTCATACCAATTTAAATTATAGATAAACTAGGCCTCAAATATGAACCTCATGCTAAAAGTGTGCTACAACTACATGGATCAACCACTAAGATAGTTGGTGTTGCCAAGGGTTTGAATATAACTCTTCATGTTTGTCCTAATTTATCCATTGCTCAAGATGTATTTGTTGTTGACTTGACACCATATTTTTCACTTTTCTTGTCAAGGTATTTCATGGTAAATATTGGTGGTTACTTGTCATAAAATTAGTCTTACATGGATTTTAGGACGAGATATAACACCAAAGTTACTATAAGATCAAAACCTATTTCAAGGTTTCACATTGATCCATTCAAACCAAATGTTACTAATGTTAATTATTCTATCATTGATGAGGAGGATCAGCCTATGGACCAAGAACCAATTGTTCCTCTTGAAGATATTTTAGATCTATTCCTTCATGAATAAGGGGGTATAAATCATGAGTTTGATTCATATAGAGGGATTGAAGAGGATGGTATTAGGGTCTATTGATTACATAAATAAGGAAAAATCATACCTTATATATCAAATCCTAATGAGGATACTTATGGTTTTTGGAAGATATTTTTTGATGGCTTAAGAAGCAAGGTTGGAGTAGTTCTAGGGATGGTGCTTATTTTGCTAGGTGTGAAGCCTAATTGTCTTCCAAGATCAAAGGTTAAAATTTTGATGTTATTTTAGTCAAATTTTGGATCCCATTATTTATATCCCTAATGACATGGTGGGTTTGGGGGCCATGCACCCTAGTGAGGGTTTAGGGCTAGTGCCCCCAAAGCAAAATTTTTATTGAAATTGCCTTGCAAAATTATAATTTCATAGTCAATCTAGGCCATTGATTAAAGGTTTTTAGATCTGATAGTAGAGGTCATGTTTAGCTTTTTTTCATCCCAAAATGTATTGATACATGGCTGAGATGAAAATGAAATTATTACACACAAAGATCAAGTAAAAAGGGTAGAGAGGTGTAATAGGGTTTGTTACAGGATTTGTTTCTCCCTTATATTTCTAGAAATAATATACTGGACAAGTTTGGTGGATGTAGCCCATCTTGGGTGAACCACATTAAATCTAGTCTCTTGTTTTGTGCATGTTTATGTTTATTTTTTGTATGTTTATTTAATTCATTTCATAGTTTTTATTGTATGCAATTTGGGAATAAATATGGGTTTTAATTAATCCTAACATGTTTCTCCATCAATTTAAGGTATTATTCATCCATTAGGTTTTAGTTTTATTGTTCTTGAAATCCAACTAGATATGAAAATATTATTCATGGGATTCAATGGGAAAGGAAGAAAGGAGTCAAACAAGTTCAAGCCATTGTAGATAGTGAACTAGTTGTACACCGAGTTAGAGGTAAGATTGTATCTAAGAACACATTATTAAAGTTTTCAAATCATAAAGTGTCAGAATTTATTGAGGATTCTAAGGATTTTGAAATGAATTAAATCTTAAGGGAAGATAAACAACATGATGATAGGTAGGAATCATTTGTAGCAGAATTTTACATCCCCAATGACATCAAGGACCCCAAAATATAGCCGCACATCATGGTAGTTGTGAGGCCTTCAATACTAGACAATGATGTGAATTGGCAAGCATTTGAAATTGATTAAAAAAATATCTTGTTTTCTCCAACATAAAGCTGAGTTCTCTTGAAAAAATGAGTCCAAGTTTCTACACCAATATGGAGACCAAATTGTGTAATTAAATTCTAACATGCTTCCTAAAGGGCTAGTTATTCTTGAAGGTATATTCAATGAAAGTGATCAATTGAGGAGAGATAAGATAAGCATGTATAAAAATTAAGAACATCATGAGAAGGTGGATATATTAAAATATAAAATCTCAAATCTTGGAAAGATATATACTCAACAAGATAATGTTTCATTCATTGAGTTATGTAGAAACTTTTTTGATGTCTTTGATGGGGAGTATAGTGACTTCAAAGGGTTTGATACCTCATTGGCCCGACACACTATAGAAATTTATCCCAATTATAAGCCTATAAGGTAAATTAAAAGGACCATAAATCCCAAGGTGAATGTGCTCATGAGGAAATAACTCACCAAGCTGATAGAGTCAATAATTATCTTTCGTATCAAACACTCTTCATGGGTTGCCAATATTATTCCTATGAGAAAGAAGAGTGGTAAAATCAGGTTATGTGTATATTTTAGATACTTGAATAGGGTATCACTAAAATAACACTATCATATAAATTCAATACATCAAATCCTTCGAGTAGTGGCATTTTCTCAATGTTTCTCGCTTTTAGATGGTTATTCAAGATACAACCAAGTGTTGGTGGAAGAAGAGGATTAATATAAGACAACCTTCACTACCAAATGGGGGAAATATTACTACAATATAATGAAATTTGGGTTTTATAATTTATTTTACACATTACAAATATCCATGGGTATGGCTTTCTAAGGTTTAATCAATGATATGGTGCTAGTATAACTTGATGACATTACCATTTTCTCCAAAAAAGCTACTGATCACTTGAATCATCTAAATCTAATATTTTTAAGTTTTAGGAAATATGGGGTTTACATCAACCCAAATAATTATGATTTTATTGTACATGAAGGTAATTTACTTGGTCATATTGTTTCTAAATATGGTCTTTCTATAGACTCTGATAGGGTGAGTACCATACTAGCCTTGTCGTTACCCAAACATAAGAAAGCCTTGCAAAATTTTCTTGGGAATATCAAATTTTTTAGGAGATTCATAATTTTATTTTAAAATATTTCAAGGATTATAATAACCATGTTAAAAAAACATCAATCATTTATTTGGGCCATGGAAGGGAAGGCTAGTTTTGAGGCCATCAAACAAGCTATTTCTTAAGCACCTACTCTAATCAATCATGATTTATCTAAGTACTTTGTATTATATTATTTTGAAAAAATTGAAACCATATATTATATGTTAATGTAGTATAATAATTAATGACTTTAATAGACTACAAACTTTTTTAGTTAAGGACTAGAAGGCTATGAAGAGAGGTATGCCTATATTGAGAAATAAGTATTAGAAATTGCGAGAACTCTAAATAAATTTAGGTATATGGTGTCCAAAAAAAAAATACATGATATGGTAATTCATCCAAGCATAAGATAATTTATGTTGAAGGAGAAAATATTTATATAGATAACTAAGGTGATGGAGTATGATGTTGAGATCAAGACCACTAAGCTAGTAAGAGGAAGAGGGTTATGTGAGAATATAGCATTAGACCTAAATGAAGAAGAAGTGATGGTTTTTAAATTATAATAGGGTTTGATTATAGATTAAAATTCATATAATCCAAGGTGGATAAAATAAATGGTGAGGTTCCTTCAAATAGCTAAGTGTCCCATGGGACTAGATCAAGCAAGAAGGAGATACTTTAGATTGCAAGCAATACCTTGTGTCTTTGTGGATGGGATTATTTTTTGGAAATACCTAGATGGAATGCTACTAATATTTTTAGAAATATATTAAGTTTATGATATTCAACAACATTTTCATTATGGATCATTTGGAGGTCACTTTTCACCTAAAACTATAGTTATAAAAATAATGAGGGGTGGTTAAGATTGGCCTACCATATTAAAAGATGCATATTCATAGGATAAAATATGTAAAAAGTGTGAAATTTTATATTAAAACAAATACTTTCAACCCTTCATATTCACCCCATTCATGTTGAACAACCATTCATGCAATGGGTACTTGATCTCATTAGGATAATCAATACTCCATCTAATATAGGCCATAAATGGGTAATTATAGTTATCAACTATTTATAAAGTTGGGTAGAGGTAGTGGTTATCAAGGAGGCTAATAAAACTTTAGTTATTTACTTTTATGAAATCTTAGTAACAAGGTTTGGGGTGCCTATAATAATCATGTCTGATAATGCCATGGATTTTAGTAGTATAAGGACAATAGAATGGGCTCTATAATATGAAATCTACTTGAGTACCTATTCTAATTAATACCCCCAAGGCAATGTAACAAATAAGTCCACTAATAATAACTTGATCATAATTATTAAGAGGATAATATAATATAATCAAAGGACTTGGTAAAATAGGTTGAATATAACCCTATGGGTTGATAGGACCACTCCAAAGATTACAATTGGTAACTCACCTTATATGCTTATTTATGGAGGATAAGTTGAGATACACATTTAAATTTAGTTATAATCTCTTGAGTTGTCACATCAAATTAAAATAATGGATAATGGTCCTATGGAGATAAGATGGGTAGAACTAATGGCCTTAAAGGAAGCAAGTGATCATGCTATGCACGTAATAGAGTATTACTAAGCACAAGTGAAAAGAAACTTTGACAAGAGAGATATATAAATAGCATATAAATAATATCTTATATTAAATTGGGATGATGATATAGCTAAGCTTGGTAATCACACTAAGTTTGATGCATTTTGGAGTGGACCTTATATTAATGTTGATTGTAAGGAACATAATGAGTTTCAATTTGAAAGACTCAATGAAGAAGAATTTAATATAATATTCAATGGGATACACTTAAATCCATGTTATTTAGGTCATTTTTACAAATTTTTACATATTAAAGTATGCCTTTCTATTCCCTCAGTGCTTCATGCATAAGTGTGTGTCTTTTTTGCTTTATGTTGTTCCTTCCTCCAAGTGTTTTGTGACACGTGTGGTGTGGTGTTTTATTTTATGTTTGTACAATTTATTTGTTTTAAATATGATTTTCAAGTCTTATTTTCAATCATGACTCGATAGCCCAATGAATTTATAAGACACTAGTCTAGATGCATAATCATGCATGCATTCTTAGGAGGTCACCAAAGATGTTAGCCAAATTTTGGTTACTATATAAAAAGTTCATTATAAAATTGAATTATCATGTTTATTACCTTTTTAATATTCATTACATGAATCTTATGGTCTTTAAATGGTCTTTTTAAAGTCTATTTAGCAAATATTAAGGTTATTTTGACAAGATTAAGGTAATATTTGTATTTATTTTGTGTTAGTCTAGTTATAGGGTGAACATGAAAAGATGAAGTAAAATTATGTCAAATGTCCCAAAGTGTCTTTTATAATCATAACATGATTTTAACATCTTGTATAAACATTTTAAATTTGTTTGTAAAGGTTAAGTTTATTTTGTGAAGATTAAGGTAAAGTGTAATACAAGGGAAAAGTGTATATGGTCAAGCTCAATGTATGAAAAGGCTAAAAAAGATAAAATATACATACAATCACACTTTTAAAATATTTAAAGGTAGTTATATAAATGTAAATTATGTCAATAATGTTAGTTGGGGTCATTTTTGCATGTTCAATGTCCAAATTGTGAGAATCACTGCTTTATAGGTAGTTATAGGCACTTGTATGGCCTTGGGAGATCCATTTGTAGGTGAATATGGTTTATGGGTGTATATTAACCTCATATATGACATTTTAATTATTTAAAAAATTACATAGGTTCATATATTTCATAATTTTCTTTAAAAACTCTATTGCTCCTTTGGCAATCTCATAAGGGTAGTTTTCACATATTTAGTACAGATAATATGGTGAGAGTCATGGTTTAATATTTTTTATATATAATGGGGAAATAATGAATTTAAAATACATGTAAATATTTATTATATTGGTGTCCCCTCTTTCATGAATAATTTTTAAGAGTACAAGGAGGTCTCTATGTCTTGTTCATATATGCAGGGTTTAGTTTTGATTTTATTTCTTCACTTTAGAGTTAAATGGAGGAAATGAATTTTTTGAGGTGTTTTAAGATGTCAAATTATTATTTTTATTGTAAGGTTCATCAATAAATTTAAATATAAGAGTTGTCTTTAACAAGGAAATTAGTGTCTTAAACATATATAAACATCACCACCCTAGCTACAAGAGTTTTGGTTAGTTCTGAGTTTTGCCATTCTCAAAAGTTTTAAAGTGAATCATTATTCATGGAAAACTCATCACTATCATATGATACATGTTCTCTTTCCTATAAAAGTGGTTATTTTTAAACAATCCTTCAAGTGGTGGCATGATTTTTACTCCTTAGAGGCATGGTATAATGTAGAAATAATATCCTATAGGCCTAATTACTCAACCTAGTCCCAAATAGCAATGCAAATCCAATGATAGAATGTGAGAGTACCATTGAAAAATTATAGGTGTAAGATGATGAGAGTAGAATCTATATGTACTCTCAAACAAAGGTTGGAATGTGTTTTAGCCACCCTCAAGTCTACAGACCTATAGGTGGACATTCATGGGTATTAAGTCTCATGTTGAATATGCTAAAGCAATGGACAGACATGGTGTAGACCCCTAAACACTCATTTGATCTTTATAGATCTCACTACATCATAAAAAGAGCATGAGTGAATTCATGGACTCCAACTTTCATACATAATCCTTGTACATGAGCTAACCCCATACACAAGCCTATACATATAATGGACAAGTTTGAGACTACATAGTATTAATATGAGATTCATAAGCTATTGAGGATATGATAGGAAAAGTAATATAAACTCATACAATATCAAAGGGACAAAGACTCAATAATTTAGTCTAAACAACATATTCAAGAAAAGTAGATGTACAAGTTTTAGACATGTAGGTCCTTATTTTGAACCAAAAGCCAATTGTTCATATTAAGAAGAGTATGTTAAGATAACACGACTTAATGTAGGTATGAAATAATACATAATTAAATGAATACACCTAAGCTATCTAAAATTCACAAAAAGGCTAAGATGACTACGTCGTAGCCACTAAAGGAGTCTATAGGCATACACGCTCATACACGAGCCTATATATAAAGATAAGGAAAAAGAATATAGATGTTATGAGAGACTAATGATATTTTAGGATGGTTTAAAATAACCTTAAATGAATTTAATTACTCTTAAAATTTTAATATCCTACTTGAGAAGGCTAGTTTCCAAAGTTCAATGTTCAAAACTCTCTTCCAATCACCACCTATAGTTATGTGCTAAACATATGCAATAAAGAAGGTGTATGCTTAATATGATGAAAGGTATTTAGAGTGTCAAAGAAACTTTATAAAATATTAAAATTTAGATGAAGGTATTTGAAGTGCTTGGTGATTTATAAAAGGTTATAATCTCTAAGATTTAATAAAAACTATAATTACCACCTATAGGTTATCTGAACAATTCAAGCTATAGTTAGACTTGAGCCTAAAAAGATGATGTAATTAACTGAGTGGGGTTGGATCTCAGATAGGTAGATAAATTTAAAAATATAATTTGAGGTTATATATACCTAATATGAAAGCCAAAGAATGGTGATCAAATAAGACTCACTTGAAATCTACACACACACAAGCAAATACTCCTATAGGCCTACTTAGAGTTAGAGGGTGCATAGTTGGTAAGTTTAATAAGAGTTATGAGAGAAATAAAATAAATTTAAGGTTATTCCATGGTGTTAGTATGAACTTATAATATCATCACATTCAATTATAAATATGGTAATGTGGATGGGTAAGTTTAAACCTAGTAAGCTTAAGATCACCCACTTAGACCTGTATGTACAATCATGATAAAAATGGTTTGATAGAGGTCAAATGAAAATATAATGACCTTGATGAGTGTATAAATAGCTCAAATATCACATATAAGCATCCAAAAGTAGAGGAAGATAATTCAAGGCAAACTTTTTCTTGATAAATTTGACCTTGAATTTTTGTATGGGGCCTATTATTTTTTATGGATGTTTTATTATTCTCTTTACTTCAATCTTCTATCACTAGTTGTTAGTTTAGGTCCTCAACCTTCATGAACAATAGTTAAGACTATAGACCACTCTCTAATGGCATAAAAAGACCTAAATAATAACTTATTGTTCTTATAAATGTAAAAAAAATATGTATGGGAACATAAACATATAATTTTAGTTGATTATACCAGTGTACTTGAAATTTATGGTATTGGTTTAGGAGTTAAGGTTCTAGGGTTTATGAATAATCATTAAGAACTCATATTACTTTAAACCCTCATAAAACCCTAATAAGTACCCAATGAGAGATATTTGATTCCAAGGTGAATAAAGTGACTTGGATTCGAATTTAAATCTCTTTAAAATAATTTATTACTCTAGGGAGTTCCTCGCCATGACTTTTGTTTGTAATTGTAATTATAAAAATGTAATAAATGACATACTTTTTGAAGTTTTGGGATCAAAATAGGGTATAAAAGATCCTAGAATTTTGAAAACCATTAGGAGAGATGATTTGGGTTTTATTATAATTTTTAAATTCTAAAAATCCATACAATCCACCTTGAAAGTGCTTCTATAAGTCTAGTTCTTAAAGACAATGTGAAAAAGGCTTATGAAAGGCTAGGTTTTTATGTCATTTCATGGTTTACTTGTCTCCACAATGTATTGGAAGCCCAAATTTAGCATGGATCATGGATCAAGGTCATAGTATTTTTAAATTGAATTAAACCTTTAATTGAGGATTCACATTTGTGGGAGGTCAATCAAGTAAAATTTCAGCCTTTTAAGCATAGAGGCCTAATTAGAAAGAGAAAAAGGCAAATAAGTACACTTACACTTATATTTAAGTCAAGAAATTTGGTAGGGAGATGTAATGGAATACTAGGTACTCAAATATATTCTCAATTTTTTAATATAATATATACACTATCATACACAAGGAACTTTTCTTGTTTTGAGGATCACAAGGAAATGAATCCATTTGAGAGGTTTGGGCATGAGATAAAGTGATAGAAAATGTTTTAAGCACTAAGAATAGTTGATTAAAGTTTATAAGGAAATCAAGAGTATTTCATGAAGTTTATTTTTATTCATGAGAATGAAAACCAAGTTTCATACATTTTGAGCCTAAAAGGAACTAGTCAATATTGCATACTAATGATGAGTGAAAGAGAGATAACAAAACTTGTATGGAAGTGGTGTAGAAAATTATTAATAATTACAAATTTTAATAAAGAATCTTATAACTATCCTTGAAGGTGTGGAGGTTTAGCCTCAACAAATATGAGTTAGATTCAAGAGCTCAAATTTTCTTAGGTAACCTCTTATGCTAATTTGAGAGAGAACATCATTTAACAAATGTACACATGTTGATGCAACCTTCAAGACTATTTTCTCACTCAAGTTATTTTAAAACTAATTTATCAATGGATGAAACTTATACATGACTTTGTATTCACCTTTTCTATCTCTCTTACTCATACTTTCCTATATATGTAGCCTTGTATGGCTTTACAAAACATCCTCACATTGGTTATGGCAAGGTCCTACCAAAATTAAGTCTTGTACTTGACTATTGGAATCAATTTAAGCTAAATATTCTATCTTCATCTTGAAAAAAATGATTTTTAGTGTTTTTTTTAAAATAAATTCTTAGTGATAGTGTATATAATTCCTTGCATTTATCCTTCATGTTCATGCCTTTATGTAAATTTGTTACCTCTCATTGGTCATATGAAGTGTCATACCTAATTTTCTTATTTAGAAAACTAGTAAAACATTAGTGATTTCTACTATCACCTCTTGGTTGATAATCCTAAAATCTTTCAGCCTTATTAACCTTCATGTTGAAGTACTAGTGTGATAGGGACTATTTTGGAGTAGCATAATCAGATTGTAAGTTAGTATTTCATAGTGCATTCTTAACAAGCTGATGACCTCATTTTCAGTGCATCACATTTTAGTTATTTTTTAGTTTTAATTTTAATCTTCATTTCTCCTTTTTCCATGTTGAGTAAGTATTATATTTATTATTTTAGGTGTTGTACTTGGGATCTATCCCAAAATATAGAGGTTTGATCCCCTTACAAGGTCACCCATAACCATGGATCAATCAATTGTATAGCTCAAGTTAAGAGGGATTGAATCACCATTTAAAGGGTGTAAATTTGAGATATAACATATATTACATAGATAATCAATTTAAATACTATGAAATAAATTATAAATATATTGAGACATTATCACAAAGTTATACATATTTTAATATCACTCAAAATAATATCCCTAGATCCAAGTATGAATAAAAAAAGTAGGTAAACTTTGCATGGTTCCAAGTGTTGAAATCCAAACATTTCATTTCATTATATCATGATCATAATGGTGAACATAAATACCCCTATTTTTGATAAATAAGTGTATTTTGAATTAGTGGATGGGGATATCCAAATAAGCATACCAAATCCTCTTTAAAAGGTAACATTGTGTCTATAGTTAGCTTAGGGTTTTAAAGGAATGAGAAAGAAACATGGATCAATGTACATGATCAAAGGTGATGGAACACACATGATATATATATATATATATATATATATATATATATATATATATATATATATATATATGGTGAAACCATTATGGTTTGTGGTGAATTTTTTTTATGATAAGTTGAGATAGTACTAATAGAGCCTGTATGGTACCAATACCTATAGGGGTATGAACTTCACTAAAAATTTACATATATGGTATGATATCCTATTTCCAAACATTATCTATTATATATTAGATACAAATTTATTTTAGGGATAATGAGGAACATAATGAGTTACATAAATCATAATTAAGATAAGTGCATCTCTCCTTCATTGATTTGTAAAATCTAAATTTAGTAAGTGCAATATCATTATTTCCATTTAATTTCAATGTTTTATGCTTATTACCCTATTTTACATAATCTAAATATTAATATATTATTTGGATCACATCAAGAATAAAATAAGTAAAATTTTTTTTTAACCCGATCATTGACTTGAGCATGGAAAATTATAGGTCTCTTTTACCTTAAGGTTTCATATTCTCTTACGGTTTATAATTTATCTTTCATTTGGGTCTGAATTTCATATTTTATTTATGGTTTCCTCATATTTAGATATGAAAAACCATAACATAACTACAATGGATGCATGCTAATTTTCTATATTTTTCAATTCAAGTTATGGTTCTGCTAAATGCAAGAATCTTTCATAAATTATATAATTTATTATTATCTCATACAATTAAATGAATCAAATTTATTTACAATAAAACTAAGAATGACATTAATAATGATGATTTATCTTTCCTTCTTTGTAACACATATTTTATTAATACTGAATCTAAGATGATTTTAGTTACTAATTAATGGAGAAAGGCATGTATGATTTTTTTTGCTCCTCATTTTCTTAGATCTCAAGGTAGTGAAATACATCATCCATCCCATATTATTCACCCAAGGATTATATTGGATACAAATTTCCATGTTATCATAACATGAAGATGTAGGGTACATAATATTGTATGTATTTTCATGAGTAGAATTTTAAATGTCTAGGGCTTGTGATTATAAAGCTATATATTCCTAAGTCATGATAAGTAGTGTGCATAGTAATTCCATATGTGATAAGAATCAAACATTGAATGAACTTATGTAGAGTGTCACTGTTCCTTCACATTATATTATTATTATGATGCATTCCATATAAAAGTTACAAAAATAAGTTAAAAAATTATCTTTAAAAGTAAATTTGGTTGAAGATAATAGTGTGCATAACCAAAATCCTAAGCATGATACTAAAAATTACATCTCTAGCTACCCATTCAAAACCTATGTATCTCAAAAGATTTCATAATCAACATGGGTTAAGAAAAAAAACCTATATGGCTAATGAATAATGAAATTGACATAATAATAATACATCTCCAAGTAAAATTTTCATAAACATGATTTGAAATGAATTGATAATACTACCCCTTACATGTCCTATGAAAACATCTAATTACTATTTTTATTATCATAGAGCATATGGAAATCCTACAAATAGGTGTCATGATTTAAAACATAGAATATATGTTATATTTATAGTTTTGATCTTACATACAATACATATATTAAAGCATCATTAGACTCAAACAAACCTTCCAATATTGATAAACACACTAAAATTGTAGTTCCATCTCCCAATGTCAAATTATCAAAACAAAATTTACCAAAATAATAATTTCCTAAGAAAGAAGAACCTAAGAAGGAAGTCCATAATAAATATTTACCTAAAAATAATAGTGCTAACAAAATGACTTATAATATGGAAACCAAACATTCTTCATCATTAAAATAAACTTTTATCATTATCCCTCATATAGATTGTAAGTGATGCACTAATGTCATGGTTGACATTTCTTGTGAAACTGATGTATTAAATATGTCTCTTCTAGAAACTCTTGGATATGATGTTGAAAACATGAATAATACTACTTCATCTACACCACACACAATAGGATCCATTAAATTACCCATAGCCTTTTGTTTCAAGTTTCAATATAATATATTCCACAATGATCTTACTTTGATCCAATATAATTCCATATTAATAAACTCAAAGATAAGATCAATAGTTGAAACAATTGAAAATAATAATTATCACATTATATTTTATCTCCAAGGAAAGACTATTTACATTTAAAGATATGAAAAATATCCAAATCAATAAAATCAAGTAAACAAATTTTTCAACTAGTGCTCAAGATATGATATATAATTATTCTCCATAAATGACCATAATTTAGGTGCATGATATTGATGATGATGAATATATTAAAGAGAAAACATAATTCAAAAAAATAATTCCAAAACATTTTGTGGTCAAATATTCATACCCTAATATATAATATGATTAGAATGACATGTCTAAATTAGTAGATGTTGATAATTACGACATATACAATATAAAATCTCCAACATTAGAATGGGTGAAGTATCAATACATGCATAAACTCAAACAAGATTATAAGAATTATCTAATATAAATAAAATTATAAGTGTGTCTACATTTTAAGTCCAAAAATATATCAATAGAGTTAAATTATTCATTATCTAAATCAATTAAGTCCATATATTGTTATATGTGAAGATGACTTATTGTATATGCATGGTTGGTTAGATTATTCCATCCCATTCAATTTTTATGGATTGGAATGATATCATTGGATAGTTACAATTGAGACATATGTTGTGATTCAATGCTATATAATTTACACATCACATATAAACATACTAATATTAACATTGAATCGAATATGTTGACAAAAACAAAAAAAATGAAAATAAAAAATAAAAAATAAATCAAATATACATAAAATACAAAAACATGACATATTCATGATGTGTTTTGTTGGTATAATGATTAAATGATGTTACTTATCATATACATGGAAAATTACATATATGTTATCTATGCACACTAATTTCATGGTATGCATAAGTGGGATGCAAGACATACAATTTACATATGGTACATGGACATACAAATGAGTGACATTAGTTACATTTATAGTCTATATTTTTACATTGGGAGCATGCATATGCTAGGGGAATATTTTCACACATGTTAGGTTATATCCTTTTATACTGATCCATTAATCATAATAAACTATTTTAAATGAATTTATTTTGCTTATAATTTTTAGAGTGATATTTTATATTGGTGTTGTGTTTTATATACATTATGATAACATTGATTGCTTATAATGAATAACACTACTTTATTTATTCATTATTGATGTTAATCATTATTACAATGTATGATCATTGATGTTTTTTATATGTTGTGTCTTATGGGTATACTAAGTGATTTATATCACATGATGCATTAGTTTCATATGCATATAATATTCATTCATGTCATGGGCATGTTGCATTTGTATCAAGTAAGAGTTGAATCACATCTTATTAGTTTTTTAATGTCATGATCATGATAATGTGTATGTTTGCATAGTTACATATATGACTATTACTAATATAGGTGCCATGATTTAGATAACACTTAAATCTATTGTGTGTGATTCCATGATTTATATTTTTAGACATTAAAATTTGGTATTAGACACTTGACAATGTGTAATTTGACAAAAATTTGATAGACATGAATTCCACACACATAAATCTTGTTAACATCATTCCATATCCATTTATCCATATATGGGTTCAACCTTATTGAATTTTCATTAATATTAGATAGGATTTCCTTTGTCTCTACCTAAAAAACCAAATATAATTCAAAGATTCTCTCTTGATCTCAGATCATTTTTCATGTTCTCTAGATAGGTTCACTCTATCTAAGATAGTTACGTGATAACAAACTTATCCACTTAGGTCATACTTGTTCATGCACCATTTAACAACTATTTTTCCAAAATCAAACTGATCATATGGGTAATCCTTATTTAACCCTAAAATCTATAGATTGGGATTATCTATGGTTAAATGGGATAGAGATAGCCTAATTTACAAGGGTATAAATTATCTCTAAGTAAACCAATTAGATGCTAAACTCAAATATAACATATGCTTAATTCACTAAATTGAGATATGATAAAAATAGTTGATAAATATATAAATCATAAATAACTATTTTACTTATCTAGTTTTGATGCTGACATAATTTTGGATCTAGAACATGTAGGAAGTAGACTGGGAGATGATTCTAGAATAGTTTCCAGATTCTAGTTTAAGTACATCTAGAGCTTTGAACACTAGCATCAGTGTTAGATAGTTAGATCAATGCTATTATCTAAACCTAACATAGGTTTCTTTTATATAATACCTATTTGACAAGGATGCAGACACATAGATTCTTTCAGGTTTGTTTTCACTTTTTCTTTGGTGCATTTAGGTGTAGGTCATGGACTATTACTCCTCAATAAATAACAAAATCTTAGTTATTCATATTCATAGTGACCTTGGGAAAAAATGGGTTATTTGGCACATCATGTCAAGATATTTTGGAATAAAAATCACTAAGATGGGGGGGGGGGGTTACCAATTTTCTTCAAATAATCATTTAATTTCACTTAAGAATATATGAAGCATTCATACAAACATGAACATTTAACAAAGTAAATGCAACCATACAAGATCATGAAACACATTACATATGTGCTAAATCCTCAAGGGGAATACAACCCATTGATATATGAAAATGGAATATAGTAATATAATAACATACCAAACTTTAGTGAATCACTAACTCCACGTGGATAACCAACCCCAAGTAGTGAAGCACCCACTCAACTAGAATTTAGCAAGCACCAACCTGTAAGGAGACACCAACCCCCTAGATGACTCAACACCAAATCATCCAATTAAAAAATTTTATCACCTTAGAAAAAATTATTTCTCACATAATATATGATTATCACCTTCTTTATCTCTTCTCACTCTTTTATCCCTCTCAGACTGCCTTATAGGCTTCTTTGCTCAACTAGGGCTCTTCAAGATAGATTGGGTCATATGACCTTGATATTCATATAAATTACCCATATTATATATTCATGGTAGTTTATATACACCCATATTATTGTATAAAATACCTAATTCGTCTCTTCAAAGTGTTATTTCCTTCTCTTACACTCACTTATCCTCTAACTAGTCAATTAGTCTTGTTAAAACCTTGTTCTTATATAATCCTTTAACTCATACACCTATTGGTCTGCCATACAAAATTTGAAACTTGGATTATGATTAAAATAGGTCACATAACACATTTATTACATGAATATATCATTAAAATAGGTCATTATCAACTTAAAATACCAAAATCTCTTTTAGGCCTTAACGAGACCTAATTCAATTAGGCCTTCATTAGTATATGTTACCCTTTGATCTCTTTGGAAAACATTAAAAATCCACACATAGTAGGAAAAATTAATATAAAAATAAATTATACCAATAATAATATCATATTATGTCCATGAAACTTTATAGCTTCATTCACCATTTGAAGCACACTATTAGTATTGTTCACATTAGGCCTTCACACACACTGAAAGGTCTATCTTGAAGAACTAAAGATAAAATATTGTCTATCCAAATAACCATGAAAATAAATCACATAAAAATAAATTTAAATATCTTAAAAACTTCATTAATACAATTATACTTCATCACATATGGAAATAATTCTCAAAAACACTCTTGCAACTTGCTCACTTACAACTATCTATTTGCCTCAAAGACTAGTCATGGTGACTCAAACCTCCAACACATGTATAGAGATTATAAATGACATATTATTCATATATATGAACCTATGACATATTCATACCATATGTATGACATTATTCAAATATTGGTCTTACAAACCAATTTGTTGACCTCACTACACATAAACCTTACTGAGTCAGACACGCCATTTTGGCTTCATCATTTCACTGTTATATCTAAATTAAAATATTTATAACAAGAATTAATAGAAAATTCCAATCTCAAAAAAATCTCCATGTACTTGGTTTCATCACTCTATCATGATAACACATTCCTAATAATCTTCTCACTGTTGATTAGGTTTTTCACTATTTCCACCATTATGCTTGTTAGCAAATGGATAACTTAGATGGCCTATTTAGCACACTTGAGGGATATAAAATATATATAACTTCATTTACATGAAAATTTAGTTTCAATATTGATCCTCCATCTATTTTCATACTTTGACTTGGTCAACTTTGATTGTTACAATAAATCTCCAATAAATTAGCACTTTCCTATAGGGTCTACTCACATACTTGAAAACTCAATAACACCTAAATATGCCAAGGAGAGTTTAATAAATTATAAAATATCTTACCTAATCATAATAATTCATTTTATGAACTTTTGGTGAACATCTTCAACATTAGGTCCTTATTAGGGTTCTAAAAGAGTTTAAACCTATTTTCATTATTAACAATCATTCATAAATCATAACCCCTTAATCCAAAAACAAAAAACAATAATTTTTAGCTATTTAAATTACACATCTACCATGGATACATTAGGTTCCCATGAAAAGGTTTGATAAGCTAATGAGCACAATAAAATCCTTCTCAGGTTGAGAACCCTTCATTCTGAGCACTTGAGAGACCTAAAACCCACTTTTCATGTCTTGTCCTTCAAAATATGTCCTAAAACTACATGAAAAAAATTGAAACAACATAACTTACCTTTTAAAAATATTACAAGAGCTCAAACACCTTGAAATATTATCATGACCCCTCATTAGGCCACACTTTCTCTCTTTGCTCTCTAAACCTTAACCTTAAAACCATATTAGGCCTTAAAAATGACCTTCAGGTCATTTTCCATGGGATATCCACATCACCACATAGTCAAAAAAAAATTATAATTATTAAATAGTGATATACACCCTTCATATGATTTAACAATTGATCATAATGCCTTATTAGGGTAAGCATGGTCTAGAAGTGATCTAGATGTAAACTTGGTTTGAAGGTCCTACCCCTGCAGGCTCACCCTTAAAATCTAATGAGTTATCTAATTCCTATTGTATATGCTCAATAAACCTAATATAACCACTCATACTTATGTGCACTCATCTCACTAAGCCATGATGATCATACCTTCTTATAAGGTCTTTTCTTGCCATGACTAGGCTTAGGCTACTCAAATATTTGTACCTTTATGTAAACATAATACATTAGTTGCCTTCAAATTCTTTTTTTTTCTTAATATTATATTTCATGCCAACATACTTTAGTGACAACACTCCGTCAATTCCCTTTTTCACATCAACACACTACCAACTAGGCATACTCTCTTAATGACATCAACCTCATGCAAGATGTACTATTGACATCAATGAAAATAATCAATAATATCCCTATTTTTTATTGATAAAAACTACTCTCATAAACTTATCTCAACAATAAACATATCCCTCATTCTAAACTTTCTCCCCCTTTGACATAAATTACAAAGTGATGTCTAAAAATCTTTGGATCACACTCCTTACAACCAAAATACTAAACACACAGGACTATAAGTTTATGAGTCATAATACAGACATGTTACCCCTATCTACATGCATACCTTACTAGAACAACTCACTTGATCTTATAGGTAATGAACCACCTAATTATCTCCCATTAAGTACTTAACTTATTTAATGATTGTTAGGGGTAGTAATTATACCCAATTCCTATCTTAGGTATTAAAATATTACCTTTGGAAGTGGTTTGTTTAAAATATCTATAATATGATCATGTGTAGATACATATTCAAGTCTAAAAGTTTGTTCACTTACTTGATCTCTTATAAAATGATACCTAATGGGAATGTTCTTAGTCCTTGAGAGCATGATAAGGTTCTTTGATATGCTTATAACACTTATATTATCACAATAGATAGGGTTATGACCATCATACTCCACATTGTAGTCTTTTAGGGTCTATCTCATCCATAGGACCTGACTAAAACATGAAGCTAATACAATGTACTTAGCCTCACAAGTGGATAATGCTACTGATGGTTGCTTCTTGTTTATCTGTGAAACTAGGCACCCACCTAAGAAGAAATATCCTCCATTGGTACTCTTCCTATCATCTAGACTTCCTACCCAATCTATATCTATATAGGATATTAAATTGAACTCCTTTCTCCTTGGATACCATAACCCATACTCCATATTCCCCTTGAGATACATGATTATCCTTTTGACTGATTATAGATGATTTTCTTTTGGATCTACTTGAAACCTTCCCATAAGACCTACTGCTCGCATGATGTTAGGTCTAGAGGTAGTGGTGTATATCAAACTTATAAACATTAAACTATATGACATCTTATTAAACTTTGAATACTCATATTCCTTTCTCATTTTACACCCTATGATCATAGGTGTACTAACCACCTTGAAATCTTCCATCTCAAACTTCTTCAATATCTCTCTTATGTACTTGGCTTGTGAAATGAATATATCTTTTTTAGATTGAGTGATTTGAAACCAAAGAAATAATGATAGTTCTCTTAGAATGGACATCTAAAACTTTTTATTCATCACCTATGTAAATATTTTGGTCATGTTATCATTATTTATAAGAAATATGATGTTATCCACATAGACAACTATTGTCAACTAATGGTCATATTCTAACTTTATGTATAGATTACTATCTACAACTCCTATTTTGAATCCTTGATCCAATATATACCTATCTAATTTGGCATACCAAGATCTAAGAACTTGATTTAGAACATAAAGAGCCTTTTTCAATCTAAAAACATAGTCATTATCACCTGATAGTGAGAACCTTTTAGGGTGATCTATGTATACCTCCTCTTCCAAATTCCCTTTCAAAAAAGAATATTTGACATCCATATAGTATACCTTGAACCCTTTGAATCTTGTATATGATATAAACAATATGATGGCCTTAAATCTTGCTACTAGTGTAAATGTCTCCTCAAAGTCTACCCTTTCAAATTATGTATGTCCCTTGTATACCAATATAGCCTTATTCCTAGTGACGTCTCTGTCTTCATTCAACTTGTTTTTAAACACCCATTTTATGCCAATGACATTATTGTCTTTAGGCCTAGGAAATAGTTCCCAAGTCTCATTCTTCTCTATTTGGCCAAATTCCTCATTCATAATACCTATCTAAAATTTATCTTTGATTACTTCTATAAAATTCTTAGGTTCAATCTTAGATAATAGATCAACATTCTCTTGATTTATATTACTTACCAATCTTCTCCTTGTTTGCATACCTGTATTCTTATTACCAATGATTTGAGATTTAAGATATTTTTGAATCTATCTTGAGGGGCCTTTTGAGTCCTATCTCTCATCAAATTATTTTTATTCTTCTTCATCAACCTCTATAGTTTCCTCTTCATTATTAAAGTCTAGATTTTCTAAAGTATCATTTGATTGTGAGTGTGATTTCCTTGTCTCATCAATCTTCACATTGGTATTTTACATTATCTTCTGTAACCTCTTGTTATAACATCTATAGGCTGAGTGCATTGATGAGTATCCTAAGAATATACCTTCATCAGATCTAGAATCAAAATTTCCTAAATTTTCATTATATATTTTGATGAAACACTTACTCCTAAATACTCTAAAGTGTCCTGCATTAGCAAGTCTATCTTTCCAAAGTTCATAAGGAGTCTTATTTCCATTAGTCCTTATTTGTCCTCTATTTAAAATGTAGACTAAAATTTTTAATTCCTATCTCCAATATCCATTAGATAATATAGAATCATTCGCATAGTTTTATCCATCTCTTGAATTTCCTATTCTTTCTTTCCACTACCCCATTCTACTGAGGTGTCCTAGATGTTGAGAATTGTCTCCTTATTCCATGAACCTCACATAAGTCATTAAAATCATTATACCAAAACTCTCCTCCTTTATCATATCTTAGACACTTTATCTTTTTATTATTCTCATTCTCAACAAGAGCCTTGAATGACTTGAACTTGTTAATATCTTCTAACTTTTCTTTCAAGAATACTACCCAAGTCATTCTTTGTAGTCATCTATAAGTAACATAAATTAGCTATATCCTTGAATGATTTGAATTATTATAGGCCCATAGAGATTAGTTTATATTAACTTTAAGGGGAATTTATTAGAGTAATCCTTGTACTTAAACACTCTTCTTTTCTTATTACCATGTTGACATTCCTTGCAAAGTATGTTTTTGGGTTTAGTGATCTTAGGCATATTATTCATAGAATTCTTAGTGTTTATCTTGAGAAAATTTTAAAATTTTAGGTGACTTAACATTTTGTGATATATCCAAATTTTATTTATCTTGTTCATAATACATCTCTCATTCTTGATCTCATTCAATATATATACATTTCTTTGAGTGCTCTTAGCATTGGAAATTAGCCTTCCTAATTTGGCTCTCCTTATCTCACACCCTCTATCATGAGAGTTTAGTGTCTATCCTTGATTTCACATTTACTTACACTAAGTAAGTTATGTTTCAAACCTTCCACATATAACACATTTTTTTTCTTGGTCTTCCCATTGTCCAAACTCAAGATACCCTTGACAACTATAGTAGCAATTGTGTTGTATCCAAACCTCACTATTCTTGAAACATTCTTCTTTAATGAGATGAACTTATTTTTGTATCCTATCATGTGGATTGATAAAACACTATCTATATACCATTTAATTCCCTAATATTTAATGTGAAAGGTAGTATAAGCTAGCATAAAATCCACTTTAGTATTTTATTCCTCCTTAATAAATAGTCCATATTGACTCTTAAGCTCAATATGATCAGTGCTAACTTGATTTTGCTTCTATACCAATGTTTGACCATTCTCATGCCCTCTGGGAGATTCTTATATCTTGTTTAGTCTTGAGGGAATTCTAACTATATTTAAACAAAATATTGTAATGTGTCCCATAATATGACAACTGTAGCAAATAACATTTTTATACTTACCTCTTGACTGATCACTCATTTTTCCATGGTTCCATGATAACTTGTCCCTTATTAAATTGGGATACCTGATTGGTATTTTCATGTTGGTATTATTGAATTATTATGACTTATCATTAACTTTATAAAACTTTCTCATCTTATATATGAGCTTCTCATGCTCAACCTTCAAGGAATCTAGCTCTATCTTCAATTGGTTATACTCAACATTTTCTAATCTAAAGCTTGTGTTGACACCTTTTAACTAATTTTTGAGATCCTTGATGGTCTTATTTTTATGATTCAAGTTATAAAGGTAGCTCATGATTTTCCTTACTCACTATCATAGTAGACTTATTCATCATACTCATCTTTTTTCTTTTTTATCACTAGACATCTTGTGCTTCTTAAGATGACCTTCAAGCTATTAGGCTTGATTAAAAAGACTAGAATATGATACCAATTGTTAGAATAAAAATAAATAAGAAGTGCAGGGGTGAATTATTGTCTTAAAAAAACCATTGAATTACACCTAATCATATATGAACCATTCATACTAATATAAACATATATTAAAGAATATGCAACCATACAAGATCATGAAACACATTACATATGTGGGAAACACTAAAGAGGAAGAAAAAAAAATAATATATTGAAATTGAATATATTAATATAAGAAAAAAATAAAATTTATTGAATAACCAAATCCACATGGAGTACCAACCCCAACTAGTCAAGCACCCACTCAACTAGACTTTAACAAGTGCTAATCTGTAAGGAGGCACTAACCCCTAGATGTCTTAAAACCAATGAATCCACATAATAATTTTAATAACATTAATAAAACATTATTTATCATAAAATATATGATGATAACCTTATTTATGTCTTCTCACTCTTCTATCCCTTTCAAAATACCTTATACGCTTCTTCGATTAACTAGGTCTCTTCAAGATAGATTACATCATATGAAATTGATATTCATCTATAGTACCCATGTTAGAATTTTTTTATAGTTTATTTACACCTGAATTATGGTATAACACACCTCCTTCATCTCTTCAAATTTTTATTTCCTTTTCTTGCACTCACTTATCCTCTAACTAGTCAATTATGCCTATTAAGCCTTGTTCTTATACAATCCTTTAGATTATACACCTATTGGTTTGAAATAAAAACTTAAACACTTGGATTAACCTTAAAATATGTATTATAACACATTTAATACATGAATAAATCATTATAATATGTCATCCTTAAATTAAAATACCAAAACCTCTTTTAGGCCTTAAGGAGAACTAGTTTGATTAGGCCTTCATTAGTACACAATAACATTTGAAATGTTTGGAACACTTGGAAAATCCACACACAGAGTTAAAACTTCATATCTAACTCAAATATAACCCTAATAATATCATCTTAGGTCTATAACACTTTATATCTCTAATTACCATTTGAAGCACACCAATAGTATGATTCACATTAGGCCTTCACACACACTGAAAGGTCTATCTTAAACAACTAAAGATAAAATATTATTTATAAAAAAAAATGATAATAAATCAAATAATAATAACCTAAAATACATTACAAAATTTAATAATATCAGTATACTTCATCACATAGGGAAAAAATACTCAAAAACACTCTTGCAACTTGCTCACTCAAAATTGCTAGTTTTCTTCAAAGACCAGTCATGGTGACTTAGACTTCCAACACCTATATAGATATTTTAAATAAATTTATATGAACCTATGAATATCTATACCATATTTCATTATAATCATCATATTTTATAGTGGTAAATATAGAGTAAAAATTTAACTCTACGTTGCATTCTAATTTTCGGTTGCGCACTGCAGATTTTGTTCCCACATACCTTGGTCGTGACGACAAAATTTTGAAATAGAGCGTGAGCTTGATTCATTTGATTCATTTTCCATTTAAGTGTCAAAGAGTAGTGGAAGCTACCAAGTGGCATCATTTGAACACAATTTTTTTTCCTTTTTGATCCTTTTGTTTCATTTTTACCCAAGTGTTGAATTCGAGCGAAAGCCGCCAAATGTCACCTTCCGAGATACGAAACTGGCCAAGTGGCATCATCTTGGGTGCCTTTCATAAATTTCAAGAGGGCCAAGAAATGTGCCATGTATCCAATAATAACTTAACAAAATGCACCATGTGTCAGCATCCACGTTCCTTTTAGGCACCCACATTTCATCTATTTTTTGGCAAAAGGTTTCAACAAGATAAGTATCAGGATCAGTCAGAAGCCTCCACATGTCGACATCTGAGAGATCATCTTCAAGTTTCATTTCTGAATAAATATTGTGGTGGGTCTTAGGCTTTATTTCAAAAGGTCTATAGAAGCCACCAAGTGTCACCACCCGTCAGAGCCTAACATGTGTCCTGAATATTTCTACAAGCATAGCTAAAGAGCAAGCGGAGATTGCCACATACATCCTTCCCCCTTTTAAAGGTTGCTCAGGTAGGGAGTGTGGTGAGTCTTATTTTGTTGAAATTTCTAAGTATCAAAGAACTAGATTGTGATAGGTGTCAAAGGTGGAGCATTCCTAAGCAAGACATAGGGAAAGTAGAAAGTGGCGTGTGTCTTCGATAAATTAGGCAAAAAGTGCCAAGTGTCATCCTCTGGTATCTCCTAAGAAATAAGAGGACTTTCAAGGAATTGACTAAGTGTCCTCTTCCATTTTAATAGAATAGAGGGTCCTATTTTGACACTACTAGATTAGTTAGAGTTTAGTTTAGGCTATAAATTTGGGAACATGTGATTAATCTAGAGGGAAACTTAGTAGGAGTTATTTCTAGTAGATGGGGTATTTCATTGGGTAGATTTTTAAGGCCGATAAACATTGAAAGCTTTGTCTATTTGTACCCTATGAGATAAAGGTAGAATATAACTGCATTGGAAAGGGGGTGATGGAATGAGAAATTTGAGGCTATAAAGAGGAGTGTAAGGATCACCAGAAAGGATCAGAATCAAATACTCAGAGAGAGAATTTTCTAAAGAAATGATTATCAAGATTTTTTTTAGACTTTTTAGAGCAGTGATTAGGAATATCATTTGCCTTTTTTCTATTTTCTCGAGTTGTAAAGTTAATGTAACTATGCATGTTTTTATGCCTTTTATATGGCTAAAGAATTAAGAAGAAGATAGAAATTTGTGCCTTTGTTGGTGTTTCCTATATCATTGTGAAGGTAGTCTAAAACTATGAGCCTCTATTTCTATTGTTCTATATATTACATTAATCATGCCTAGTTTGCTCTTTGATGTAATTGAATCTTATATATAGTTTCACTATGCTTAGGATTAAGGATCAAAATTACACTCAAGCATATCACCATAGTTATATTTCATTTCTTGCATTTGTGTTTCTATTTAAATTTCCTATCCTTCCCCCCCCCCCAACACTTGATATAAAGAAGAGACTAGCTTCTCTAAAATTTGGAGGTTGTTTCAAGATGCAAGTCCCACATCTTGAAACTTCCCATTATTGTTGATTAGAATCAAGTGCAATTTTAAACATCAACAATTTTTGGCATGCCTAGTGGGACTAGTCTTAAAGTTTCTTTCAAGACTATATGAACTAGAGAGCTACGAGGAGTTAGAGCTGTGGACCAGACACCAGATCACAATTTGCTACAAATCTAGGTATTCTTTTGCCACCTTTGGTAACAAGTCCAAGAAGAAGAGCTAACCAATTTTTACCAATACCAAATATGGGAGCCCCCATACCCCCAAGAAATTATGCAAGCTAGAACACTGGTAGTCCCTTAGTCCTCCCAACATCACCAACTGTTTGGGATCCTATCCCAGTGAATGCTCTAAAAGCTCTACCCAAATTTAGTGGGCAAGAATCTAAAACACTTGTGAAACATCTTTAAGATGTATCAGATGTCTATGCTATACATGTTGTCACATAGAAAAATGTGACCATAAGATTATTAGTAGCTTCTTTTAAAGGGAAGGCTTTAGAATGGTATCAATCTTTGACCCCAAATACCATATCTACATGGGATCAGCTCAGAGATCTGTTCTTTGAAATATTTGTAGAGAAGGGTGATAAGTCTTCCTTGTTACAATAGTTAAACACCATTCAAAAGGGACCATAGGAAAACATGACTGACTTCAATACCAGATTTAAAAAAACTTGGGACAAAATCCCTGCTACATCTAGACCACTACCAAGTATGGACATAGTGTTTTATCTCAAGGCTCTAAATTCAGATATATCTGTTATGATTCAGTCACTTGGAGGACACACTTTGCCAGAGGCTTATGAATATGTGGTCAGAGCTAAGAGTCACTTAATAGATGCTGGAAAGTTACCTCTAAGGCCTCCCATGCCATGTTCCCAAAAATTTCCTTACCATTACCTCAAGAAGTTCCTAAATCTGTAAGCCCACCTGTGTCTATGTACACTTACCCTCAACCATCTGTGAAATAACTTGCCTCTACTTAGTCATCTGAGATGGATGATATCAAGAATATCCTAAGGACATTTTACAATGAGCTGATCAATATAAAGAGACAATAGAATACTTTCCCTAAGCCTCCTTATCAAGGCTATCAAAGAAACAGGTTTTCATCCCAACCAAACCAATATCAAGGTTCCCCAAAATAAACTAACCATCAACGAGTGAATCAAGTAGTTACAGTTCCCACACCATCACAGACCATTCCTCCCAACTCAAATAGGGAGATGGTTTCAGGGCAAAATAATTATGTGGAGGATACTAATGCCTAGTGTGTTTCCCTTGCAATAATGCTCATACACCTAGAGATTGTCCTAGGGGTAATCTACAACAAAAGGTGGCAAAGCAAAGAAGAATGGATGGTCAGTTTGCTAGTACCAGTGATGATCAAGCCTACCAGTCTCTTGGTATGCAAAATTCAGTCCTAGTGGCTCAGATGTAAGGAATTTCCTTGCAACAAGAGGAAGAAATAGCCCTAGAACATGCTTTGTTCTAATGGGTTGAAGATGAAGAATTAATTTTCTTGAACGAAGCATCTACCTCCTAAATACCAGTGGTGTAATCTAATTATTACACCAGGTCAAAGAGGAGAATGGTGGAATAGCCTAATTTTGTAAGTGGTCAAGTCATGAATAATCCTTCATCTCAAGGGCAAAGAAATGCTACTGTCAGACAAGAAGTGCTTCAGCTGGTGCAAGATCAAGGGACTCCTACCCAAACTCAGGAAAAAAAGATATCCTTATGTTCAAAAAACTCAGTCTTTGGGACCAATAAATGTAGTGGATCAATTAAAGAAGACTCTAGCACAAGTATCAATATGGGATATATTGGCTATTCCTGAATAGAAGACACTGCTACAAGAAGCTCTGCAAGGCCAAGTAGTGCCCAAAGGTACTGTTACCAAAGAAGGACCTACTAGAAAGGAAAAGCTCAAAGATACAGTTCCTCATCAGACAACAATCTTCATGAATGATGCAACACAAGTAAGTAAATCCAAACCAATGCCTTTCTATTTGACTCTGATAGTTGGAAAGAAACTCCTGCATAATGCATTGATAGATTCAAGAGTTAGTACTAGAGTGATGCCAAAGCAAATAGCTGATGCTTTAAAAATAAAATATGAACCCCTTACAAAAGGAGTTATGTAGTTAGATGGCAAAATAATACAAACCATAGGGAGAATTAAACAACTCCCATTGCAACTATATACTTGTCACAATATAATTGTCAACCAAGATATAGTTGTCATAGATATACCTCCTATTTTTGGTTTATGTTTATCCAGAGACTTTATAGCAAAAATAGGAGGATATATGTCTCTTGACTGGTCTCACCTCATCTTAAGAACCAGATATGGTTTGAAGATGAAAATTCTATCTGAACCACTATCAAAAGACCATTCACCAACAAACCAACAATAAGATTAGAAGCAGATCATGCTATGTTAAATAAGGAAGAAAATATTTTTGTTGAAGAGTTAGGTGACTGGACTGAGCATGATCAAGAAGAGGAAGATAACCAGTTATTGGCTATGATGCGTAGTGACCCATAAGGAAACTATGGCTCTACTAGTCTAGGCACATATGTCATTTTTTATGAGGACCATGAAATCCCAAATGTTCTAAGGGAAGAGGCACCAATGACTCAAAATTTTCAAATATGGACCTTAAATTTTTATGGGGCTAAAAGTAAGCATGGTGTTGAAGCAGGAATTTGTCTTACTACTCCAAATGATGAGAAAATTTTAAGGGCTATTCATTTCCAATTTTCTTGTACTAATAGTGATGCTGAGTATGAATCTTTAGTACAGGGGCTCCTGTTAGCCAAGAAAAGGGGGATAAAGATCCTAATAGTAAAAGGAGATTCAGAACCAGTGGTAAAGCAAATTAGAGAAAAAGTAGCAGCCAAAAATGTAAGGATGAGATCCTATAGACATAGGATTTGGGACTTAATATAATATTTTAAAGCTTCAAATATCAAGATAGTCCCTAGGAGTCAAAATTTTGAAGTTGATAGGATGGCCCAGATTGGCTCATATTTTAATCTAGCAACTAGCTTATTAACTAATAATGAGTCAGTAAAAGTTATAGTGAGGCCAACTATTCCAGACAATGATAAGAATTGGCAAGTATTTGAAAATGATTCTCACGTACTCTCATTCTTACAAGAATCAGATGGGTTTGCTGATCAGTTGCAAACCAAAATTGAAGAGGCATATGGTGACAAAATTATAAAATTGAGGACTAATAAGCTCCCCAAGGGCTTGATCACCCTAGAAAACTTGTTTGACCTAGAGGATGTAAGCCTGGAAAAGAAAAGGTTTCAGGTAGAAAAAGCAGACTATTCTAAAATAGAGGTGAGTGATAGGAAAAGGCTAAAAGTTGGAAATTTTGAAACTCAAGAAGAGAAGGAAAGACTAATTAAATTGTGCCAGAGATATGTTAGAGTCATAGCTTAGAGCTATGAAGACCTTCATGGATACAATAGAGACATTATTCAGCACACAATAGAACTGACTGAAGGGTCTAAGCCCATTAGACAGAAACAAAGGCCAGTAAATCTAAGGATTGAGCCTCTAATGGTAGATGAGTTGCAGAAACTTTTAGATTTGAAAATAATATTTCCAATCAAGCACTCAACCTGGGCATCAAATCTAGTACCAGTTAGGAAAAAGAATGGAGATGTAAGACTATGTGAAGATTTTAGAGATCTAAATAGAGCATCTCTAAAAGACCACTATCACTTGCCCTCCATGGAACAAATTCTACAAACTATGGCTGGATCAAAGAGGTTTTCTTTACTAGATGGTTTCTCTAGATATAATCAAATTTGGCTGGCTAATGAAGATCAATATAAAACTACTTTTACTACCAAATGGGAAACATTTGCATATGCTAAGATGCCATTTGGTCTGTCAAATGCAGGAGCCACCTTTCAAAGAGCTATGGATGTAGCCTTTGGGGAGCTTATAAATAACATAATCTTGGTCTATTTGGATGGCCTCACTATTTTTTCAAAAAATGCTGATGATCATTTTGATCATTTAGAATCTGTCTTCAAGAAATGTTAGGATTTTGGGATATCACTTAATCCCAAGAAATGCATCTTTGTTGTACCTCAGGGCAAATTGTTGGGACATATAGTATCTAAAGAAGGAGTCTCCATAGATCTTGAGAGAATTGCAGGTATAATGAACTTACCTCTTCTAGTGAATAAAAAGGAAGTTCAGTCCTTTTTAGGAAAGATTAATTTTGTCAGTAGGTTCATATCTAATTTTGTAGGCTTGGTAAGACCAGTGACACTCTTGCTAAAGAAAGAACTATTTTTAAAATGGACTACAGAAGGAAGGCAAGCCTTTGAAGAGGTCAAAAAGGTTATCTCAATAGCCCCAATGCTTAAAAACCTAGATTTTTCCAAATCTTTTTTAATGTATATCTATGGAGGAGAGTTAAGTATTGTTGTTGTCTTGACACAAAAGGATAATAGGCTAGAGGGAGAACACCTAATAGCCTTTTTTTCAAGAACTCTCAGGGATTATGAAACCAGGTACAACTTTTTAGAGAGACAAGCATATTCCATGCTAAAAGCCCTCAAGAAATTTAGGCATATGGTATTAGGGAGCAAAATCTTGATACTTGCAGCTGACCGAAGTGTCAGAGAATACATCATGGAGGGAGAAATCACTAAAAAAAGAGCCAAATGGTCACTAAGATCCTTGAATATGATGTAGAGGTTAGACCCACCAAGGTAGTCAGAGGTAGTGGTTTGTGCCAATATATGACCCAAGAGCTTGAAAAGATGTTACTTGAGGAGGCATATTCAGAAAGAGAGATGGAGATGATTTTAAAGATATAAGAGGTTGATCAAGAATCTTGGGTCACAAGCAGGATTCATTTTATGAAAAATGGGATTTATCTAAGAAAACTCCCTCAAAATAAGAGGAGATACTATAAGATAGAGGGAGTTCATTTTTTTTAATTGAACAAGTCCTCTTCAGAAGAAATTATGATGGAAAATTGTTAAGATGTGTAGAACAAGTTGAGGCTAGGAGAATACTACATGAAATGCATCATGGAATATCAGAGGGGGCATTTTTCTACAAAGACCATAGCCATAAAGATAAGTGAGGTAGGATATTTTTGGCCTACTTTATTTGCAGATTGTTATCATCTGGTTGAAAAATGTCAGTCCTGCCAATATTATATGGGGATGAGGAGGAATGTGGCCATGCCCCTTAGTCTTATAATTATGGATGAACCTTTTGCTCAATGGGGTCTTGACTTCATTGGAATGATAAATCCAATGTCCAGTATGGGTCACAAATGGATATTAATTGCCACAGACTATTTCACTAGATGGATCGAGGCAGTCCCACTTAAGGAAGCAACAGAGAATGTGATCCTAGATTTTCTAGGAAGTATCACTACTCGCTTTGGGGCTTCTCACACCATAATTTCAGATAATGCTAAAGTATTCTTGGGGTTTAAAGTATCTGAATTTGCCTTCAAACATGGAATATATTTGAAAACTTCATCTAACTATTACCCTCAAGGTAATGGCCTGGCAGAATCGACCAACAAGAAGTTGATAAGACTCATCAAAAGAGTAGGGGTTGATCATCACAAAGAGTGGCATAAAGTGCTTAATCTAGCACTATGGACTGATAGAATCACACCTAAATAGGTGATCAAAATGTCCCCATATGAATTGGTATATGGAAAGTCTACTATAATCTCCTTAAGCTTGGAAATCCCTGCTCTCTAGTTGATAAAACAAATTGAAATTGAAGAAAATTGCCCCATGTAGGTCAGACTTGCAAAACTTTTAGAAGTTCAAGAGAAGAGGGGTACAACCCATGATTCATTAATTAAGCATCAGAGAATGGTTAAGAATTGTTTTGATAAAAGGACTTCAAATCCTCATTTTGAAGTAGTCTCAATTGTTTTGAAATAGGATGCAAGAGTTGCCAAGCTGGGTCAGCATACTAAATTTGAAGCATTATGGACTGGCCTGTATAAAATTCATGCATGTAAGAAAAGGAATTCATTCAAACTAGAATTGATGGAGGGAGAACCTGAAGAGATTCTTGTGAATGGAATCTATTTGAAGCATTTCAGTTAACTTGGGTTTTTAATATATTATAGTTAGATAGTTTCCCCTTCTTATATTATTTTTTTCCCATTGTTGTTTTCTTGCTTTTCATTTAAATAAGTTTTTTTAAACACAGAGTCAGTGGCTCAAGAAGTTTTTAAATAATAAAAGATATTAAAATTCTCAAAGCATTAAATGCTTCCTAAATCTTTTGAAATCTCTAAGGTACCTTGTGTTGTAACTTGCATAACGTGTCTACCTCATTGTCCCAAGAAGATTGAGTAGGATTCACTAACGGTTGTCTAAATTTAATGACTTTCAAGACTTGATAGGTCCATAAATACCATTAGTAAGAGTTAAAGTTTACAAACTCTCAAGCATTCCTACATTTTACGAGAAAATATCCTGTTACTTGTGAAAAAATTTAGCACCTAGTAAAGTTGCTTCAGCGAGAGTGTTTTGTCTACAAAGGGTTCATACCAATTATCATAGAAGGGACATAGACATGGAAGGAGCATCATCTTCACAACAAGGAGCTAGGATTTATGAATCCCTTGATAGGTTTCTAGAAAGTCATATGCTTCATCTATTGTGCCACCATTGAAAGCCTATCCAAGGACCAAAATTTTGGAGGTTGGTCAGGCCAGTGACCCAACAAAAGTAAAGGATTATGAAAATGGAATCATGGACCCAATCTTGAAAAGAGCCAATAGTAAAAACCTCAGAGAAGAGGCACATCAAAGGTGCCTTTAGAGAGCCAGAGCAGGGCAATATGAGACATTTGGCATGAGGATGTGGACCTCACAACTGGCACAATTCCTTGTCCCAGCTATCCATCCATACCCTGACTTGGTTGAATTATGTGCAGACTAGCTCCATGCACCCTCATGCACTATTTAATAGGGTCCTTTCATGTTGAAAATCACACCATAGGCTATCAGAGATATGCTAGCCATACACCATGATAGTATAGCAACATTTCCCACTATTGCTAAAATGCAAAGGATGTGGGCTAATGTCAATACTCAGTTAAGGTTCTTAAGAACTGAATTACAAATGGGCGATGATAACACTACTGTGCCCACACTCCCTGCAGTAAGGGGCCAATTCACACCAGCCAGCCAAGACACACTGTCCATGATGACTTTCATCTTCAGCATGAAGGATGATATGGTAGTTTATGCAGAGTAAATGGCCATCCTCTTCAGGTTGAAGATAGTCAACAAGACCCAAGAATATTGGCTTGACTTTTTGGAGCAGATTGCTTTTACAATGGTGGAGTAGCTAGCCTAGTTTAAATCAAAAGGAGTTTTTAGGTACTCTTCTTATTTGTTTCACGTCATGTTATACTAGAATGCCAACCTCTTCACCCAACATATGCATCTGAACATGTATGACCCAAGTTTTGATCCCAAGGGACCATTCCTGTGTCTGTATGGACACATGTTTTGTCAAGGACCAATGACCCATATGATTTTTGGGAACTATTTATTACCCCGACTCTATGCCACCTTAGCCCTAAATTGATCATGAATATATTATTTCCCAGTGTTTTAAACCTCCTAGCTAGTTGCCCGATTCTGTTTGACTTCTACTTTGGATCCCACCATACGATTCTAAGAGTTCATGGTTTTTGTGGGGAACCAATGTTGCTACTGAAGGTTCTAACTCTTAAGTTATCATTTTTAGAGGTCACTAGGCAAGTGTCAATAATAGACAATGATTATGGTTCTAGGAAATGGAAGAGGAAGATGTTTGATCTCCCGTGGATGGTAGGCAACATAGTTTTAGAATCCAGGGATGCTAAAATTTTGTTGCTTCACAAGCTAGCCTCCCTAGGCTTCCTGTTAGTTGAAGATAAATGGGTATGCTACCCAAGTGGTTACATAGCTTCTTGGGTAAGGACTACAGGGTTGCAACTAAGATTGCACATGGGGGCCACCCTTTTTGGGAGACCAGGAGAAATCCTATAGAAGATGCTCCTAATTTTTATGTTGAGTTAATAGATTTGCCTCCTCTATAAAATAGACCCTAGGAGACTTTCTAAATTAAGTAGAGGGATTATGATCCCAAAGTCAGAATGACTTCTATCTTGAGAAGAGCATTGCAGAATAAAGATTAGGATGTGGAAAAGATAGAAGCCTATTGGAAATATAGGCAAGAGATTTCTCAAACCACCCATTCTTTTGGGAACTTAGACATAGACAAGAGATGGGAGAAACTATGGGATGAGTTCCATCCCTCCCCTACATCTAGCCTAGAGACAACTAATTTGCCAACATGGGGTATAGAGCAAGAAATTGGGCCCAATGAAGAGTCACAAACCTCAGGACAAACTACAACTGCAGCAACAATGTCTGATTGGTCCCAACCTCTCGGTGTCTCAGAGAAACAAAAGAGTGTGGTTCATTTGCCCCCAAAAGCTTTCCCATCATCAGAAGTCATTGAAGTTATTAGTTCTCCATAAGCATCTCTAATAACAGTAGCAGATGTGGAAGGAAAGAGAACACAGCCAGAGGAGGAGATACCCAAGAAATGATGGAGGGTGCAATTTCACTTGGCTATGGAAGAGGAAGCAGACACCCAACAATGCCAATTATAGAGTGCCATAATTACTCCTCAAGTAAGTATCATTCTTCCTCCTCCTTCTAAGACTTTTTCTTCTCTCATTGGCACGATGATCTCATCTAGTTAGGTAGCATCCCCCACCACTTCTGCCATTCCCATTTCTCACTTCGCCCCATCTATGCCTCCTTAATTTTTAATGTTACCCCATTTCTCCCCCTATGTTCCCAAAAAAATTTCTCCTTAGATTTCCCATAGCCAATAATTGGCTATTCAATATGGTCTGCTATAGGGACATCCTTTTATGGGTGGGCACATTGCCTCTCCTTCTACCTTCCTGACCCAAGCAAATGCTACATGGATGGTAAGGGAAGCTCGAAGAGAGAAAAAGAGGACAAAAGAAAATAAAGTTTTGGCTACCCCACATCTGTGTTCACAATTTGACCCCATTCAGTAGCAACTAACGGTGACTCATTTGTCACCCAACATCATCAAGCCGAGTGAGTAGATGCATCTTGAGGATTACTCAATAGATGTAGTGGCCATTAACATGTCCCTTTTCTAGCCCCAAGATAGATTTGAGTTGTTGAATGAATCCACTTTTATAGTCATAGAAGACTACTTGAAAATGTTAAGAAGGCTACAGAAGATGGAGGCTGATTTGGCCAAGGAAAAGGCAAACTATAATAGTTTGACCAAAGAAATCAACAAGAAATATAATGAAATAGCAAGTCTAAATAAACAATTGTAAGATACTATTTCCCTTTAGATTCACCAGGCAGTCCAAGCCCAGAATGATTCCTTAAAGGGAGATCTAACACATGAAAAGGATACAACGATGACCCTTAGGTAGAAGGAAGCAACATTGCAAGGAAAATATGAAGAACATCAGCTGCAAGTTACTCAATTGCAGCAGAAGGTACTAGGTGAACAAAATAATACTATAGATTTTCAAGCCCAGTTCCAGGTGGAGCAATAGAGAGTGACACAACTGACACTAGAGCTAGATAATAGACCAAAGAGTGTTAGAGTGATAAGACTGGTAAAGGAGCTCTATGAATTATGTGGAAAAGAATCTCCTCACTGATTATCCAGCTCAGGCCTTATCTCACCTTCCTACTCAATGAACAAAAATTATGTGAGAAGGTGGAAGATTTAGTGAAGAACACTCTGGCTATAGTCTCTGATAGAGTCATGGACTCCCAAACATTATTGTAGAAGCTTTATGACACAATGGATGTAACATTGGCAACCACAAAAATCACTGACAGAATGGTCACCATAAAGTGAGTCAATGAGGTTCTCAGTCGTAATTCTAGAGCCAACAGTTGCAGAGAGATTCTCGAAGTCATGAAAGAAGGCATTAGTGAGATGAAATAGCATGTTGAAGATCTAGTGCAACTAGGTCTTCCTTCTTTGTTTCTTGATGACAACACAAGGCTAATGGTTGATCAAATTGAACCATTGCTGCTAGCCAAATAGAATGATCAAACAATTTTCTAGAACCTATGGGATGATTCATCAGTCTCAAAAATAGAAGCTATTCTGATTCTTGTTTCCCAGCTAGAATTCAAATTGAAGGCTATAGTTCAGATTTTGCTAAATTTTTCACATAAGGATATCATCAACCTTGATTTATCCTTCACTAAATTGCAAGGGTTATCTGACCATGAATGGTCCACCTAGCAGACAACACATTTAAAGATGTGAATTTTTGTAATTTTGATAGAGTGGGAGTTGTGTTTCTTTTTTAGCAGGCTCAAAAGTCTTGGGGGTCACCAATAACTGTAGAGTAAAAATTTTAATCTATATTGCATTCTAATTGTTAGTTGCACACTATAGATTTTATTCTCGCATACCTTGGTTGTGATGGTATAATTTTGAAATAGAGCACGGTCTTGATTTATTTTCCATTTAAGTGTTGAAGTGTAGTGGAAGTTCCCAAGTGGTATCATCTAAACACAGGTTCTTTTTTCCTTTTTGATCCTTTTGTTTCATTTTTTCCCAAGTGTTGAATTTGAGTGGAAGCTACCAAGTGTCACCTTCTAAGATACAAAACTGGCCAAGTGGCATCATCTTGGGTGCCTTTCATAACTTTCAAGAGGGTTGTAGAACATGCCACATATCCAATGACAACTCAGCAAAATGCACCATGTGTCGGCATCTATGTTCCTTTTAGGCACCCATGTTTCATCTATTTTTTGGCAAAAGGTTTCAACAAGCTAAGTATCAAAATCAGGCAGAAGCCTCCATGTGTTGACATTCGAGAGATCATCTTCGAGTTTCATTGCTAAATAAAGATTATGGTGGGTCCTAAGTTTTATTTCAAAAGGTTTGTAGAAGCCACCAAGTGTCACCACCCATCAGAGCCTAACATGCATCTTGAATATTTCTAAAAGCATAGTTAAAGAGCAAGTGGAGATTTCCATGTACATCCTTCCCCCTTTTAAAGGTTGCTCAGGTAGGGAGTGCAGTGAGTCTTATTTTGTTGAAATTTCTAAGTATCAAAGAAGTGGATTGCAATAGGTGTCAAAGGTAGAGCATTCCTAAGCAGGACATAGGGAAAGTGGAAAGTGCCACATGTCTTCAATAAATTAGGCAAAAAGTGCCAAGTGTTATCCTCCAATATCTCCTAAGAAATAAGAGGACTTTTAGGAAATTGACTAAGTGTCCTCTTCCATTTCAATAGAATAGAGGGTCCTATTTTGACACCACCAGCTCAGTTAGAGTTTAGTTTGGGTCATAAATTTGGGAACACATGATTAATCTAGAGGTAAACTCAATAGGAGTTATTTCTAGTAGATGGGGTAGTTCATCAGGTAGATTTCTGGGGCTAACAAACATTGAAAGCACCGTCTATTTGTCCCCTGTGAAATAAAGGTAGAATAGAATTGTGTGGGAAAGGGGGTGATGGAATGTGAAATTTGAGGCTATAAAGAGGAGTGCAGGGATCACTAGAAAGGATCAGAATCAGATACTGAGAGAGAGAATTTTCTAAAGAAACTATTATCAAGAGTTTTTTTAGACTTTTTAGAGCAGTCATTAGGAATATCATTTGCCTTTATTCTATTTTCTCGAGTTGTAAAGTTGATGTAATTGTGCATGTTTCTATGCCTTTTATATGGCTAAATAATTAATAAGAAGAGAAAATTATGTGCCTTTGTTGGTGTTTCCTATATCATTGTGAAGGTAGTCTAAAACTATGAGCCTCTATTTCTAATGTTTTTGTCTATTACATTAATCATGCCTAGTCTGCTCTTTGATGTAATTTAATCTTACATATAGTTTCATTGTGCTTAGGATTAAGGATCAAAATTACACTCAGGCGTATCACCATAGTTAGATTTCATTTCTTGCATTTGTGTTTCTATTTAAATTTCCTATCCTTTTTCCCCCCCACACTTCATATAAAGAAGAGACCATCTTCTCTAAAATTTGGAGGTTGTTTCAAGATGCAAGTCCCACATGTTGAAACTTTCCATTGTTGTTGATTAGAATCAAGTGCAATTTCAAACATCAATAGTAACTATTGGTCTTAAAGACTAATTTGTTGACCTCACTCCACATAGACCTTACTGAGTTAGACAAACTATTTTGGCTTCATCATTTTCACCACTATATTTAACTTAAAATACTTATACAAAGAATGAGTAGGAAATAATATTCCTACAAAACATTTCCATACACTTGGTTTTATCACTCTATAATGATAACACATTCCTAATCATCCTCTCACTACTACCTAGGTTTTTCATTATTTCCACCATTAGGCCTGCTAGCAACTAGCTCACTTAGATGTAATATTTAGAAAACTTAAGGGATATAAACTATCTAAAAAACTTCATGGACATGAAATTTGAGTCTCAAGATTCATCTTCTATCCATTTTCATACGTGTATTTGGTCAACTCTAATTGCTACAATAAATATCCAAGAAATTAACACTTTCTTATAGGGTCTACTCACACACTTGATAACTCAATCACACTTAGAGGTACTTTGGAGAGTTTAATACAACCTGGAATACCTTACCTAAACATAATAATAAATTATAGGAATGTTTTATCAATATCTTCAACATTTGGTCTTTATTAGGGTTCTAAGAGAGTTTAAACCTATTTCCAATCATAACAATCATTCATAAAGCATAACCCCTGAATCCAAAAATAAATATTTAGAATCTTGAGATAGTAACCTTACCAATACACCATGAATATATTATGTTCCCATGAAAAGGTTTGATGAGATAATGAGCATAAGAAAATCCTTTTGAGGTTCAAAATCCTTCATTCTAAGCACTTAAGAGACCTAAAAACTACTTGTCATGCCTTTTCCTTTTAAGTATGACCTCCAATCACATGAAAAAACTTTTAAAAAAATACCTTAACTTTTAAAATGATTACGTGAGCTCAAAAACCTTGAAATATGATCATGACCCCTCATTAGGCCACACTCTCTCCCTTTAACCACATTAGGCCTTAAAACTAACCTTCATGCCTCTTTAAATGTGTTATCCACATCACTCACATACTCAAAATACCTTTATCATGATTAAATATTGTCATACACCATTCATATGCTTTGACAATAGATCATAATTCCTTATTAGGCTAGGCAGGGTCTAGAAGTGGTCTAGATGTAGAGTAGGTCTGAAGGTCATACCCCTGTAAGATCACCCTAAGATTCTCATGAGTGTTACAATGATTTTAATATATTATCAATCAACCTCATATAACCACTCATGCCTATGTTGACTCATGTAACTAAGACACTATGCTCATAGCTTCTTGCAAGGTCTTTCATTATATGACTAAGCTTAGGCTACTTAAAGACCTATAATTTCATGAAATTATAAGGCATTAGTTTCCTTAAAATTATATATTTTGCCTTAAAATTATCTTTCATGACAACATCCTTCAGTGATAACACTCCACCAATGCCCTTTTTCACATTAACTCACTGCCAACTATTCACGCTGTCTTAATGACATCAACCTTATGCAAGATGTACTATTGACATTAATGAAAATAATCAACAAGTAGATCCCAAAGACCCCTCTATCAATGATCACTACCTACCTAGATAATAATATTAAGAGGGCCTTAGAATAATGTAGTTCTCTTTTATGTGTTGTCTTGTGTGTGAATCATACAATATGTGGATAACAAGTATAATAGTGACCTAGTTCATAACTTGGAAAATATAGATGTTAGGATGATATTTCAGTAATTAAAAACTATAAATGTTTTTTTCCTATGATTGATATGTAAATAAGATAAAATAGTGAATCTTTGCTCAATTAAATGTTTGATATAATGCTTATGATAAGTTGACTTAGTCTCTTTTGGTATTTTCTAGGTGGGGAATGAATGAGGGTTGGTATTTTATTTTCATCAATCCATTTGGAAAAATAAATAACATTAAAGTAATTTGGTTGACCATTAGGATATATTTCATTTTCAAATTAGATGTCTTTAAGGAACTAGACACTTTCATCAGAGTAGGACACCTATGTTGATGTAGGTGTCTATCTAAGATGCTAGTGTCTAGGGAATAAGAAGGTAGGTACAAGATAAATACTTGTAGAGGCATAAGATAAATATATTTTAAACATTTTAGGAAAGATAAAAGGTTTGATTTATCAACATAATACTAGTTAAACCAAGATATAGACTAAGGGGTGTAAGATAGTGTATATGCAAGACTTTTAAAAGTGAGAAAGGTATAAAACTAAGAGGAAAACCTAAGTTCTAAGTTTTCCACGTGTAAAATATTGAGGTGATATATAATCCAAAAATAGTGTCTACATTTGCCTCCCTTTAATCTAGTAATGAAATTTCTAGTTTAAAGGAAAGTAATGTGTACTTGGGTGTGTATAACACACCTTGTATTTGCATGAGTTCAACATGAGTGATTCCAGTGATTGGCCTAAAAAAATAAAATGATGTAGTATATAATTAGTGCATATAATATGAAATCAAAAGCATTGATGATAACCTAGTTAAAACCAACCTATTTGATAATAATGCCATTTATACCCTTATCCAAGCCATTCATCACAATCCATTTCCATTATATTATCCCCAATTGATAGATTGGGACCAACAAGAATCTAGTCTACCAATTGAAAGAGCAAGGTTTAAAATTACACCTTTGTATCGATGTAACCACCTATCCTATTGGCAAGTTGATTTGAAAATATATATCATTGTAAGTCTCTAAAATTGAGATTGGGATAAATATATAAATCTATAAGTGCATATATTTAAGAATATATAGGGATAGATATTGGATGGAACATGCCCCCATCTTTGGAGAAAAGGTGAGTTTCGACCCTATTGTCATAGTTTCTGAAAAAATTCAAAATTTATGAAAGACATGTTTTAAGTCAATAATTTTAAGTTTAGGGTTAAATTTTTTTTTGAATGTTGACTATTTTTTTTAAATTAATCAATTATTTTTATTGATTGATTAATTAGCTAAAAATTGAATTGTGAACCAAAGTTTTGATTTTATTGAATGATGCAAAAACACTTTCAAGGTCTTGTGTAAAAAACCATTGGCTTTTCCCATAAATTACAAAATCAAATCCTTATTTTAGAAGACATGAAAACGTTTTTTTTAATTTCCAAGTTATGTAAAATGCCCCAACACTTTTCAAAATCATACAATTTTCAGATTCTTTTTTCCACTTGGTGCAATTTAGAATTTAATTTTGCATTTTTTCTTCACATGAAAATTGAAAGTACATTTCCCTAAGTCCTACAAATTTTTTTACACTTACCTAAGTCATGTAAATACAAACCTATAGATTTTAATTGATTTTCCCACTCTGAGAAAATTGCCATTGTAAATTTAAGACTCCTTCAACTTGTATGCAATTTCCTTTATGTCTTCCTCATATCATTCAAATTATATTATTTTCTTAGTTGTGTAAAATTAAAAACTTGTTCCCTTTCCTAAAGCATCTTCAAATTATATGTCAAAGCTTTGGAAAATATGTAGCTAAGTGAATTTACAATGTAAATCAAATTGGATTTTTATTTATGTTTTTGGATGCTCAAACCAAGAATTGTTCACCCCAACAAAGGAGAGATAAAAATCTAAGGGAGGTTAAAGTGGACAAAGATAAATTTTTTGTCTTTATTTATCAAATCAAACTATACAACCCCATTGGAAGATTAAGATTCAAATTTTGATGACAATTTTTGCTTCTTTCTACCAAGAAAATTGTATGACCTATCCTAGAATGAGTAAGAAGGATTAATTTACATACAAGACATTTATTTTATTTGTTTTGAGTAGAGAATGAGCTGTACGGTTGAATTACACCTAAGGGATATATATATATATATATAATTATTTTTTGATATTTATTTGATCTACACCAAGATGTACAGACACATGAAATAAAAAAGGTGATATTAAATAATTAAAGGAATAGTTTTGACTCTTTTGGGTAGCATACAAACTATGTGATCATTGATAATGCGGAGAATGTATGTAATTTTTAAAAAGAATAGGTTTTTATGAAATTTTGTCTTTTTAGACCTATGTAGGAGGTTGTATAACCATGTTGGAGTAGAAGAAGGTAATTATAATTATAAAAATTTTATTTTTTATTATTATTTATAGTCCAAGATCAAATTGTACAACCATATAGTAAAGTGAAAATAGAATTTTAAATTGAAGAGGAGAAAATAGCAATTCTTAATTGCTCATTGGCTATCAAAAAGTTATGCACCTCATGGAAAAAGAATAAGAGTTTCACGAATAATATATTTATGAGGTTTTCCATTTTAGATAATAAAAATTGGGGTTTAAATTATTTTCGTATAGAAATTTAAAAAAGTCATACTTCTTTTGGTGAGCTTAGAGTGCATGAAGTTTTACAAAATCAATTGGTAATTGATTTTTGGTGTTTTTGCCCAAGTCAGGAACATGCAATAAATTTTTAAAATTGAAAAAGAAATTTACAAATAAAAAATTAGTTCATTTTCATTTATTGAGAAGTGTTTTAGATAGTAATATAAGGTTATTAAAAAATAATAGTTACAATTGGGAAAGGTGGTCGAGAAAAAAGTTTAAATTCATAAAGGTGGCATCAAAGAACACTAGAGAAATTTTCACAAGCTAACCTATGAGTATAGACTTTTTATGCATTTTAAATAACTTGTTTTGGCTTTAATTTATTAAATTTTATCCATTTTGAAAATAAATAGATATTTTGAAAATATTTACTAACTATCAATTTTTACGTAAAATTTAATGTCTTCATCCTCTACTTAGGAAAAGGTAATTCTGAGCAAAGATATAAGAATCATGAAATATTGGTTTTAGGGCCTGAAACCTCTCTCACCATTGGGATCCAGTGTAGAAAATATAATAGATACTGATCTAGGTCACATTGACTTAGACAAGTTTTGGGAGAGCATGAATGTAGTGCATAAATTTGACTTTGGTCAAATAATTTTTTATAGTGGATTAGTGTAAGTAGCAGCATTATCAATTTTAGTAAAATATCCAAAATTGGTCTTGGTCATAGAAAATCACTATAACTTAGAGATGAGGGAAGTGAGATACTCATAGAGTGAGTTGGTGGCAAGTCTTGTTCCTGAACACAGACAATAATTTTCACTTTTTAGATCAAGAATATTTTGTATATTTGACCCTTGATCCCTCTCAAATATTTTTGGATTATAATAGTATTTATTGTGCTATTCATGTCAACAAAGGGTGGTTAACTAAACCAAAAACATATTCCATAAAACTTCTAAAAAATCTTACAAGGTCTAATTTAAAGAATGAAATAAGTGACATAATAACATTATTGCATAGAATAGTGAGAAGCCAAATAGTGAAGAATTTTTAGACATGGATGTATAGATTTATTTGGATCATTCTCAAGAACAAGAAATATCCCAATTAAGGATAGTTGATTAGCGATGCAATTTTTAAATAACTAATGGAAGTGAAATTCACATCATGGTTCTATATGACTTCATATCGCATTTACACTGTGAGGAGTCAAAGTTATTTTGATAGATAGCATATAGTAGGTGATTTTGGGAAGATAATGGTATCTAACTTATATCCCCAACTAGCATTGAAGGAGAAAACCTATCATTTGAAAAGGGTAAATGATTTTTTCATTCATTTATTTAAAAGAGAGTTTTCCAACATGAGGATATTAGTAATAAACACCATAAATATAATTATATGGGGAACTTGGTTCATACAATGTTTAAACTTAAGTTAGTTGAGAATAAGTGGTTATGATAATTCTCCTTATATGCTTATGAAATTTTTCAATGATAAGTGGAGATTAATGGAAATAATGAGACAAATTTTTGAAACACACAAGCTTTTAACAAGTCAACATAAGATAGGATTCAAATTTTAAATTTCAGTTGGTAGGTATACTTGTCCATCACCGATAAAATCTAAGTTAGTTGAATAATATATGTCTCATAATAATCTAAACACTTTTGAGAGTAGGTTTTCATTTCAAATTAGGGGATTGATTGAACATAACATTGGACCTTCATTCCAACATCTCTCATATTTTGAGGATTATTGGATAGATTAGATTATGATAAAATGATAAGGATCAGAGACTTAATAAATTAGCATGAAGCAAATAGTCAAATTTGGTATAATTAAAGTGCCAAAGTAATTGGTGGATAATTAGGTCACATTGGATCTTATTTGAAAAAGAAAACATTACAATAAAGCCACTACTTATATTCCATTGGGATAAGAGGGTATTTACTTCTCTTAGAATTAAAATAAGATAATTATTCAAAATAACTCTTAATTAGTTGAGGAACAAAGGAGTATATGTTGGAAATGTTGATTTCCATACACCCTTTAAGGAGGATGAATTTGATAGCTTATATAAACAACATGATGAATTAGAGAAATTAGATGAATTAGGTCCAAACAGAGAACCCCTAGTGATATAAGAAGTGCAATAATCCAAATCTATTCAATAAGACATTCCACCATAGAACATTATCAAGATCAAAATAGAGGTTAGGTGAAAACATCTCCTCTTATCATAGTATTTCAATTCCTCAAGATATTCTTGTTGATAGTTTCTCGCATTCTCAATAACTTGTATAGGATACAACCCAACAATTTATTTCTTCAAATGATATATTATTTCTTATGTCATCTATTTTTCCACTACAAGAGATCACTCATGTTTTTTCACCTTCTCCCTCAAATCCTAAATTACCTATTGTCTCCTCTCTAATAACACTAATTAAAATAATTAGAAAACATGAATAAGTAGAAACATATTTTTGAGGTGCCACAAATGAGAAAATATCTTCTTCAAATATATCTATGCTAGTCCCATAAGTCTTAGCTTCTACCCACCTCCTTCTTTTAGCATGCCAACATCAAATTTGTTATCCACAATGGTGAAGAAAATAGGAAACATTATTGAACTTGAGGAGATTAAATTTAGAACTTTGAAAATACATTTTTTAAAAAGATCAAAGAAAGCGAGAACAATCTCATAGACAGTAATAGACAAAAAGGAGACAAATGTGCAAAAAATGTAATTACTACAATAAAAAAGGATAAATAAAAAAATAAAATTTAATACTATCAGGTATTTAGGGTTCATTTTGGAAAGTCTACCTAAGAAGGAATTAAGGGAGATGTACAATTAGAAATTGGAACCATTTTTGAGAAAATAGATAAGGATAAAGAAAAAAAGATGAGATGAAGGAAAAATTAGAAGAGTTATATTCAGTGATACAAAGATTGATCAGACCAATTCTAATCGAGAATTGCTTCATCAAGTCTTCATGCTGAGACATTTTAAGAAGTGAAAGAGGTAGGAAAAATAGGTAATGTAGTGAAAGATTAGATCAAAAGGATTACAAATAAAGGAACCTCATAAATTCTTACAATGAAAAGAATAGTCTCAAAATTTCAATCATAATGTGAAAAACTAACAAAATAAAGAGGGTATTTAAAAGAAAAAGAGAACTAGGAAGAGTTCATTCCCATGCGAATTGAATTCTTAAAATTTCTCTCTGTTGACCTTATTGAAAAAGGAGTCATAAATATGGAAGAAGTCATCTATAAAATTTAATTCCTTTGGGATAAAAAATTAAGGATTCAATAACTTCAAAAATGCCCTTAGAAACTTAACAATTCAAAGTCAATTGGAGGTGACGTGATGATGTAGATTGATACTGAGTTCAAAAAGTTGAAATGTTATTTTTTTAGTGACAAAGATTAGAATAGAAATCTATTTACAGTTGAAACTATAATTGAAGAATTTAGAAAGGAAATTTAGGAAATTATTTGTCTCATATCTATATTTCATCATGAGAAACTTCACCAGTTAGCCAAATACCAAGTAGATGTTGATAATCTTAATTTAAAGATAAATAGTCTCTAAAACAAGTTTCAAGAAATGAGAGAATTAGATTGCTCAATAGATATTGATTATAAGTATATAGATGGACAAACTAAGATTTGATAAGGATGTTTCTCCAAAGATTCAACAATTTTCTAAAAGAGAAAGAGTTGTCAATGAAGCAACAAGAAGATTGAAAATTGTTCTCAGCATTATAGTGTTTTATTTTCATGTGTATTTTACACCTAACTTGTATTGTCACATTATTTTTCCCCTTATAAATTTATTTTTTTATTTTTGAAAATGAACTTTTGTAATTTTTCCAAACTTATTTTTTAAGTTGTGTAAATAAAGAGTGTACTTTAACAAGTACTGTAAAGACAAAATGTTTTTCTTAAGTGGTGATAAATTCTCAAAACATTTTTGCACTATTTCAAGTTGTAATTTCTTGTTGGTGTTTATAAAACTCTTTAAAAAGAAAAAATAGATGGTATTTCACCATAACCACCCATTTTATCCTATAAATACAAGTTAGGCTCACATAATAGGTGTTGGAAATAGAAGGATTTTGTGAAAGCTTTGTAAAAGAAGATAGAGTACTCTACTTCGATAAGATCAATACAAAGAGATGTTTCTAAACTTTGTGTTAACAATTCATTTGGATTATGTCTTTTTTCTTAACTTAATGTATTTGATCTTCATTTCTATTACTATAATATTTAAACTTTTAAGACCAAGAAATTAAGTTCCAAATTTCTTATAGAATTATGATTTATATTTAGAATATATAGAATAAATCTTGATGAGGATAGGAAAGATATCTTTATTATTTTTATCAAAAAATAAAAAGGGTTGCTCATCTTTGTTATTAAGTCCAACTAGTTTTTATGGTGTATATTTCATGTTCTTAAGAACAAGAATATGTATTTTCAACCCATTAAATGAGATATATTTCCTCCTTAATGCTAATTTTCCCTCTGATGTGTTTGTGAGCCTTAGTGTTTAAATAGAAAAATATATCATCTAGAAACACTATTTATTTCTTTATCTCTCTATACATTCATTTGTAAAACTTGTTTTTGTACTTTTAGGTTAAAAGCATTACCCCCGTGATTTACAAATTTTGATTGAAAATATTTTCTTTTTAGTAATAATTTTGTTTTCAATAAAGGTATATTTTCCTTCTAATAGGAGAGGTAATTAATTCCTTATAATATTGACACAAATATGATGATTTTTCCCCCTAAAAACATTTCATGCAAACGATTTTTGGTGCCCACCACGGGACACATTTTTTCAAATTTCATGCCACCTATATTGTCATTTTGGTCGACATGACTCTAACATAATCTAAAGGATGACTTCACTAGCCTAAATTAAATTGGGAACAATCAATCCAAAGTGATATTATGTCAAATATCAGATAATTATTTTGGGACTCTAATAGTGTTTTTTTGCTTCAATTCTAGATTGTGCTAGCTATTTTAAATCAATAAATGGTTCATGTAGAAATAATAAAAAGGATTCAAGAATGTATAAAAATCCATAGAAACCATTGAGGTACTCATAATTAGTGAATTATCACATTAACATCTCAAGCTCTCATAATCCTAATTGTCAGCTTGATTTAAATTATGATAAAGCCTTATAATAAGATTTATCTTCAAGTCTTAGATCATTTGCTTTTGATAGTAGAAAAAGTAGCACTCAGTTTGATGCCATTAAAGTAGAAATGAATATACAAGAAACACATGTTGCCATTGCCTAAAGGAATTTATAAATAAACTCAAGAATTTAAGTTAGAAGACAAGTTATAATTTTTTTTCACATAATTACAATAAATAAATACATAAGATTTATATCATGAAAATTTAGGGAGTGTAGACCCCAGCTAATTAACCTAATATCAATTGGATAAATCAGACTTAGGAAGATATTTTGTCATATTTAAGAATGTTTTCTTGGGATAATAGGACTAGTTAAACACTTTTCCATAGAGCCATTGGAATTCTAGAAGAAGAAGAAGAAGATTGGGTTATTTTATCATAGAGATTAGAATCAATAGATGCACAAAGATTATAATGAATAAGGCCATATTAGAGACATCTTTAACTTTAACTTGTAACTCAACACTAATAAGTTTCTTCTAAACTAGAAGAAAATAGATTCACTATAGCTAGTAAGTCAAAAGGTGAATTTAACCCTTTTTATTAGTTACAAGAACATTCTAGTTTTAAATTAAGCCCTAAATGTCAAAGAAAAGTTAAAAGAACAACTAGTTTTCCATTGACCCCTAAGAAAAACAAATAACCTAAAGGAGGAACTCTACTAAGTCAAGCTTTTATCCTATCTTGAACTATTATTACATTACAATTAGTCTTTAAAACTATGGCATTACCATAGGGAAATGTGATTAGTCTATTAGGTCTAGAATAATTACATGATCTTCCAAAAGGGTCAAGAAATCACTTTTTAAAGTTATATGGAGATGTAAAACAACATCTAGATGAACACCTTGTATCCTTCAATGTTGCATGTGTCATTTTGGGAATCAAACATGAAGATATTATCATCAATTTTTTTGTTGAAATACTTCATGATGGGGCTATAGATTGGTTTTACCACCTCACTCTAGGATCTATTATTAATTGGAGTAATATAAAGATTAAATTTGAAAAAAAATTTAAGTTAGATGAAGATGACTATGCATTGCTCACTCATCTCACATAAATGAAAAATAAGGTTTATGATCTTATGAGATATTTTGTTTCTAAATTTAATAAGTGGTTAAATAAAATACCAGCTAATGCATGACCAATAAATGAAAATAAGAAATATTTTTTTATCAATTATTAATTGGCTAAGGAAGTTATCAATTGAGAAGAGCTAGAGTAAAATATTTATAATCAACCCAAGAATTAGCTATTTATGTCAAGGATGACATGATAATGTATGGAAAACTAAAAAAGGAATATTTAAAGAGTAAATCTCAAATTTTAGGACAATATTCAATAGAACAACTTCTATAGAAGATGGATAATGCTATAACATATTTAAAAAATAAATACCTTAGAAGACCATCAGCTCTCCTTACCAAGACATTCCAAGGATAAATTATGTTCCCTTTCAAATAGATCACCCTATATTACAAGCTCCTCAACTGAAACTTGCACTTGAGGCCTCTCCTCAAAAAAATACCAATGTACCTATGAATGTAGTCTTGGAAATTAAAGATATTTTTGGATGTAAAGAAGCCAAAGAACAAAATGAATTAAAAAGTCTAGACCTTCAAGAATATGAGATTGAAGAACCTGATGGTGACTCCATAAACACATTTCTAGAATACAATTCAGATGAATATGACTATGAATAAAATGTTTGGGATATGAATAGTCAATCATTTATAATTTTAACTAGAGTTTAGAATCAGAAAAAGTGGTATAGTGACCCACATGAGGAAACTCCAAAGGTTATCCTCCCATGAATAACTACCACACCAGTACAAATAAATAGAAAATAACCACTAATAGGTAGTTCATATAATTTCAATGTTTGTCAACCTATTGAAATTACTTCTAGATATTTACCTACTTTTAACATAATTGACCATGTTAACAAAACTAAAATCTAGATGGCATAAGCTAAGTACTTAAGAGTGTACCCAGAGCAATTGGATAGGTTAGTTGATTTCATTAAAGTAAAAATCCCAATGTTATAAAATACAATTTCAAAGAAATCCTAACAAACCTTATTGATTCAAATAAATTCAACTCAATGTCTATGACCACTTTCAAATACAATAAAGTTTACCCATTCTATATTTCCCTATACCACAAGGGATGTAAAGTAAGTAATTATATCATCGACATGTGAGCCTTAGATAACATCATGCCTACCAAATTTGCTCATGCTCTTGGCCTAACCTATACTAAAAATTTTGGGTGTTATTATTCCATGGAAGAGAAATAAGTTTCACTCATTAGATATATCAAATATATGCAAGTGGCTTTGGCATATTTTCCCAAAAAATGGATTAAAATCAATATTTTGGTCACAGACATTCTGAAAGCTTATGGCATTCTTTTGGGTAGAATTTTTTGAAAATAACTAGGAGGATAATTCCAATTAAATTTATCACATGCTACGATTCTATTAAAAGGAGTCAAACAATGTCTAGAGCATGAATTGAAAATAAAGTATACAATGCAAAAATTTGATGATCCTAGGGTTGATATTTTTTATGAATATGCAAGAATTGGTAATTATCTTTTGATGATAGAGAAAGATATAGAATTACTAAAAATAATCAATAAAATATGAATGATGTTTGGATGATAGAGTTTGATGGGGTTTTCTCATCAATAGGTTTAGGTGCAAGAGTGATCTTGATATCTCCATCTAAGTAAAATTTTGATTTTTCCTACATATTTTAGTTTGAGTGTACCTACAACATAGCTAAATATGAAGCACTTTTGTGGGGACTGTAGGTAGTAGAAGAGATGTGAATCAAGAATTTGAAAGTCTTTGGTGATGTTAATCTCATTGTAAAATAGGTCAAAGGTTAGTAACAAATAAATAATGATCATCTAAGACATTATAAGAATAAATTTTGGGATAGTATAGAAATCTTTGATGTTTTATCTATCAATACGATTCCTCATGAACATATCTCTAAAGATTACACTTTTCTAGTATTGACTTCTTTAATGATTCTTCATACAAATACTGGTATATAAAAATATATGATTGAAATAATATATAGGCTAATTCTCATAGACAATGTAGAGGATTGACAAATTTTTAATGATGATCAAAAAATTATTTCATTCCTTAAGAATTTAGATATCTTTAAAAAAATTATTTTGAAGGTGTCAATTATTTATATAGGGAATCTTTAGTTCATACTTCAAAATAAGTAATTGCAGATGAAAAAGATGAGGAAGGCATTATCAATTTGAAAGGAAACAAAATTACTAAAGGATTGGTCTCCTTAGAAGAATTATTTTATAAACATAATAGATTTGTAAAGAGTAAAATGTAGAAACGAAGTCTTGATTCTACTAACTATAAAAAATTAAACATTGACTCAAAAGAACATCCTAGGTTCATTAATATTAAAAAACTTAGGTCACCTAAATAAAAATGGATGTTTTTTATCCTTATCCATAAGTATATTGATATACTCATGTATTCATACATGAAACTTAAATCTTTCCTTCCCATATAAATGCAACATAAAGTTCCTTTAAATCCTAATAAAAAGCCTTTCAAACAAAAATTGAGGTAATACAATCCTAAAATTTTAGAAACAAACATCACAAAAGTGAAAAATATTCTTGATGCTCATATTATATTTCCTATACACTAGTCAACTTGGGCACTTGACATAGTACAATACATAAAAAGAATGGTGGGATCAGAATTGATGTCAATTTTAAGAACCTTCATCAATCATACCTCAAAGACAATTACCCATTTCTATTCATGGATCATGTTCTCTAAGAAGTAAGTGGTGATTAGATACTTTCAATGATTGATGGCCTTCAAGGTACAACCAAATCAAGGTTAATATGGAATACCAACATAAAATAACTTTCATAATACCTTAGGGAATTTTACATATAGGTAGATTCCATTCATATTAATCAATGTAGGGGCCACTTTTTAGAGGGAAATTTATTTATAATTCAAATAATTGAATAACTAAACCATTTTGGTGTATCTAAATGGCCTGATAATATATTTTTTAAATGAAGAAGAACACTATGCCCACTTGGAGAGAGTTTTTAAAAAGTGTCATTTACATGGAATTTATCTTAACCCTAAGAAATTTGTATTTAGAGTGATTGAAGCTAATATAATAGACCATATCATTTCAAAATAGGGAATAAGGATTGATCTAAAAAGGGTTGAGATGATTCAAAAACTTTCCCTACTTACAAGTAAACTAGGATTACATTCCTTCTTTAAGAAAGTGAACTTTTTAAGGAGAATTGTCCCTAATTTTTTTGAGCTCACCAAACATATTATAGACACGATGAAAGTAAAACCTTATTTCAAGTGTAATAATGAAGCCAAAGAGGCATCTCAAAACATAAAGTATTAAAACTAACATTAGTTTATTTAGATTTTAAGGAAGAGTTCAATATTTATTGTTATGATTTAGATCATACATTATCATCAATATTGATGTATAAAAAAAATGAAGTTATTGAGTATATAATTACATTTATGATTTGTAATATAAAGGATTATGATTTAAAATATTCTCTAAAATTAAAACATGCTTATGTAGTAGTGAAAACAATCAAACAATTCAGGTATTACATATTGCATTCATATTCTATAGTAATGGTGCCAAATACAACAATAAAATCCATTTTAACCCAATATAATCCCAATTATAAATGGGGGAATTATATAATAAAACTTCAAGTGTATTATATATAAATAAGACCCACAAAACTAGTACGAGGAAAAGGCCTATGTCAACTCATGGCAGAGCAAGGAAATATTGAATCAGGTTCTTTGATAGTTTCAAATAAGTAAGATGATAATAAACTTCCTATAGTATTGTTTTTTAAATCTAATAATGAATGGTTTTATCACATAGCCTTTTTCTTGACATTTAGATAATGTCTTTAAAACTTAGATATTAATCAATATATAATTGTTAAGTTTAAGGCCAACAAGTATGTCATATGGAATGGCACTCTTTTTAAGAAAAATAATGTTGGCTTCTTCTAAAATTGTGTTGATAAATAAAAATAGTAAAAATTTATTTCAAGTTTTTTATGATCAATCATGTGGAGGGAACTTTTATTTGAGGGTATACACATATAAAATACTTAGGGCCATTACTATTGTCCAAATCTTTTCAAAGATTCATATGAATGAGTGAGACTATGTGAGGTATGTCAAAATTTGTAGGCAAACCTAGATTGGAAATACTTCCTCTTCAAATGATGATAGTTGAAAAACCTTTTTATAAATGGGTATATGACTTTGTTAGGTCATTAAATCCTCATTTGAGCATGATTCACACTCACATTATCACAATAATATATTAACTCATTCAGTGGGTAGAAGCGATTCCTGTTAATCAGATAACTTTAGAAGTCATTTATAACTTCACTAGAGAACATATCTTGATACAATATGGAATCCCATAGAATATTATTAAAAATAGCTATTCTTACTTTTCTTATTTATAGATGATTAAATTTTGTTATGGGTACAAATTTTCATTATCTCATTCATTAAACTATAATATGTAAGGTAATGGTTAGGCTGAGTTAAGCAGTAAGAACTTGTTCACAATCATGGACAAAGTAGTTCATGAGATTCAAATAAATTGGAATAAAAAGATATTTGATGCTATTTGGGAATATCACATAACACCTAAAAATTCTCTTATTATGTCTCCATTTCAATTAATATATGAAATAGATGCTATGATTCTCATCACTCTTGAGTTACCTACCCTATAGTTATCTACGGCCATTGAGAATCCAAATTTTGAAAGCCCACTAGATAAAATAATTTTCTATCTAAAACAATTGAAAGAAGAAAGGACACAGGTGGTTGATAGGATTATATAATATTAGGCTCATGTTAAAGTTATCTTTGATAAGGAGGTAAAGAAAATAGAATTCTAAGTAGGGGATCTAGTCCTACATTGGGATAGTCATAGAGAACCAAAAAGAAGTCACGATAAATTTGATTTGCTTTGGATGGGTATGTTTAAGATCAGGCACTTATAAGGTAATAACATTTTTTATTTGTCATACCATGATTAAAATCATCTACCTTTTCCCTTTAATGAGTAATATCTCAAACATGATTTTGAGTATGAAGTAGGTAGTCCTCTTTTGTATATATGTAAATACAATTTTAGTTATTTTTCCTTCTTGGTTAATTCTTATAGCTTGTGTCATTTTGTTCATTTCTTTACTATTTTGTCCCTCTTTATTGGTTCATCCTATTTTGAGATTATATCTTAAATAATTCTTTCCAATTCACATATTAGATCTAGTCTATGACTCTATCGTGTAAATCCTTGTTCGCCCCTGAGCTTTTCTCATTTCCAATGATGGTTTATTTTGGATTAAATCATTCTACAATTATATTATTTCATAAATGAGAATGCCATGGACACTTATCCTGATCTTTTATCAATTTTGTATTCAAAATTCAATCTTAATAATTTAAGATAAATTTATTTCTTTGCATTTTAATTTGTGTGAAAACATAATGAAAATGTCATTGCATACACTATCATTTTGGATATGTGATAACACCTATTAGGCTGAGTATTTGATACTCACATATTTGGATATGTGATAAAATCTATTATGCTAAGTACCTAATACCATTATATACACTATATTTTGACATGTGATGACATTTTGATAGCTTGAGGACTGGTCATTTCATTAAAGATTCATGATTTTTCAATTGATCAAGTTGCTACTAAATTCAAGACACCATTACCTAATGGATGAAATATGTTCCTACAAAACTAGATAATCTAAGTCATTTTAATTTATTGCATTTTAAAATCATAGTTGGATATAGTTGTTAGAGTTTTTAAAAAAATTCAAAATTTGCGAAAGATGTTTTTATGTCACTAATTTTCAAGTTCAAGGTTAAAAAAAATTTGAATGTTGAAAAATTTAAAAATTAATGAATTGTTTTTATTGAATGATTAATTAGCTAAAAATTAAATTGTGAATGAGATTTTTTGTTTTATTGAATAATGAAGAAACATTTTCAATATCCCATGTAAAAATTTGTTGGCTTTTCCTATAAATTATAAAATTAGATCCTTCTTTTATAAGTTGTGAAAATATTTTTCAATTGTCCCCAAGTTGAGAAAAATTCCACAACACTTTTCCAAGTCATGTAATTTAAAAATTCCTTTTTACACTTGGTGAAATTTACAAATTATTTTTTCGACTTAGTGGAATTTACAAATTATTTTTCCATTCGGCATAATTTTTTAATTCATTTTACATTTTCCTTTCTCGAGCAAATTGAAATTATATTCCCTGAAGTCATGTAATTTTGTTTTTCAATTCATTGAGTTGTGTAAATTCAAACCTCCACATTATAATTAATTTTCACACTCTATGTAAATTACCATTACAAATTTAAGATTCCCCCATCAACTTATTTGTAATTGCCTTTATCTTTTCCTCAAATTATATAAGTTTTGTTATTTTCTCGATCATGTAAAATTAAAAACTTCTTCCATTCCCAAAAGCTTCTTCAACTTGCATGTTGAAGCTCTAGAAAATATTTAGTGAAGTGGAGTTACAAAGAAAATCAAATTAAATTTGTATTTATGTTTTTGGCTACCCAAACCAAGAACTTGATGCCCCAATAAAGGAGAGATAAAAATATGAGGGAGGTTAAAGTGAATAAAAATCATTTTTTTTTAAAAAATTTATCAAAGTAAGTCGTACGACCCCATTAGAAGATTCAAATTCTAATTTTGATGATAATTTTTTCTTCTTTCCACAAATAAAACCATAAGACTTGTGAAGGAATGAGGAAGAATAATTAATTTATACAAAATACATTTATTTTGTTTGCTTCTAGTAGAGGGCAAGCCATACAATTGCTATAAACCTAAGGGAGATTGCATATTTTATAAAATTTTATTTTTTGATGTTTATTTAATCTTTAATAAGCCATAAAACCATGGAAAATAAAAAAATGTGAAATTAAAAAATTAAAATAATAGTTCTAACTATTTTGGGCAACATACAAATTGTACAATCATTGTATAATGCAAAGAATATATGTAGTTTTAAAAATAAAAGTTGTTGGTGAAATTTTTTCTTTTTAAACCTACATAGGAGGTCATATGACCATGTTGGAGTAGAACAAGGTAATTATAATTTGAGAAAAAAACATTTTTGATTATTGTTTGTAGTCCAAGAACAAATTGTATGACCATATAGCAAAGTGAAAACAAAATTTAAAAGTGAAGAGGAGAAAATAACAATTCTTAATGGTTCAATGGCCATCAAAAATTCATGCACCTCATGGATAATGAATAAGATTTGATAAAGTCAAAAATAATTTATTTATGGTGTTTTAAAATCTAAAAATTAAAAATCAAGGGGACTTAAATTATTTTTGTCTAGAAAGTTAAAAAATCTATACTTATTTTGGTGAGATCAGAGGGTTTGAATTTTTGAAAAATCATTTGGTAATTGATTTTTAGTGTTTTTGCCCAAGTTGAGAATAGGCAATAAAATTTTAAAATTGAAAATGGAAATTGTGAAATTTATTTTTAGTTCATTTTAATTTTCAAGGAAATTTTGTCAAATAGTAATATAATGTGATTAAACAAGAATAGTTTTAATTGGGAAAGGTGGTTGAGAAAAATGTTAAAATTTATATGGGCGGAGTCGAAGAATACTAGATCAATTTTCATGATCTAACCTATGAGTATGGCCTTTTTTTGAATTTTAAATAACTTGGTTGGATTTAATTTATTTAATTTTGTCATTTTTGCAAATAAAGACCTATTGTGAAAATATCTCCAAACTATCAATTTTCCTGTAAAAGTTAATATCTTCATCCTCTACTTAAAAAATGGTAATTCTAATCAAAGATAAATGAATCATGAAACATTAATTTTAGGGAATGACACCTCTCTCTCCATTGGAATATAGTGTATAAAATATCACATATACTGATCTACATCACATTGACTTAGATAAATTTTGGGAGAGGATGAGTACAGTGCATAAAACTGACTTTGGTTAGAGCATTTTAAATAGTGGATAAACACAAGTAGGATCATTCTTAATTTTAGTACAATCTCTTTAATTGGTCTTGGTCATGAAAAATCACTATAACTCAGAGATAAGGGAAGTGAGAGATTCATAGGGTGAGTTGGTGGTGAGTTTCATTCATAAACATAGATAATATTTTTCACCTTTCAGATCAAGAATATTTTGTACATTTGACTCCTGAGTCCTCTCAAATATTTTGGGTTGACAATAGTATTTTTTATGATAAGCAAGTTAAAAATGGGTGGTTAACTAAACCAAAACATTCTTTCACATGAATCTCAAAAAATCTTATGATGTTTGATTTCAAGAATGAAATAATTAACATAAATTGCAAAAAATAATGGGAAGCCCAATGAATATTTTTTAGACATAGATGTACATGTTTATTTAGATAATTCTTAGGAACAAATAATATCTAAATTATGGATAGTTGATCAATGATTCAATTCACAAACAACTAAAGGAAGTGAAATTCACATAAAGGTTTTATATGACTTCATATATCATTTATGTTATGGTGAGCTAAAGTTATTTTGATGGATTGCAGACAATAGGTGGTTTTTGGAAGATAATGGTATATGAGTTTTATCCCCAGTTGGCATTAAAGGAAACACCCATCATTTCAACAAGGTAAATTATTGTTGCATTCATTTTTTCATTGAATTATTTTAAAGAGAGATTTTTAACACAAGGATATTATTAATGGACACCATGAAGATAGCCAGATGGGGAACTTGGTTCATACAGTTCCCAACTTCAAGTTATTTGAGAATAAGTGATTATGAGATTGATCCTTATATGATTCTATGATATGTCAGTGATAATTGGACATTGATAGAAATGGTGAGATAACTTGTTGAAACACACAAGCTTTTAATAGGTTGATATAAGATAGGAGTCAAATTTTTAATTCAATTGGTAGGTATACTTGTCTATCATTGATAAAATCCAAATCAGTTGAACAATATATGTATCATAATAATCTCAAGACTTTTGAGATCAAGTTATCATTTGAAATTAGAGTCTTGATTAAATATAACCTTGGACCTTCATTCCAACATCTCTCATATATTTGAGGATTATTGGATAGATTATGATGATGATAAAATAGTAAATATCAGAGACTATTCATAGATTATCATGAAGCAAATAGTCATATTTGGTATAATGAAAGTGCCAAAGAAGTTGGTGTATAATGAGGTCACATTGGATCTTATTTAAAAAATAAAACATTAAAATGAAGGAACTAACTATATTCCATTAGGATAAGAGGGAATCTACTTTTATAAAAATTAGAATAAGAGTAGTACTCAAAAGAACTGTCAAGTGGTTGAGGAACAAAGGAGAAAATGTTGGAAATGTTTATTTCCATACAACCCCTAGGGAGGATGAATTTGGTAGCTTATAAAAACAACATGATGAATCATATAAATCAAATGAATCAGGTATAAATGAAGAACCCCTAGTGATAGAAAAAGAATAGGAATAATAATCTATTCAATAAGACATTCCACCATGGAATGTTTTCAAGTTCAAAATAAAGAGGTTAGGTGAAAATATCTCCTCTTATCCTAGTATTTAAATTCCTCAAGAAATTATTGTTAATAGTTTCTTTCATTCTCAAAAAATTGTAGAGAATACAACCCAATAATTTCTTAATTCAAATAGTATATTATTTATTATGTTGTCTACTTTCCCACTATAAGAGATCACTCATGTTTTTCAATCTTCTCTAAGAACTCCAATTGAAACAAATGGAAAATAGTAATAAGTATAAACATATTTTCAAGGTTCTAAACAAAGAAAACACATGTTTCCACTCTAGTTATGTTGTTCCCACAAGTTTTATATTTTTCCCCACTTCCTTCTTCGATCATGACAACATCAGATTAGATGTCCATCATGGTGATTAAAATAAGATTTTTTTTTAAACTTGAGGATATTTAATTTTAAACTTTGACAATCCCTTTTTTAAAAATATCGAAGAAAACAACATTATTCTCATGAATGGTAATAGATTAAAAAGGAGAGAAATATGTAGAAATGATAATTTTTGTAGTCAAAAAGGATAAATAAGAAATTGAAATTGAAGATTATCAGGTATCTACGGTTCATTTGGGAAAGTATACTAGAGAATGAATGAAGGGAGATGTATAGTTGGAAATTGAAACCATTTTTAAGAAAATGGATAAGGACAAACAATAAAATATGAGTTAAAGGAAAAATTAGAATAATTGAATTTAGTGATACAGAGATTGATTAGACCAATTCAACTAGCAATTGCTTCATAAAGTCTTCATGTTGAGACTTTGGAAGAAGTGAAAGAAGTAGGCCAACTGGGAAATGTAGCAAAAGATTAAACCAAAAGGATTATTGATTAAGGAACCTCAACAATTCTCATTATGATAATAATGGTATCTAAAGTTTTGTCATAATGTGACAAACTAACATCAAAATAAAATGGGTATGTAGAAAAAAATAAAACTAGGAAGTGTTCATTTCCAAGTTAATTGAATTGTCAAAATTTACCTCTATTGACCTTATTATAAAAGGAGTCATCAATAAGGAAGAAGTCATCTATCAAATTAAATTACTTTGGGATAATAAATTTAGGATAAGATTACTTCAATAATGCCTTAAAAAATTTAATAGTGCAAAGTCACTTGGAGGTGACATGATGATGGAGATTGATATTGATGTCAAGATGTTGAAATGTTCTTTTGTCAATGAAAAATATTAGGATGGAAATCTAGTTTTAGTTGAAATTGTAATTGAATAACTCAGAGAGAAAATTTAGGAAATTATTAATCTTTTATCTATATTTGATTATAATAAACTTCACTAGTCAGCCAAATACCAAGTAGATGATGATAATCTTAATTTCAAGATAAACAATCTACAAAGCAAGTTTCAGGAAATGAGAGAATTAGAATACTTAGCAAATATTGCTTTTAAGTATACATATGGATTGGATGAATATTTGATAAGGGTGTTTCTCCAAATATTCAATGATTTTTTGAAAGAGAAGAAGCTACAATGAAGTAGCAAGAAGTTTTAAAATTGTTCTCACATTCCAGTGTTTTCTTCTCATGTTTATTTTACACCTAAATTATATTGTCACACTATTTGCACAATTACTAATTTGCACCAACCCAAAAAACATTTACAAGCACAAACTTGTAGGAGCACCATACCCCTTTGCTGAGCAACAACCTAGCTACTATTCATAATCCACAGAAGCACCAAACATCTTTGCCAAGCACAAACACAGCTACTATTCATGAGCACCAACCCACAGGAGCACCAACCCCTTTATGTATACCACACACCTATCTCTCAATGTTTTTATCTCAACAAATGATAGTTCAATACAACATCTCTTTCCTCTCTCACACCTTTGCTCTTCTTAGCTAGATATAACAAATACAAATCATATTCATCTCTCACAATTGCTCTTCTAAGCTAGATATTATAATATCAAATCAACCTCTATCTCTCATATATACAAATGGCTTCTCAAGCCTTTATTTGTAGCTTTCCAAATGACCTTTGGCCTTCCCCCTTTGTGACCCTTCAATCCTCATGGAAAATAGTGCCAAACTTGTATGACCCTTCATATTCAAGCCTTTGAAAATTCATGTGGTGACCCTTCATGATCAAAAACGTCCTTCCCTCTTTTGTCCTCATCTTGGTGACTTTTCATATACCTTAAAGTGTCCCTTCATGAGAAATTGCACTCTTCTTCTTTTGTCTTCACTTGGTGACTCTTAGAATTCCCCAAGATGACTCTTCATGGGAAAATGCATCCCATCCTTCTTTTGTCTTTATCTCATGGCTCTTTAACTTCTCCATGGACCCTTCTTTTGTCTCATATGCAACCAAAAATATATTCATTAATATTAAATAAATATTAACTCATATTAGCCAAGATATATTTATTACAAATAACATTAAATGCAATGGGGCCTTTATCACCATTAATGCTACACCTTTGACATCAATGACAATATTTCTAATAATTGTTGGAAATATTGTCATTGATGTCAAAGGTTTAGCATTATTTGTAATAAAGGCCCCATTGCATTTAATGTTGTTTTTAATAAATATATCTTGGATAATATGAGTTAATATTTATTTAATATTATCAAATATATTTTTGGTTGCATATGAGACAAAAGAAGGGCCCATGGAGAAGTTAAAGAGACATGGGATAAAGATCAAAGAAGGATGGGAGGCATTTTCCCATGAAGAGTCATCTTAGGGAATTCCAAGAGTCACCAAGTGAAGACAAAAGAGGAAGGGCAAAATTTCTCATGAGGGACACTTTAAGGAATATGAAAAGTCACCAAGATGAGGACAAAAGAGGGAAGGATGTTTTTTATCATGAAGGGTCACCACATGAATTTTCAAAGGCTTGAATATGAAGGATCATACAAGTTTGGTGCCATTTTCCATGAAGATTGAAGGGTCACAAAGGGGGAAGGCCAAAGGTCATTTGGAAAGCTATAAATAGAAGCTTGAGAAGCCATTTGTATATATAAGAGATAGAGGTTGATTTGATATTGTAATATCTAGCTTAGAAGAGCAATTGTGAGAGATGAATATGATTTGTATTTGTTATATCTAGCTAAGAAGAGCAAAGGTGAGAGAGAGGAAAGAGATGTTGTATTGAACTATCATTTGTTGAGATAACAACATTGAGAAATAGGTGTTTGGTATACACAAAGGAGTTGGTGCTCCTATGGGTTGGTGCTCATGAATTGTTGCTAGGTTGGTGCTTGGCAAAGGGGTTGGTGCTCCTGTGGGTTGGTGCTCATGAATAGTAGCTAGGTTGGTGCTCGGCAAAGGGGTGGGTTGGTGCTCTTATTGGTTGGTGCTCAACAAAGGGGTATGGTGCTCCTACAAGTTTATTCTTATGAATATTGTTTGGGTTGGTGGTCATTCATATACTTGAGATTGTTCTCTGTGGTTTTTCTCACATTGAGTTTCCATATTATATCTAGTGTCTCTATCTTGTGTGGTATTTATTGTTTGAGTTTTATTACATATCTTGAATGTTTGATTAAGTGGATTTTGGTTAAATAAAAGTTTTATAAGATATATGACATAGTGATTCACCCCCCCTCTCAGTATATCTCGTGCTTAATAGTTGGTATTAGAGCAGGTTCCTTTTTGAAAAGTTTTACAGCTTGAAGGTAGATCAGGAAAGCACGATGGCTGGGTCACAAGAAGGATTTTCAACAAATAAGGCACCTTTATTTGATGGGATGAATTATGATTTTTGGAGCATGAGAATGAAGGTTTATTAGATGGCCCTTGGATTTGACATATGGAAAGCAATGGTGGAGGAATATAAAGAGCCACAGACATTTGCAATTACTCCAGCAGAAAAGAAGGCAAGTGAATGTAATGCTAAAGCTTTAAATGTTATTATATGTGGTTTAAGTGAATTTGAATTTGTTAAAGTTATGCAATGTAAATTTTCTCATGAAAATTGGGTAAAACTTGAGAATATTTACAAAGGTGATGGAAAGGTTTAGCAAGCTAAGCTGTAGACTTTCATAAGGTAGTTTGAAGATGGAAGAAGAAGAAGATATAACAAGTTATCTTTTCTGAGTTGATCAAATCATAAATCAGATTTAAGGTCTTGGAGAAACATTGGATGAGTTAATGATGGTGCAAAAGGTTTTGAGATCTCTACCAATGAGATATGATGCAAAGGTTTTAGCAATCGAGGAGATGAAGAATTTAGCCAAGCTAAAGATAGATTAGCTTCATGGTATTCTCATGACATATGAGATGTAGGCAAAACAAGATAAACCCTCAAAGAGAGAAGTGACTTTCAAAACATCAAAGAAGGAGAAAGCTAAGATTCAAGAATCAAGTGATAGTTTTAGTGATGATGAAGATGACAATGGAGCACTTTTCATTCACAAGTCAAAAAGAGGAACATGTAAATATCAAGGAAAATTACCTTTTAAATGTTTTAATTATGGAAAGATTGGAATTTTTTTAGCTAGATGCCTAGATAAGGTTAATGATGATGATGAAGAAAAGCATACATACTAGAAGAATTTCAAAGGCAAATCTAAGAAGGGATTCAAGAAGAAGAGCCTGTATTCTAAGGATCCTAGCTCAGGAGAAGATAGTGGAGTCAGCGATTCAAAAGAAGAAGAGATTCTATTCATGGCCATACATGAAGATGATCAAGAAGAAGAGGAGGAAGCTGAAGTGAATATGGAAGGAGAGCTCATTTGTGCCTTATAAGAGTTAGAATCTATTTAGAAGAAGAATCAAAGATTAAAGTGCCAGATCAAGAAAAATGAACAAGATTCAAAGGAAATGATTGAAGATCTACAAGCACACTTTGAAAAAGCCAAGAAGAATGAAGAAGACCTCACAACATAGTTGGAAATAGCAAGAAAATAATGTTAAAGGTATGTTGTATAAATTTCCTCTTTAAAAGAAGATATTAAGAAAGCAATCAGTGATAAAGTAGTCAGTGATTCAAAATTTGAAGATATCACTAACATGCTGAATACAATATTGAAAAGTCAAAAAGCAAATTTAGATAAGACAGGGATCAGATTTGAAAAGAAAAAGAGTTAAGCTGAAGCTCTTACAAAAGAGGAAATACAAATGGGAGAAGTGAAAAATATAGAGGACGTTTCAAACAGAGAAGGCTGGAGAGAACAAACTACAAAAGATAATCAGGTCAGAGATATACAGACAAGTCTTATTTTTATGGCTATTGTTTTTATTGTAATGGATATGGTCACAAAAAATTAGAATGTAGAAAAAGAGATAACAATTTTAGAAATAAGGAGAAGGAAATTCAAGGAGAGTTAATTAGAAGCCACAACTCTTCTGCTCCTCTATCAAGCTTTGATGAAGAGACCATAGTATGTTATAAGTGTAACAACTTTAGACACATAGCTTGGTATTGCAGAAGTGTGTTCGAATTAGTCAAGAAGGATTAGAGTTTCAAATCTCCATTCATCAAGAAGAAGGCTCAGACATGTTCATGGTAGAAGAAACAACCTAAAGATTCTATGATGGTTCAGACAGCTCTACATATAAGAGGTAAAGATCAGCCATGGTAAATTGATAGTGGATGTTCAAGGCATATGATAGGTGATAAAAGTAAGTTCACAACTCTAAAAAAGATCAATGATGGTATAGTGAGATTCAAAGATAAAACCACTACTAGGATAAAAAAGGTACTTTAAGTTTGGATTATGGTAGAACTAAGACTAATAATGTTTTATATGTAAAAGGTCTTAAGCATAATCTATTGAGTGTTAGTCAAATATGTGATCAAGGATACACATTAAGGTTTCATCCTAAAGGCTGTGATATTAGAAGAAAATACTCAAATGAGTTGATTACAAATTCTTAAAGGATAGGGAACAATGTATATGTATTTTAAGATATCTTCTCAAAGGCATGATCAAAGGACACATTCAAAGATCTACGAGAAGAGTTGGGAGTAATTTCTATTACTTCCTATCATTGATGTTCAGCATCAATTAATGGGAAGCTAAGTGTTAGCTCTAAGTAGGCCTTTTGCCATTAATGTCAAAGGGGGAGAATAATAGGTACAGGTGTAAAAAATAGGTACAGGGAACATGTACAGGTTACTATAGTAAGGGGGAGTTACTGTATGTTTTTAGATGACAATAAGTGTAGGTGACAAGATGTGGTAGTTTCAAGATTGAGGTTGCCATCAATGACAAAGGGGGAGATTATTGGAAATATTGTCATTGATGTCAAAGGTTTAAAATTATTGGTGATAAAGGCCCCATTGCGTTTAATGTTGTTTGTAATAAATATATCTTAGCTAATATGAGTTAATATTTATTTAATATTAACAAATATATTTTTGGTTGCATATGAGACAAAATAAGGGCCCATGTAGAAGTCAAAGAGCCATGGGATAAAGACAAAAGAAGGATGGGACACATTTTCCCATGAAGAGTCATCTTGGGGAATCCCAAGAGTCACCAAGTGAAGACAAAAGAGGAAGGGTGCAATTTCTCATGAAGGGACACTTTAAGGAATACAAAAAGTCACCAAGATGAGGATAAAAGAAAGAAAGACATTTTTGATCATGAAGGGTCACCACATGACTTTTCAAAGGCTTGAATATGAAGGGTCATACAAGTTTGGTGCCATTATTCATGAGGATTGAAGGGTCACAAGGGGGGAGGCCAAAGGTCATTTGGAAAGCTATAAATAAAGGCTTGAGAAGCCATTTATATATATGAGAGATAGAGGTTGATTTGATACTATAATATCTAGCTTAGAGGAGCAATTGTGAGAGATGAATATGATTTGTATTTGTTATATCTAGCTAAAAAGAGCAAAGGTGAGTGAGAGGAAAGAGATTTTGTATTGAACTATCATTTGTTGAGATAGCAACATTGAGAGATAGGTGTGTGGTATACACAAAGAGGTTGGTGCTCTTATGGGTTGGTGCTCATGAATTGTTGTTGGTTTGGTGCTTGCCAAAGGGGTTGGTGCTCTTATGGGTTAGTGCTCATGAATAGTAGCTAGGTTGGTGCTTGGCAAAGGGGTTGGGTGCTCTTATGGGTTGGTGCTCGGCAAAGGGGTATGGTGCTCCTGCAAGTTTGTGCTTGCAAATATTGTTTGGGTTGGTGCTCATTCATATACTTGAGATTATTTTCCATGGTTTTTCCCACATTGGGTTTCCAATTTATATTTGGTGTCTCTCTCTATCTTTTGTGGTATTTATTGTTTGAGTTTTATTTCATATCTTGAATGTTTAATTAAGTGGAATTTGGTTAAAGGAAAGTTTTATAAGATATATGATATACTGATTCACCCCCCCTCTGAGTATATCCTATGTTTAATACCTAAACCCTAGTGTGACTTCCCTAGCTTCACAACCACAACCAATTTAGTCAAGTCTTATCCCATTTTAGGATTTATTGGTACCTATTCCATCTACCCTCATGCTTATAATTATGTGAGTTATGACTCACCCTTAATCCATTCTAACCATGCCAATAATCCAACCTACAATAACAACAATCAACTGAAGCATAGTCTCTAACCTAATGGGACAAGATGTAATGATGATCATGGCCCTCATCAAGATATGGGATTTGGCCACAAATACTTTTTTCCTACCAATAGGAAACATGACCATCCTACTAGAGGATGTACATAGGATTACGTGACCACCCATTTGGGGTGAGTTGATGTATCATATTGAGAGTGAGGAGAGAGATGATCACATATATCATTTATATGGTGAGGATCAAGCCTTCACCAAGTGACATGCCATAGCTTTTAGCTATAGCCATTGTATCAGAGGGTGAAAGATGATCAAAGGTTGTTGATGATGATGATGTTCATCTCATGTTTTGATTTGCTAGATTCTAGTAATGGGTAGTTTTTTATCTATTGCTAAATGTTTTGGTGGAGATGTTACTTGGTCAAATAGATTTTGGGTGGGCACCAATTTTTTTGGTATAGATTTACATGGAAATATGGCAGTTCTAAGCTCATAAGAGATATGGCATTAGCATGGGGTTTATACTTCATTGTTTAGCCTATGAGCATATCCAAGTTTTGAGACTGATGGGGGTACCATGGGAGGGATACACCCAGATGGACTTTAGGGTGGGATTTATGTGGTGGAGGAGTGATTATGCACTCATAGGAGATAGAGGAGGTGTATAAGACATTTATTGGTTTAAAGGGGCACTTGAGGCCTTAGTGGTTGGAGATGTGATTTGGAGGCCATATGTTAGCTTCTCAAGGTGGGCTCATTATACTCAACATATTTTGTTGATGAAGAGCTATAGGTGGATTTTTTAGAGGAGAAAGGGTGACATTGAGATCATCCTATTTTATAAGGTTAGCGGGTAGTTTGACCTAATATAGGGGACTCTGAGTTTGCTCCCAAGGTACATGTGGGAGGATGTCAAAAATTTTCTTCCAATGCCATAACTAGTGGAGGTGGTTCTTGATCACAAGGAGCTACCCATTAGAGTAGATATTAATGATGTCAATTTTTTTTATATTTATATGGCATGATATTAGGTCATTTTATAGATATGTATTTTGGATGGGATGATGGGGACAGACAACCAATAGATGTGGATCTGACTAGTGGGGATCCATAGGTATAGGTACATGAAGGTGGCCCTAATAGATAGGTAGGAGTGTCACTATCCACTACACAGTCATATATCATAGATTTATAGAGGTAGGTTACCACATTACAGGGTTAGGTGATGACTTTGATAGGTGAGAGAGACCAAGCAAGGACTACACTAGCCTTGGTGACCTAGGAGAGGGACTCCCTAAGATAGGGAGGAGTAACTTCAACACCAGTAAGACCATTAGGTAGTATTCCCATACCATGATACTTGGCCATAGTTGAGGAGTTAATTATTACAAGGCCATAGTTTTGGCACAATATCCATAAGAGCCTTGATGAGGCATGTACAGACTCTAGGTCAGTACGCCACTTCAGTGAGTGGACAAGAAGGAACCTCGGGGGGCAGACACTAGGTGGTAGTGGTACCCCAAGGGAATGAATTGATATGTGTAGATATAGGTGTATACTATTTTAATACCGGCCTATGAGCTGATGTATTGAGATGTATATGTTTTTAGAGAGAGATGCATATTATTACATGTACTATTTTTTATGAGACATGATGTATATGATGTGATGATGATATATAGATGTTATTTAATGGTTCAAGGTTCAAGGTTTATGGTTTTGATGTTTTATTCTTATGATTTATGCTTATGAGATGTAGACTCGCTAGCTTAGGTATGTGATGATTATGGATAATGTTTATGATGAGTTATGGTTATACATGATTATGATGATGTGATGATTTATTTTATATATGGTTATGATGTTCATGGTTATGGTTATGATCATGGATGTTATGTTATGATGTATGAGTTATGGTTATTGTTCTATACATGGTTATCATGTTATTATGATGTGATGTTTATAGTTTATAGTTAATTTTTTAATAATGGCACATAAAGTAATTTTAAATAATAAAACTATATTTTTGATAAGAAACAACATGCACAAGATATATGTCTAAGTAAATACATGAACCAATTATGAGAGGATACAAAAAAGGCATGATGCTTATTCATTGGAAAAATATAAAATAAAACCCAAAGTTATATTGGCTTAAGGAACATAATCCCTTTGAATGCTTCACATTAGCATGCATTAGTTGGTAAAAAAGGTATTTTGATCACATTAGGTCAATTAATCTCTAAGTCCCTTGATTTATAGAGGGTTCAAAGGGGAGATAAGTTATATGTGATGTGAAGGGGAGTGTAACTCCTTGATGTTTTGTTTCCCCTTTATATAGATGACCTAAGAGCCTTAATAGAAAATTCCATGTTTTTATGCAAGGTATAGACTGATCAATGTGGGAATTCTACTAGTGCTATATATGAAAGGTAATTGGAGATTTCTTGGGATATCTTGTTCTTGATTTTGATATAGGGTTTGATATTATTTGAATTTGATAGTTTTGTGAAGCTAATCGATATGGGAAGCTTCAAATGATTGATTTTGACAAAATTTGACTTAGCCATCCTTCAAGGGAGTGGTCTAAGTTTGGATTTGTTTATTTTGGTAATTGTCTTTCAAGGGAGTATCTTGCATACTAGAGATATTTTACCCAAGTAATATTTTAGTATCCCACATTATTTTGATGCTAGTTTAGACATGGAAAAGTTTATATAGGCTTGAAGGTTCACCTTTATGAAGTCAAAACCTAGAACATAGGAAGGTTAATGATAGGTAAAAAGGGGTGGTTTTGAGAGACAATTCCCATAGGATTTCATCCAATTAGGGATGAAAAGTATGCATGAGAACCATACCATGGGTACAACTATGACACCCATATTTAGGATTAGGTGATGACTATGATGGTTAATCACATGGTTCTATGTTGTAATCAGTTATTCTCAAAAGGAATAAGATGGAGTTAAAAATCTCATAAATCAAAGGATGAGATTAAGTTAGAATAGATGAGTTTGATCCTTATTTTAACAAAAGAAAGGATGCAAATGGAAAGCATTGAGAGGCTGAAGTTCTAGTTTGCCTTCAAGAGAGGAAAAATGATAAGATCTTTATCCATATTTATGGGTTATGATGTAGGTTCCAAGCCAATTGCAATCAAGCTTACCTTGCTTACTTTTATCCATATTGGTCACATGTTGATTTTCCTTTAGGATGAGGTCTCTGATGTTGAATTCTCATTATTTCAATTGTTTGTTATAAGTGTGCTTGATTCGATCTTGATAGACATGAAGGTGGTTAAGCTTTGTTATGTGGTCCTCATCAAGTAGTTTAAGTCATGTTAGATGCTCTTGGCAATAGTAACCATCAAAAATGATGTCTTGTAATGATATGTGAAGAGAGAGAAAAACTAGACTTTGAGAGGCAAGACTATCTCTATTCCAAATACTAGAGAGAAAGGGGTAGCACTTATAGAGGTTTAAATTATAGTATGATAGCCCACAAAGTGAAAGGGATGTACAAGTGTCAATCCCAGCAAAAAGCATTGACTAATCTGGTTAACATCTTATTGAGGGTTTTCTTAGAGGATTTCACCTATCCATTTATTTTTGGATGATAAGGTGAGGAAAAGCTTAACTTGATGACAAATGCATCATAAAGACCTTAGAATTTTTTGTTTTCAAAATATTTTCCATTATTGATGATGATATTATGGGGAATACCAAAATGACATATGATATGATGGTTGATGAAGTTGATAATATTTTTTACTTTGTTTGAGATGGGAGGAATAGCCTTCACCCACTTGGTGAAATACTTGGTGATAGTGATGATGGAGTGGTGTCATTGCAAAGAATAAGGATTGATTTCCCTAATGAGATCTAGTCCCCATTATGAGAAGGGCGAAAATTCTTTGGATACTTGAAGTCCATGGGCCAGTATGTGATGTAAACTAGCATGTTATAATAATAGGTACTCTAGATAAAGACTCTTTGGGCATTCTTAGAGAGATTGGGAGGAATTATGATGAGGTTGCGGTAATCAAAGGTTTGCTTGTACCAAATATTTGATGGAGATTCATCCAAACTAAAAATGGTAGGGAGGTCAGATTGGATATAATAGGGTGTTATGAAATGATGAATGGTGACAAAAAGTTTAGAGATGGAAGGCTAGGTTGGGATCTGAGAAGAAAGGGAAGCCATTGTATATGTGAACTTATTGGTAGATCATGGAACAAATTGGATAATGTAATGATCAAATGATTCTAAGAGTACATCTACTAGTTATTTTTAATGTTATAAGACATCATTCTTACATTGATAGGATCTATTGACCTACTTGACCACAAGTTGGTAATTACTAAAGAAACTGATCAACTTAACCCCCAAGGATAGAGTAGTTTAGAGGCCTATTACTAGGGCTTCATACTCAACCATATTTTTGGTACACTCAAAATAAAGTTTTAAGGAAAGAGGAAGAGGTTTTCCACTGAGGGGAATGAAAACAACTTCAACACCCCCACCATTTTGACATTTCAAGCCATCATGATCATTTGGTAGGTGATGTCCACTTGAGAAAGAGTCACGATGGAATCATCAAGAAATGCAAGAGGAATGGTTAATTATCTAGAAAAGAATCTTCATCTAATTAATCGATAATGAATTTATCTTTAATTGACTTCTACTAGAGGAAATCAAGGTCAAACTCAGTTAGGAGCATGAGCCATTTAGCCATATGCTAGTTTTGGTATGGCTAAGAGTGTGTGTATATGAGTGGGTTGGTTTGGGTGATGACAAAGGTTTTGTGATTAAATAGGTAATGAAGAAGTTTGGTAGTCATAAATACTAAAACAAGGCAAATATTCTTAATAGGGGTGTATCAAGTATCATACTATATAAGTGTTTGACTTACATAGTAGATAGATTGATCTTTGTTTTGTTCATCATTGTGAGCAAGATTTGCCCCTACGGAATGGTCAGTGGTGGAGATATAAAGGTACAAGGGTTGGTCCTCTTTAGGAGGGGTAGAAATGGGTGGATAAAGGATGTAATATTTGCATGAATTAAAGGCTTGTTGATAGTCCTTAGTCTACTTAAAATATGTATTTTTCTTGAGAAGATGGTGAAAGGGTTGACATATATTTGATAATTGAGAGATGAAGTGATGGATGGATTAGAGATTCCCCTACAATATGTGGAGTTTTTTAAGGTGGGTTGGAGGTGGAATTTTGAGGATCACTCTAACTTTATCAAGGTCTAATTTAATTCCTTGAAGAGAGACAATAAAGCTAAGAATTTTTCTAGATAGGACCCTAAAAACACATTTCTTGGGGTTGAGTTGGACATAAAAATGGATTAGGCACTTGAAGATAATTTTGAGAACATTTAGATGATCCTTATGACATTTGGATTTCCCAAGGAGATAATCTATGTAATCCTCTAAAATTTTATGGATGAGATCATGGAATATTTAGGTCATCACACATTGGTAGGTTGCTCCAATATTCTTTAGACCAAATGGCATGACCCGATAATAGAAGGTTCCTCATGGGGTGATGAAGTGTTATGTTAATCCTTAGGGGTAATAAATATTTGATTATATCTCAAGAAACTATCCATGAGAGATAACATCTCATGGCCAGCTATAAGATCAATAAGTTGGTTGATGTTAGGTAAAGGGAAGTCATCTTTTGGAAAAGTAAGGTTGAGGTCACAAAATTAAATATAAAGGCAAAGTCTCCCTATGGATTTGATGATGGGAATGATATTATAAACCCATTAGGGATAGTCAATGGGTTGGATGAAATTAACAGTTAAAAGGAATTGAAGGTCTTCTTTGACTATAAGGGTGATGTAAGTGTGCATCCTACAAAGCTTTTTCCTAATAGGCTTAGCATCAAGATGGATAATGATCTTGTGGAGGGATATGGAAGGATTGATTCTAGGCATATCCTGATAAGACCAAGAAAATATATGCTTTGATCATGAAGTAAGGAAGGGTAATCTTATTGCTCCATGGAATATGAAGATTGACCAATAATTATAATGTGAGGGTTATATTGAGTACCCAAGTTGAAATTGATATTAAATTCATTCAAAATGGTTTCGTTCTTGGGAGGAATGGATTTGTGGATAGAAAAATACCTTGTGCCAAGATAGGTGAGAATGAAATCATCATCCTGATGTTGGATAGTGTGGATGGTAGGAGAATAATTTTTTACCATTTCATGATGAATCATAGGAAAGGTTTTAGTTAGGTTGTATTTTTGATAGGTTAGGGGTCTTGAGTAAAACAAAAGTTGGAAAGAATGGTTTCAATTTCCTTAGAATTTGAAGAAGATGGGGTTGGTGAGGATGGGATGTCTTCCTCAATGGTGGTGATGGGTTTGGGTGACTTGGTAGGTTCTGGTGGTGGGATGAACCCAATGCCAAATAACTCATGAGGTTTCTAGGTTTTGATCAAAGGTAACCTTTGAGGTCCATGTTCGTAATGGCCAAGGATGAATCTCTTCTAGGTGCACTTATGGAGGTAAAATTTGGCAAATTATAGTTTGTCCAAATAGGAAACATCAAAAGTAAATGGTTGGATAGAAGAGGTGGTAGAGGGAGTGAGAAGCAGATGATAAATTCCCTCATAGATAAAATTGGTTTGGTGGTTGGGGATATCAAAAGGAATGATGGTTCTGATATTGAGATCATAATTGAAGTTTCATCGATGGTAAGGGTGGAATTGTTATTGGTTGGTGGTGAGGTGGATGAGAAAGGAAGAAGAACATCATTGGGTTGATATGTCATGTTTTAAGAGGTGAAATGACTAGGGTCAACTTGTATGGTGATGACTTGACCTTCATGTTTGAACTTGACACACCAATGGATGATAGATGGGACACAACTCATGGAGTGGATCCAAGGGCATCCAAGTAAGACATTGTATTAGAACTTGCCTTATATGACATAGAAGAGATTTAGAAGTGTATGAGGTCCTAAGTGGATGTGGAGGATGACTATTCCCAAGGTTGTGGCCATAGTATCATTAAAGGAATAGAGGATTGTTGAGGTTTCCAACATGATATTCTTTGGCAGTTGAAGTTGGTCATAAGCATGGGATGAGATAATATTAATACTATATTCTCCATTAATCATCACCATTTTGATGTGGGTTTTATTGATGTAGGCAATGATAATGAGGGGAGGATCAAGATATTCAAGATGAATATAAGGTATTTTCAGATCCTTAAACGTGATGAGGGTGGAAAGTTGAAGAGCTATAACAAAGGCTGTAAGAGGCTGAGGGTTTTTGGGTTGGAACTTTATAATGTTTAAAGCCTATATTAGTGATTAGTGGTGATGGGGAAAGGTGTTTATTAGTTCATATAGACTCATCTTTATTTGTGTTTGGTGAAGCTATTTTAGAACTACTCGTTGGATAGATTTAGAAGGGTTGGAGGGAGAGGCACCTAAAATGGATATTTGGGTTTTGGTGAAGGTGAAGGTGAAGGTTAAGGTGTTTGAATTTGGTTGAAAGTTATAGGGGTAGAAGGATATGTCCATGGAATGGACACTTTGGCCTTCCCCTTATGGTTTTGATGGGCTTGAGATTGGGTGACCATATGGATAGTGTGGATGAGGGGAGGTGTTGGGTTAGATTGTTGCTTTAGTTCCTCCTCACTCTTGGATGAGAGTGTGGGAGTAGGTAAGTGTTGGATAGGTTCATTTTTTGGTTGGGTTGGTAATGGGATCAGTAGAGGTTCATCAAATAATATATCATCCTCATCCCATAAGTTATGGACAAGTGTTTAGAGAGATTTGTAGTTTTCTACATCATGTCTAGGTGTCTTATGGTATGAGAAAATTAAAATATCATTAAACTAAGATGGTTTATTACATGAAGGGTTGAAGGGTTTGATAGATGGTAGGCTTAAGGAAGAAGTTCATAACAACCTTTGTAAAATGATTGATTAAGATTCGAGCAAAGGTATTATGGGTAATGGCTTTTTTGGTTTTGGGGGTGTGATCCTTCTTAGAAGTAAGATTCACCATATAAATCATGGGTGGTATAATGTGTGAACTAGAAATTTGACTCAAGAGAGGTGATTAGTATTGGGTTAGTCCCAAAATGAAAATAAATTGATAAAAACACACTAACTAGCATACCTCTCTAGGCCTAGTTACTAGAGTGAGCTTAATAACAAAAACAAATGAAAAGCACAACTAAAACATAAATAAAAACAAGAATCCTTCACCTTCCTTGGATGTTCCAAATGCTTCTTTTAGTGGCTTTCTCAACTTGTTCTCATGAAGTCTTCATCAAAGGAGGCTTGAATATCTCTTCTTCTCCTTGGAACCTTGTGGATTTGGCTTCAATATTTTGGCATCATAACTTTGGCATGTGAGATATTTTTGGGATCAATTTGACATGGAAACTTTTCACAAGTTAATATTCTTGAATATATTTGATCATAATAACTTTACACCAAAATATCTTAGAAATGGTGTTTATGGCCTCTCTATTTATAGATTTTGAAATGTTTTGAGGATCAACCACGACCATCCATCTCAAGATTGAGATGTTTGGCTAAAGATAAATATAAATATTAAATTCATTTTACAAATATCCCCATTAATTTTTGAGATAGAGGGGCATTTAAGAGGCATGGTGGGAGGCATGAATCTTGATATTTGTGGCATTTATGGCTTAGGGATGTCTTCCCAAGAAATGAGGTTACCTGATAATGTAGATATTAAATATTCATTTCCAAAAATAAGTATTCAGTAAGTTTCCATGGAATTATTAATTAGCCTCTAATTTGGTTTAATGAACTCTTAAGCATGATTAAGCACTATGCACAAATTACTCAAATTGATCAGAATTTCTTATTATTGGTCTAACATTTGATTAGATTAGAATTGGAAGTCAATGTCAAATGTGTTGGATCCATTATCCCATTTAGGATGTTATCAACACAAAATAACAAAGGCATATGCCATGTGTAAGAGATTTGATAGGACAGAGCAATCCAAAGCACCTAGGTGAAAAATTAACATTTTGAATCGAAATGATCTGATCAAAGTCAGCTAACCCATAAATTACATTGCCCCATTTAATGATACTCTAGCCAAAATTAGCACTTGAATATGTCAGTTTCACAGTATTTAGCATGTTTTAGCATTTTTAAGCCAAATTGTGCATTTTGGCAAAAATTGCTCAAAAGCCTAGTTGGAGGTTATCAGTGGCTAGATTTAGGTGTCTACAGTTTACCCTTGTTTGGGAAGATGTTTTAAACTATAAGAAAATTAATTTCTTCTCAAACAATTAGAAAATGCTTGTATGCCAAAAAGAAGATGATGATTAAAGAATAAAGCTCTAAATGGTTTTGGGAAGCCTATGATGATGCCCCCTCAAGGGAGTGGCCATCACATTTATTGATGGATGGTCCCTCAAAAATAAATAAGAAAAAAGGTGGAATTAACCTATGGTTGAGATTAATCCAAATGAGAAAATTCTTGCATGCATTGATTTAAAAATATTACTAATTTGTTGAAAGATAGTTATAATCAGGAATAAAAGTCAAAATAATGATTTGCCCATATGTGGTTATAATCATTAAGTGGACCTAGATTGGCTAAAGATGATTATGCCCCAGTTAGGGATAATTAAAAAGAATAACTCAAAGATATAACCTAGAATATAGATTGAAGATGAGCGGGTGTAAAGTGAGGAAAGAAATGAAAAGAAGAATAAGATTAATCATTAGAAATGATTTAATTATACCTACTAATGAGGATATGCTCATCCTAATTAGCAATGATACAACTAGAATGGGCCATGGGTTGATTCGATCAAGATGGGTGGAAGGATTTTCTAAGGTGCCAAGGAGAAACTTTTATGGATCCATTGATTGTAGACCTTCTTGAAGCTAATTTTTTATATAGTATGTGATGGTAGGCATCATGATAGAATACCATGAATACTTGGCTAAAATATGCATAATGACTAACTCCTAATCTAATAAACACTCAAAGTAATTCACTAATGATAAAAACTATGATGATAATGTTGACGTATGAATATAGATGGACTCAAGAATAATGTGCACAAGGAATCACCCAATGAACACATATAGACTGAGTCAAGGCAACAATTTTGAAAGAAAATAAATAGGTAACAAAGCAAACAAACAAACAAATAAACCAAAAAAACACAAATAGACAAACAACTTGAAATAAATAAATAGAAATCTTGAAAACAAAAGCAAAAGAAAGCATCCTAACAATGACCATGCCCTAGTAAGGTAGATCGAGAATAATTGACTAGGCTTAGACAAGACAAATGTTTTTGGATTTTGAAATGTCATGAATGTTTTTGGAATTTTTTAGGTATCTTAACTCATTAGAGAATGATAAGACACTAAATGGTTTAAGCTCAAAAAATGGTGAGAGTGTGGCTAAGGTTGCTTGTAAAATGATGAGAGTGTATGGAAAGGGGGACTGAGGTAACCTCAACATGAATTGAGCATGACCTACATATTCCTAGAAAGACTTAAAGTCATAGTAATTATATCCATAAAAAATGTGGGGAAAAACCAACTAGGTCCCAACAAGTTCTCAAATCTAGCAAATGGCCAGTCAAATGAAAATAGTGATGGCAAGGTGATGTGACAATGCATGGTAAATGAGTGTTACCCCTAGTTTTCCCATAGGTGGTTATTAATAAGATACAATAGAATACATCAATGATACTAATATACCCATAGGAATTTATAATTAGTAGAAATATTGGTGAGACGCTTATTTGTTCATAGGTGGTTATAATTAGGATCACATAAACAAACATGACATATGATGAAAAATGAAATATATCTTGCTAGATCAACTGTCACACTACTTTCATAGACTATCATTGTAAACATGGATTGGATTGATTATTGAGACTTGATCAGAATCCCATCATAAAAGGTGTGGGAAGAACCAAATGAACCAAGATAAAAATAGGATTGGATAAGATGACTAAAAATAGGCTTTGGTCTAGATAAGAATGATATGGTAAAATGGCATGGTCTTACTAAGGATAATGATGGAATGGTATGATGGTAGAATGATAAATAAGAATGTTGAGAGGTTTTTTCCCAACTGATGGGGTGAATGGTTGGGTATGCAACAATGGCACAAGGATATGTATTAATGGTCAATGGCACGGTAATGAAATGGTATGGTACATGCTTTTGCCCTGGGTTTGGTTTTTGATTCCATTATTCCTATTGATTGGGAGATTCAAATCATAATAAATAAATTATACAAATAGAATACTTGATAATGTTAATTTCTAGCCCATAGCTCATCTGAATAGCTATTCCATCAAGAACTTGTTGTAGATTTAGTTATCAATAATTCTTTTATGACCTTCATTGGTCATTGATTTCGATTCTTTCAAACATCGAGACAAGGTATATTTTTATCCTCTATAAAGGAAAGTGTGGCTATGGATGGCAAATAGGGATAAATAATGGTTGATAGGTTTATTTGTGAAATTTAATGGTAGATGATAATGGAATATGGAATGGTGGGGAAACAAATGAAGATCAGGATTTTAGTCATACGTAATGTTGTTGATGCTAGATTCAACATAATTTTGGTTGTGGTAGGGCCAAAGACCTTAGAATATTCTATTGATAGGACCATAAGATTATTATATTATTTGATATTGAGAGTAACTACCATATGATTAGGCTATAGATTGGAAGCTATTTTTATTTGATCTTGAATAATGTCTTCATTAAGCAGTGAAAAAATTTTGTTCTCAGATATTGGTACCTCAAAGAGGTTTTCACCAATAAAGTTGTCTTGATTATCTCATACTGCCTCTAAGAATGTTTCACTAAGGAATGTTGACTTGTGACTTTGATTTTCTTCTAGTGCTTTTGAAAAAAATTCACTAGAAGATGTTGAGTTTGAACTTTACTTATCCCCTAGTGTCTCTGAAAAGGTTTCACTATGAGAGTGTTCTTCTACTACATGAATATGGTCTTGGCCTCCTTTATCTTCTTTAACTACTATGTCACCATGGGTGTAATTCAATAAAGTGTGATTTTGTCAGTCCTAATCGATAGTCGTGAAAGATGGAATGTCAATAATATGGCTATGTTGGAATATGGTAATGGCTTGTGGAATGGTAATGGAATGGGGAGAGGTTGCATAATACTCATAAAAGATACTAGGATAACTCATGTTGAATCTGAAATACTCATCCTCAAAAATCATAGAAGGATCACAAATGTATTCAAACTTATTTATAAGGCATGCATAACTAATTTTGTAACAATTATGGACATATTCTATATCTGAATTTGATTCCAACTCATTGGAATTTAAATTCAATGTTGAGACTAATTTTGATGCTAAATCAGATCTCAATTCAAGAATATAACTTGACTCTAACTCTAATTCTTCATATGATGGGTACTTTATTATAATGATGTCTTATTGGATATTTGGTATTGGATAAGTAATGGCCTATGATGGCATAATGGGCTCTACAAAGACTAGTTTATCAAATTAAAACTCCTCTATAATGTAAAAAATGTCAAGAGACAAATCCTTAGAGACTATTTTATCAAAGGGAGTTTCTTGAATAATAGACATAAGGTCAAAGTAATGATTTACCTAAAGGTAGTTATAATCATTAAGAAGTGACTCAATAAAGAATAGCTCATTATAATGAGACTCCTTGGCAACTGGTATAGGATTAATAGGTGATTCATCATAGGTTGACTTATCACAAGTGATTGGTTTGATAAAAACATCTTGGATTGGTTGGTTTTCTTGGCCTTAGTTTCTAATGAGTTGAAAAATACCAGTTTTAAACACAACTTAGTCTTCAAATGATTGGATCGATTGAAGTTTTGATTGGATTGGTACTAGATGAGGAATGGCCTCTGGTTGGATAATGGTAGGGCATTGGGAAGTATGATTTCTTTCATGAGACAAAGGATAAAGATCTAAAATGGTAATGATAGGGTAGTGTGGAGCATGATTACTTGCACAATCCAAAGGATGAAGTCTTGGTATGGTAATGGTATAACATTATGGTTATAAAATAGAAATGGTATGATGTGATGGAGATTGATTACTTGTATAATCTAAAGTATCCAATTCTTCCTCATAAACCATATCATCCTAATCATGATTTGGCTCATAAGTTGGTTCTTGACTATGTTTTATGTATTGATTATGGTAAATATGGTATGGATATGTATCCCAAACAATAGTATCTATAGTTGGGTCTTCAAAGTCCTCTTCACAATCCTCTTCATACCAATCAAGGTCTTGAGTTAGATCATAAGTAGATTTTTGACTTGTTTCCCATGAATGATTATTATGAAGTGGATAGAAATATGTCTCACAAACCATATTAGCATCATTGGGGTCTTGACTATAGCCTAAAAAGTCATTTTGTGTGGCCATTCTACCATAATTTAGATTATACATAACTCCACCATAAGTGTAGCTAGATACATCCATATAAATGATGAAAGATCCAAAAACAAAAAGGCTTAGAGTTTTATAAAATCTGAAAAACTATGTCCAAAGGACAAATGGTTCAAACTTGGTCTAACTTGGTCAACAATATGGAACTGTATCTCCAAAACTAGTTTGAAATTGGAGCTATATCTCCAAAATAATTTGTGCTAAAACTTGGCGTAAAATAGTCTAACATCAAATGTCATATTCACAAAAGGTCAAGTATCTAGATAAAAATTAGTATGTCAAAGTCTAGGTAAAAGTGTTCCAAACAAGGACTAAACTAGGAAAGGGAAAAGTTGAGTCACTAAGTTTTTTGTCCAAACATGGAGTCAAAAGCTAGGCTCAAACAAACAAGCATATGCTAGGACTTTTGGCCAAATGACATCAAAAGCTAGAATTGAAACAAATCATGATGTTATTTGATTTAATCTAACATGTTTGGAAACAAATTTGACATAGACCTGACATATGAAATCAAACATAAACATGATCAGTTGGCATTATGCATAAGATAAAAGGCTCTTTAAAGAAAGACTATGTTCTCCCAAATAAAGACATAAATGATGATGAGGATAAGCATTTGAATAAATAAACCATCAATATTTTTCAAATTTAGATAATCAATTAACCAAAGTTATGCAACCAAAAGAGAAAGATCTATGTATCATCCCCACAAATAAAGGCCTAAACAAAAACCAATCAATATTTGAATCTAAACTTGACAAGGTTAATTGAAAACTCAATGTTGAAAACTAGGATTTTACAAAACAAGCTAGACAAAATTGGATAGCATGATGACACATAAATGAGGTCCAAATGACTGATGTGACATGGTTTGAAACAAATAGTTTTTGGTGTAATGGTGAACAAGTCTTGAAATAAATTGAGCAACCTAATGGTGTAAGCATGCTTAAATGATGTGATCTATGTTATGTTTCAAAAGACTCAAAGGCAAAAATGGTTTGATTATGATTTGGGAAACATAAAAATACCCTCCACAACTCAAATTGACACACACACAAACAAGTTTAGCAAAAATTTCAAAGCATAAGTGTGGTGTAAAATGGCCAGCATAACATCTCTTTAGAGAAAAGAGTGACATATAAATAAAGTGGTTTTGACATAGTTATAAACAAACAATCAAGTTTTAGTCTTAAAACATACCAAGTAATAAAAAATTACCAAAATAATCTATGTATAATCATCCAAATCCTATCAAGGGTATGGCAATGTGGGGTTGCCTAAACTAGCAAGATTTCAAACCTTTCTAGAGGAATCAATTACACAATGACTTTCACGTCAAATAATGCAAAATATAAACATGGAATTTAGGTGTCCATGACACTTATATTTTTGTAAAAATGTCTAGTCCTTTTTTTAACCACTATGTCCTACTATTCACTCAGTGTAGTATGATGTCCAAAGTTCAGATACGTCCCATGTGTAGCTCAAAAGGAGTGGATGAAGTCAATGCCAAGAGATGAAACCCTAAGTCAAAGCTTCCCTAAATAAATCATGGGAGGTAATTACATCTCCCTCACAAGCCAATATTCTTAAAAATAAATGACTAATAGAAAGACTTTAGGGTCATTTTCAAGGTAACCCAAACTATGATGAGTTTTTGGGGAGCGCTTTAGATGACATTCTTTCTAATCCTTAGACTAGGCAATTTGCAAATAAGGAAAGTGAATTTTTATTCCAAGAGTTACCTAAAGGGTATAAATATAATATCATACATGAAACATCCTTATATTTTATTAAAATAAAGTGCTCATTAAAATAAGTAGTGAACATAAAATCTTTAGACAATGAGTTCATTTTTAAGGCCCGAATTGAATGGTGTGGTGGTGTTATTTTGATCCCTTGGTCTTAAGATTGTGAACATTGAAAAATAATTCCTAAAAAATACTTACTTAAGTACCTAAATTTTACATTAAGCACCAAAATAATGTTTCTATTTAATTTTAAAAGCATGCAAAAAGTGGTCTAAAAAATGATTTATCAAATTTGAAGTCCGTTGGTTACCTATCTACCCTTAAGGCATCACCCCAAAAACAAATATATTAGATTAGAAACATCTAAATAGATTTTCAAAATTTTGTGAAAAATATATGAAAACCAAAGCTAAACTAATGTTAGATTCTAAAAATTTAGGAGAAAACACATGGTTCAAAAAAACAAATCATCTAAAACAGAGTCTGTATGACCCCAAACCAAGCATTTTAAAATAGCCTATTAACTCTTAGGTGTGTGTTTTGACAGTGAACATCAATAGTTATACCTAAATTTTAACATTTGAAAATGATTGTTGATATTTTACTTAACCATCGACGGTTCCTGTAACTGTCAATGGTTCACTATGTAAACCTGTGACAAATAAAAATGGCCAAATGAAGTTAGAAAATCACTTAGAAAGAGTTTTAAACATCTAAATTAAAATTTTAAAAATGCCTCATGCTCTCCTTCATACAAGGGATGTGTTGGGTCCCATTAGGCATGTCATTATGTGAACTATGAATTTGACTCAAGAGAGGTGATTAGTATTGTGTTAGTCCCAAAATGAGAACAAATTGATAAAAATGCACTAACTAGCATACATCTCTAGGCCTAGTTACTAGGGTGAGCTTAATAACAAAAACAAATGAAAAACACAACTAAAAATTAAAGAAAAAAAAGAATCCTTCACCTTATTTGGATTCTCCAAATGCTTGTTATAGTGGCATGCTCAGCTTGTGCTCATGAAGTCTTCATCAAAGGAGACATGGCTATCTCCCATTCTCCTTGGCAACTTGTGGCTTTGGTTTCAATATTTTGGCATCATAACTTTGGCATGTGAGATATTTTTGGGATCAATTTGACTTCGTAAATTTTCACAAGTTAAGCTTCTTGAAGATATTTGAGCATAACAACTTTTCACCAAAATAGCTTAGAAATGATGTTCATGGCCTCTCTATTTATTGATTTTGGAATATTTTAAGGATCAACCATGACCATCTATCTCAAGATTAAAATGTGTGGCTAAGGATAAATTTAAATATTAAATTCATTGTACAAATATTCCCATTAATATTTGGGATAGAGTGGCATTTAAGAGGCATGGAAGGGATTTTATGACACATGGGAGGTATGAATATTGATATTTATGGCATTTATGGCCTAGGGATGTCTTCCTAAGAAAAGAGGTCATTTGATAATGTAGATATTCAATGTTCATTTTCAAAAATAAGTATTCAACAAGTTTCCATGGACTTTTTAATTAGGCTCTAATTTGGTTTAATTATCTCTTAAACATGATAAAGTAATTTATGCACAAATTACTCAAATTGATTAGAATGCCTTGTTATTGGTCCAAAATTTGACTAGATTAGAATTAGAAGTCAATGTCAGATGCATTGGATCCCTTATCCCATTTAGGATGTTATCAATATGAAATAACAAAAGTGTGTGTCTCGTGTAAGATATTTGACAAAAAATAGCAATCAGGAGCACCTAGGTGTAAAATTAACATTTTGACACAAAATGATCTAATCAAAGTTAGCTGGATCATAAATTGCATTACCCCATTTAATGATATTCTATTTAAAATCAGCACTTGAATATGTCATTTTCACATCATTTAGTGTGTTTTAGTGTTTTTAAGACAAATTGTGCATTTTGGTGGAAATTGGTCAAAAGCCTAGTTGGAAGTTATCAGTGGCTAGATTTAGGTGTCTATAGAATGGTTTTGGTAGGTGGGTTCTATTGGGGTTGTTTAGTGTTGGATGGTTTCGAGGTGGAAGGTTTAAAGGTGAAAGATTTAGTGGTGGGTGATTGGGATGATGAAGGTTTGGAGATAGGTGGGTAGGTAGAGGGAGATTGTTTATCTAATGATGATGGAGAGGTTGATGTTTTGAAAGGGGTAGGGAAAGGTATAATGAAAGGAGGACGTTTATTTTATGTATTTTTAGGAGGGTTCACCTTCTTGGTATAAGTATGAGCTCTTAGGATGGAATAAGGATTAGGTCCTAAGATAAAAGGTAAGAGGGAAGGAGGTGAAATGGGTTTTGTTCTAGGTGGGATTTTGGGTGGTTCCACATTCTTGGTTGCTTTGCTTAATGTTTTATTTTGTTGAATATATGGGGTTAAGTCTAACTTCAAATATGGGTGGGTAATCCTAGGAGTAGGAAGTATCCCTAGGTTCTTGATAGGTTTAATTAGAGAGGTGTAAGGTGAATTGATAGTTTTAGATGGAGATGATTTGGATGGTTCTTCCATGGTTTTGGAGGGAAAGGTGTTTGATAAAGGGATTGAGGTGAGGATAGATTTAAGGGTGGATGAAAGTGATGTTAAAGGTTAACGCTTGTTTTGATAGGGGATCCCAAGATGGTGCCAAAAGGTGGCTCGATCCAAATTAGATTGAGAGGAGAATTCTAAGATTTGGACTAGTCTAGAGATGGGTTTGTAAATTTGTTTGGTTCTTTGGTCATTGTATTCAAAGATTAGGCCCATAGGTTGAGTTGAGGAAATGGTTTCTTCACGCTTGTCCTTGATGAAAGGTTCCAAGATTTGGGAAGATGTTTCCTCTATGGAAAGATTAGACAAGGTGATATCTCTTTGTGGAATGGTTTCCAAAGAGAGAATGGGTGATTCCATGATGGGGGAGGAAGGTGTGATGGTAATGGTTTCCTCCTTTTGTGTTTCCATCAAAGGAGAGGTGGGTAAATCTTTTATCTCCTCAAGTGAAAAAGAGGAGGTAGTTTTTCCCTTTGTTTGGGTGTTCAAAGGAATGGAGGTGCTTTTTCCACTTCAATAAGTGGAGTGGAGGAAAATGTAGTTGAGGGAATGGTTTACTCAATGATATGTTCATTGATAATTACATTGAGCATATAAATGTCATGAGAATGAGATGATTCTAGTTTGTTGTCATGATGGTTGGTATAAGGGGCATGGTTTGGAAAAGGTTGTCTAAAGATGTTGAGTGATTGATTTAGGGGTGCATTAGGATTATCTAATGTAATTTCTCCCTTATCAATCAAGTTTTGGACAATGGTTTTGAAGGTGTTACACCTACTAATGTCATGTCTAATGACATAGTGGAAAGCACATATATCATTCTCATTGTACCAACCAAGCATAAGGTAAGAAGCATCAAATTGTTGGGGAGGTTTGATGGGTGGAAGTTATATGATGTTAGATTTGAGCAACCTATCCAAACTTGAAGTGTATCACTCCCCTAGTAGAGTGTATTTTTTGGGTTTATTGATTGATAAAGTCAGAGAAGTTGGTTTGGTTGGGTTGATTGATGAGTAGAGGTGGAATGGTTGTTAGGAAAACCATGTTTACAACTATCTTTGGTTTGGTGTTGGTGTAGTTATATTTATTGGTGTTTTGGGATGGGAAAGGGTCATTGGATTTGAATCTAGAATTTTTATTTCTTAGTTTCAACTTTCCCTCATCAATGGCTCTAATTTCTAGTTTGTGTGCCATGGTGAAATCCTCATCAAAGGTTCTGAAGGTTTGAACCTATAGATTAGGGGCAATATATTTCTCACAAGCTTGAGAGAAAATTTCAATCAAATTGGGTTGGGGCAAAGGTAAAGAGAGTTAGTTGATAAGGCCTTTCCATTGTGATACGATGTTAGCAATTGATTTATCATCAATTTTCCTAATGAAGTAAAGGTTGGTGATGGAGACCTTCTTAGATATATTGATTGAGAAGTGCTCTAAAAAGGTTTGGGTGAGTTGGGAAAAGGAAAATATGGAGTGCTTAGTAAGAGCACTATACCAATCTAATACTGGTCCAAATAGAGACATAGGAAAGGTGCCAAGGAGAAGAGCATCATCATAGGAAATAAAGAAGTAAGAATGCCAAAATGCTCTTAAGTGTTTTTTGGGGTCCTCCTTACTTTAGAATTTAGAAAATTTTGGTAGTTACCATTGAGGAGGGTAAGGTTAGATAGGGATAGATGGGTGAATAGGTTTGTTATAAATTTAGTTGTAAGATATGATGTTGTGAGCCCCAAAGATAGATGACTATAAGTTGGTCATTTTGTACACCAATAGTTTGAAAAAATCTTTTTAGGGTTGGGGAGTTCCATAATTATATGGTAAGTTTTGTTGTGGTTGGGTGGATGCAATATATGGATAACTAGTAGAAGGTTGAGAGGATGCCATGTATTGGTATGTGGTCATTGAATGGTGGGATGATGCCACATAAGGGTTAATGGGTACAAAAGATTGAGTAGAAGGTAGAGATACATATCCTTATGGATTAGGAACATAGTTTGGGTAGGTTTTCATAGGTATTGGTTGAGTTGATGTGGGTTGGTTAGGAGGTATGATCAGATGGGTAGATTATGGAATTTATATGGATTGGGTTGGAGGTGAGTGGTGACTCTGGTACTAATATGTGGAATGGTGGAAGGTATAAAAAGCACCACATTTTAAAGTGGGGTGGATATTGATGGGTTGTTAGTGATAAGGGGAATAGTGGTAATGTTGGTAGAAGGTATCCCCATGGTTGGTGGAGTATGGGTAACAAGAGGTGAGGTTGTCCCTATATTAAAGGAGTGATTGGTTGGTGTAGGGGGTGTTTGGTTATTGGTTGGGTTATTTGATTGAGTTTAGGTGGAGGTAGTAGGTGGAGTATTGTTGGAGGAATATGCTTTAGTGGTCATAGGTTGGGTAAAGGTATTGGAAACCATAAGATAGGGAGACATCCCATAAGGTGGATCACTAGGAGGAACCAAAGCAAGGGTGCGGTGAGATAAGGTATTGAGGTAATGTTGGAGGGCCATGGGGTTGTTATCAAGGAAGGTGGTGAAATTTACATCACCTTAGGAAAATATCTAAGTAATGGTAGGGGTATAAGGATGGGGAGGACCCTCAACATCCAAGGTATAATCCATGGAGGAAGTGGAAGAGGTAAATGGCTCTTAGTTGGTTTGGTTCCTTAGATATTGTCTAGTAAAGACCATGTGAGAAATAAAATTAAATAAAGGAAACCTTACAACTTAAACACAAAGAAAATAAAATAAAATATATCAAGGAAATCAAAACATACACTAGAGTGTTTTTAAAAACCTAGGATATCTTTTATATCACTTTTGGCTTATGCCTTAGTTGAAAAGTGTGAAGAAGAACTTGGTTTATAGAATAGGTACTAAAAAGGAAGTATATGATTGGTTTCAGGTGTTTAAGTATCTCAAAAGGGATTTGTATTGGATATCAATATGTGGCTTGGTATATCGGCCTACCCCCTCACTTCACACATCATAGTGATAAGGGTGTTAGGTGTTGAGCTAGTGTATATAGATTTCCAAAGTTTAGACTCAACTAGAGAGCTAAATTTTGGTTCTATTCGTGGTAATGAATTCCAAGTATGAAATCCAAAGGGTGAAGATGATTTTATAAGAAATGAAACCCTACTCATGACTTATATTAATTATTTTGATGTTTAATTGATTTAAGTGATTTGGTATAGTGTGTGATAAATAAGTGAAGCTACAATTGACTACCTTGATTTTAATTTTAACTAAATGAGCTAAACATACAAGAAATAAATATATCTAAGGTTTATTTTATACCCAAAATAAATTTTTATTTATTTATATTAGTATAGAATAAGGAGGAAAAGGGCACCTAGATGCTATTAGGTCCCATCGAGTGTGCCAAAATGTTTCTCTCAATTTCTATCTACTTTTTTAGAAAAGAATAAGTAAGAAACTAGTAATAAGGGTGTGGTAGAAAAAGTTGTTTGTGTGTGAATGCTATAGATGATCATGAAAATCTCCTCTTTATCTTGGGGATATTTACCTATTGATAATAAATCACTCATGAAAAGGGGTTGTTAGATGGGTAGACTGGTGGATTGCCTTGTTAGGTTATGGAGCTAAAAGCTTCATTGATGCAAATGGTGGAGATTGTTGAGTGTTAAAGTAACTGACATCAGTCTAATCAACTAACATCAGCAATATTCAATGTATGTAGTAACCTACATTGGTTAGGGGTCGGCCGAAATCGGTCAGATAGGAATCGACGTCAACAACCTGTGTGTCTGTGCATTTGCATGCGCTTCTAGAACTGGTCTAATTTTAGATGAATAGTTAGTTTGCATGTAAAAGACTAATTTTAGTCTTGAGTCTATGTTTCTAATTATTGTAATTGGGAAGTCTAATCATTGTTTGTATGGGATCTATTTAAGAGACCCATGAGGCTGTATTTTAAAGTGTGAAGGATCAAAAGGACTTGTCAAGGACAAGGACAAGGGTTCTTCAAAGTGTAAGATCAGTTGATTTGCAGGTAGAAAGATCAGAGGAGATTTACATGGTAAGTAAGGTCAGTTGATCTATAGGTGTGTGTGTGTGCAAGGTCAAAGGAGATCTATGGGGTAGCAAGATCAAGGAGATCTGCAACATAACAAGGAGTAAGATCAGGGAGATCTACTTGGAGTACTTTGAGTACTTAGTGGATTGGAAGTAGACAACAATGGTTGAGTTGATTGTCACTTACTAGTGGAAACAACAACTTAGTTATTGATTTGATTGTGGTTGTAATTAAGAGAGAGAGAGAGAACTCTTGAGGGAGAATTACTATATGCCCAAGAGATGTGGGAAGAGTGTGATTTTTTCATTGTATTTCCTTTTGGAAGAGTGTTAATACAAGATTGTATTGTCTCTCATATTTTGTGATGTTTTTGAATTCTAGTTACATATTAATTCTAGTTAAATTCTATGTTTAGTTGCTTATACAAAGGTAATCAAGTGTGCTCTTAATCCTAACAAGTGGTATCAGATCTATGTGACAAGATCTTGACAATTGGTATCAGAGCCTAGTTTAGAGCAGGTTCGTGTTTGTTGATTACAGGTCACTCACAGGGGTTTCTGCTTGAGTGGGAGTAAAGCAATGGCAGAAGAAAGTACACTAAGAATGGAGAAATTCAATGGCAAGAATTATCAATTATAGAGGATGCAGATAGAAGATTATCTATATCGAAAAGATCTATACTTACCATTAGGTGGGGTTGCATGCAAGCCCACAGATATGAAAGATGAAGAATGGAATGTTCTTGATCAGAAGGCTCTGGGATCTATAAGGTTGAGCCTAGCATCATCTGTGATTTCTAACTTATCACAGGGAAAGACAATGGTAGAGTTAATGGAATATTTGGCAAATTTATATGAAAAACCCTGAGCTTTGAATAAGGTATTTCTTATGAAGTAATTATTTAATTTGCAAATGCAGGAAGGTGGATCGATACATAGTCATCTTAGTGATTTCCATGGATTAGTAAATTAGTTAGTTTTAGTCAATATAGATTTTGATGATGAAATTAAGGCTCTCTTAATCTTATGCTCTTTACTTGAAAGTTGGGATAGTTTGGTAATGGCAGTTAGTAATACTGTGTCTGCTTCAAATATCTTGAAAGTTGATGATGTTGTTAGTGTAATCTTGAATGAAGAAATTCATAGAAAAAGCACATGGGAATCATCAGGTAATGCTTTAAGTGTCGAAATTAGGGGAAGGCAAAGAGTGAAGAGCAAGCAAGGGAAATCAAGGTCAAAGATAGGTAGGAAATCCAGATCCAGGTATGGCAGTATAATCTGTTGGAATTGTGGAAAGAAAGGGTATGTAAAGAAAGATTGTTGGTTGAAAGAAGATTAGCATGAAGGAAATGAAGAAGCAAAAGATGTAGGTATTGTTGCACAAGATGCTCTTGTATGTTCATTAGATAAAGTGGAATCTTGGCTTTTAGATTCTGGTGCCTCTTTCCATGCAACCCCAAATAGAGAATTTTTTCATGATTATGTCCATGGAGACTTTGGAAAATTTTATTTAGGGGATGGTAAGCCTTGCCAAATGGTTGGCAAAGTGGAAGTGCAATTGAAATTGCAGAATGGCAACACATGGGTGTTGAAGGATGTCATGCATGTCCTAGTCCTAAAGCGGAATGTGATTTTTATAGGAAAGTTGGGTGATGAGGGATGCACAATAACTCTCATAGTGGAATCTTGGAAAGTTTCCAAGGGTGCACTTGTTTTAGCAAGAGGTAAGAAAGTAGGTACACTTTATTATCTACTTGTATTACTGATTCTCCTTCTATTTTATCTACTTCAAATGTAGATGCAAAGATGTGTCTCTATAGGCTTGGTCACATGAGTGAGAAGGGAATGGATGTTCTTAAGTCAAATGGTAAGCTTTGGGGTTTGAAAATCATAGATCAAGATTTATATAAGCAATAGAATAAAGTGAGGTTTCTTGAAACTGGGTCAACAAAGAAGGGAGCTTCTATTAGAGGATCACAGTATTGCATAAAGAGGAAATCTAATGTTTTTGACAATGATAAGAATAGGAAAGCCTTGGTTTTCAAGGAGAAGATGATGGATAGAGATCAGCTCAAGAGGCTGAATAATTTTGAGTAGGGAAGTGTTGATTTGGACAAGGTTATGATCCAAAATGAGCTCACAGGTAAAAATCACCACTCACAGGAAAACACAATTACCGATATTGTCAGGTGAGAACTGATGTCGAATAGGTAGGAACCAATGTCAGTCATGTGCAGACCAAAGTCAGTGATGTTAGGTAGGTGGACACTGACATCGGTTAGAGAACCAACATTGGTGATCAGGAGGAATCGACATCGATTGAGTGCAGACCGAGGTCAGCCAGAGGTGACCGACATAAGTCACTGTTAAAATAGATTTTGGGTGGATAACAAGATATCAAGGAGTCTCAAACACCCATGTGGAGGACTGAAAGGGTAAGTAAGCCTCAAATTCATTATTCCCTTTCTTTACACTACTTGTTACTCACTGATGGTCAAGAACTAGGAAGTTTTGAACAGGTAATGTAGGTAAAATCTAGAAAATAGTGGGAGTATAGCATGAATAAGGAAATTGATTCCTTGGAAGAGAACCAAATGGGAGATTTGGTAGAGTTTCCAATTGGGATGAAAGCACTAAAATATGAATGGATTTACAAGTTAAAGAAAGGAGAGAATGGATAGGTGAGACAGAAGGCTAGGTTATATGGTCTTGAGCAGGCTCTAAGACAATGGTGTTTAAGGTTTGATAGGTGTATGACAAAGCATGGCTTTAGTCAATGTCAATGTGACCATTTTGTTTATTTTACCAAGTTGGATAATGGTCATGACATTATCCTATTATTGTATGTAGTGTATATGCTTGTTGCAGGGTCACACATGCAGGGATTTGCTAAGCTAAAGGTAAAAGTAGCTCAGAGGTGTGCCAGGAAGGATTCAGGAGGAGCAAAGAAAATTCTTGGCATGAGTATTTCTAGAGACAGGGAAAGTCATAGGTTGATTTTGTCTCCAGAGGATTATGTGAATAAGGTAGTGGAGAGGTTCAATATGTAGGATGTAGAATTGGTTAGCACACCTATGGTTGGATAGTTCACAAAATAGTGTCTTGAATCACATGATGAGGTTGAGTACATGAGTACTAGACCTACTATTACCCAAGTAGTGGGAGTTGTCAACAAGTTAATAGCCAATTCGGGAAAGGAGCACTAGAAAGTAGTTCAATGGATTCTCAGGTATCTAAGAGGGACCAACAGTAGGTATACATGTTATGTAGGGTAAAACACTTCTCTACATGGGTATGTAGATTCATATATGGCAGGTTACTTGGATGATAAGAGAAGCACCATAGGATATGTGTTCACTATTGGTGGTACGGTGGTTAGCTAGATTTCTAAGATGTAGAAGGTTGTTGCAGTCACAGTGGCTAGCAAGGATAAGAACCATGTGGAAATGTTAACAAAGCTGGGAACAAAGGAGAAGTTAAATCTTCATTCAACTTTTGTTGGTCTTCAAGATTAAACTTGAAGAGGGATACAAGCCAGGAAACAAAATTAGATGATGTATAGGTATAGGTACAGGTGCAGCTGTTTATCTCCAAGTGGGAGATTGTTAGGTTGTGGAGCTAAAAGCTTCATTGATGCAAATGGTGGAGGTTGCTGAGTGTTAAAGTAACTGATGTTGATCTGATCAACCAATGTCATCAATATTTAGTGTATGTGGTAATTGACATCAGTTAGGGGTTAGCTGGCATCGATCAAATATGAACCGACGTCAGCAACCTGTGTGTTTGTGTGTGTGTGTGCATTTGCATGCACTTCTAGAACTGGTCTAATTTTAGACAAACAATTAGTTTACATGTAAAAGACTAATTTTAGTCTTGAGTCTGTGTTTTTAATTATTGTAATTGGGAAGTCTAATTATTGTTTGTATGGGATCTATTTAAGAGACCCGTGGGGCTGTATTGTAAAGTGTGAAGGATCAAAAGGACTTGTCAAGGACAAGGACAAGGGTTATTCAAAGTGTAAGATCAATTGATCTGTAGGTAGTAAGATTAGGGGAGATCTACATGGTAAGTAAGGTCAGTTGATTTGTAGGTGTGTGTGCAAGGTCAAAGGAGATATGTGAGGTAGCAAGATCAAGGAGATCTGTAACACAACAAGGAGCAATATTAGGGAGATCTACTTGGACTACTTTGAGTACTTGGTGGACTAAAAGTAGGCAATAATGGTTGAGTTGATTATCACTTACTGGTGGAAACAACAACTCGGTTATTGAGTTGATTGTGGTTGTAATTGAGAGAGAGAGAAATTTTGAGGGAGAATTACTGTATACCCAAGAGGTGTGGGATGAGTGTGATTTCTTCATTGTATTTCCTTCTGGAAGAGTGTTAATACAAGATTGTATTGTCTCTCATATTCTATGTTGTTTTTGAATTCTAGTTACATATTACTTCTGGTTAAATTCTGTGTTTAGTTGCTTATACAAAGGTAATAAAGTGTACTCTTAAGGAGTAGGTTCCTGACATGCCTATCATAATCTAGATCCAAAAAGTATGAGCTTGTTAGGAGGCTGCCAATCCACACTCTTACAATAATTAAGTTGACATAAATAAAGATAAAGTACTTGCACTAGATGATAGAAAATACCAAAAGAGAATACAAGATATAAATGATTGATAAAGCAAATACATTGATTATAATAAATAGCAAGTCAATACTAATGCTAAATAGGTCAAATTGGGTTTGGAAAATAGGTGAGGTCTCTATGAATAGGTAGGGATATAGAAAGTAAGATTTGGTTAGGCTGAGTAGGTGGAAATAAATTTCTATTATTTCTGACCAAAATGATTATCAGTGGTCAAGGAGATCATCGGTACTTATGTTGACCCTTAGTGATTAGGTGATATAATGCAAAGGGGTATGGGTTAGAAAACTAAGTCAACAAAGACTAAAAATTGGAGATATACTTAATTGGTTGATTGATGGATGGTAGCTAATCCTAAATTAATATTGTTAGAGTAATGGTACTTTTCTTGATAAATAATTTGGGTAGAGGTTAGGGTCTCTATCATGGTTGTTGACTAGCTAGAGGGAGAACCTATAAAGAAGGTTGATAGATCCTAATGGCTATTGGTTGCTTGATGGATAATTGCTTGGATTTTTAAAAACCTAGATCCCTTTTCACCTCTTACTCCCCTCATTTTATAGGCAAAGAGTGGTGGAGGTAGAAGGTTTCATAATAAGTTCAGTTGATTGTTGTGATGCATTATCTTTACATACATATTAAATTTTGATGTGTTAGCTTGCACAGATCTCAAGTTTGAGTGTTTAGGAGGTGGGTACCTTGACCATTGATGATCATGATGACCATCAGTAGTTAAGGTGATTGTCGATGATCGAGTGTTGAAATTCAAGTGGGATAAAAAGGGTGGGTTTGGTCAGTTGGTCAAACTAACCATGGTTAGGATTGGTTAGGGGTCAAAGGTTCAAATTGGTCCTAAGGGTGTCCTAAGGTGGTTGATGGGTGTTTTGACATTTGAAACTACAATGTGCAAAATTCTAACATTTACACATTCAATATTTAATTAATCTTAAGGGAGAAGAATAATCATGCTAATAGACTAGCTGCCATATGAGCTCAATTTGATACACCAACTGCCATAAAAGATGAGGGAAAATAGTCTCATATTAAGATCATTATCATCCCTTCTATACCTTATAATTAAGTGTCTTGGAAAGTATTTTACATTAACAAATACATTGCATGCTTCTTGTAAAATGAGGCTAATTTTTCTTCAAGGAATTCAAGGAGGCTCCAAGAACAATTAGATGATCATATTTTGTAACTAAGAACCAATAAGATACCTAAGGGTATGGTGACCTTAGAAATTATCTTCAATGAGAATGATCAAAATAAGATGGATGAAGTGAGTATGTCTATAAAATGGATAATTATGAAAGAGTCTTGATCTTTAAGGATAAACTCCTCAAACTAAACAAGGTATGTTCTACATTAGATAAGCAAGAATTCATTGAGCTATGTAGAGGGTTTCATGATGTATTTGTTTTGGAGTATAAGGAAATCAAAGGATTTGATCCTAGCCTAACATACCATACCATTGAGTTGGAACAAGGAGTTAAACCGGTTAGATAGAAGCAAAGACCCATCAACCCTAAGGTTAAGAAACTCATGATGTTAGAGATTACCAAACTCCTTGAATCTGAGATAATATTTCCCTTCAAGCACTCAACATGGGTAGCTATAATTGTTACTATTAGAAATAATAATTGGGAGATAAGACTTTTTTGGACTTTAGAGATCTTATAAAAGTTTCACTCAAAGATCACTATCGTCTACCCTCAATAGAGCATATTTTAAAAATGGTTTTAGGTTCTAAATGTTTTTCTCTTCTAGATAGATATTCATCTTATAATCAGATTTTAGTCAATGAAGATGATTAGTTTAAGAATGAACTTCACTACTAAATGGGGAATTTTTTCTTGTAGGAAGATGCCCTTTGGTCTATATAATGCTTGTGCGATTTTTCAAAGAGCAATGAAGATGGATTTCAAAGGTTTGATCAATGAGATGTTATTAGTTTATCTAAATGATATAACAGTGTTTTCTAAAGATGATAATGAAAACATGCAACACTTAGGCAAGTTTCTGAAAGATGTAGGTAGTATGGAGTATCTCTTAATCTAAAGAAATGCATCTTTGTTGTTCATGAACATGATCTCTTATGACATCTTATTTCTAAGGATGGTTTGACTATTGATCCTAAAATAATTGAGGATATTGTAAGCTTATCATTTCCCTTGTATAATAAAGGTATCCAAAGTTTCTTAGGCAAGCTAATGTTTTTAAGGAGGTTCATACTTGGTTTTACATCTTTGGTAAAACCTATCATAGTTATGCTCAGGAAGAACAAAGCCTTTTATTGGACCAAAGAGGGTACGGATAGTTTTGAATGCATAAAGAAAAAAATTGTAGAAGATCCCACTCTTGTGAATCCTAATTTTACTAAAGACTTCATGTTGTATTCATTTTTAAAACTTAATACTATCTTAGCCATGCTAATGCAAAAGAATGATGAGGATGTGAAGCAGCCTATTACATTATTTAATCAAGGTTTAAAAGATTATTAATTCAAGTACACCTTTGTAGATAAAAAAATTCATTATTATTTTAAGGGGACTAAATAAGTTTAGACATATGGTTTCAAATAATAATATTCAAGGTATGGTATCTCATTCTAGCACCAAATATTTTCTTTTGAGTAGATATCTTAGTGAAAAAATGGTAGGGTGGATCACTAAAGTAATGGAATATGATGTTGATATCAAGGTGATAAAATTGGTAAGTGGTAAAGGCTTTTGTGAACATCTATCTTTGGATCTTCATGAATTAAAAGAAGAGTCTCTAGTCAACCATGATTGTTCCCAATTAGTTAGTTCATTGCCTCCATAAAGTTGGATACAAGATGTGATCAAATTTATTCAAAATGGTGAGTATCCTAAAAATATGAATAGATCACAAAGCAGATGTTTTAGATTGAAATCTATTCCCTTTTTTTCTTATGGATGGTGTGATTTTTTGGGGATAAATCAATTGTATGATATTTATATGCATTGATAATGATCAATTTGGAGTGTTTCATGAGAAGTTTCATGATGAGACAATAGGTACTCATTTATCTCCAAGAACCACAACTGTCAAGATCATGAGGTTTGGTTATTATTGGCCCAGCCTTTTAAAATACTACCATGATTGGGTGATAAGGTGTGGATAATGTGCTTTCTTTGTAGGAAATTAGAAGGTTGTAGCTCTTCCTTTGAAGCCTGTCCAAGTCTATCAACCTTTCATGTAGTGGGGTCTTGATTTAATTGGCATGATAAATCCCCCATCAAGTGTTGTTCATAAATGGATACTCACCTCAACTGGCTATTTTACAAGATATGTTGAGGTAGTAACATTGAAGGCAACTAATGAGAATGCTATCTTGGAGTCCTATGATAGCATCATAACAATGTTTGACACTCCCTCTACTATTATTTTAGATAATACTCTTGATTTTATGGTTTATAAGACATATAATTTGGTAAATAGTAATGGTATATTCTTAAGCACTTTAGCCAACTATTACCCTCATGGTAATGGGTTGGTTCAATCTACTAATGAGAACATGATCAGAATTATGAAGAGAACCTTAGAACATAAATAAAGATATTGACACACCAAATTAAATACAACCTTATGCACTAATAGGATAACTCCCTGAGGTCAAAAAGGAATTCCCCTTTTGTGTTTATCTATGGAAGTGAAGCTAGGTTGGCTACGTCTCAAGAGATGTATGCCTTAGACTTAACACATCAACTAGGGTTGATTGAAAACCCTCAAATGGAGGTGAGATTGTTAGAATTAATGGAGTTACAAGAGACTAGAGATAAAGCTCATCAACCTGTGAATCATCATGAAGTACTAATGAATAGGTCTTTTGATAATAAGGCAACTCCAAATTTATTTCAAGAAGGTGACGTAGTATTGAAATGGGATGAAGATAAATAAAATATATGGAGACATAATAAATTTGATACTCTATGGAGTGGACCATATGTCATCATCAAGTGCAAGTAAAGTAACTCTTTTCAGTTAGTAAGGATGAATGGAGAAGAGATTCATATCCCTATGAATGGGATATATTTGAAACCCTACTATTGAGAATTGAAGGGTAGTTTTGTAAATATTATATTAGGTGTGTGTTTCCCTTCTTATTATTTTGTGTTCCAATAAGTGATTTTTAACCACAAGTGTGTTTCTTAATTTTTATTTTGTTCCTATTATTTTCTATTATTGTGTGTTATCAAGAGGCAATTTATATGTCTAGCCTATATACTTTTGACTCCATATCCCAATATATAAGATTAGGTAACTAGTCGTGGCATAGAAATTATGCCATCTTTGGGAAATCACCAAAGATGTTAACCATTTTTACCACATGACAAAATAGGTCAACCCCCTATAGTCAAAATCTTGTATAGGGGAGTTTTTATAATGTCATGGAGTATGGTGTAGCTCATTTTATGTAATTTCATATGTAATTCTAATATTTGGTCATAATCTAGATTAGTCTTTGTATCACTTGGTGTCTTAGGAGTAATTTTATGGTCATATATGCAAGTCATAGATTTTCATGGTGTCTGAGCAATTGTAAGAACAAGTCACGAACATCTTAAGTTTACACTTAGGAAATATTTCAACTTTTGGCTAAGTGTTAGAAGGCATTGTTTTTCTTTCAATGAAATTGTTCCACACATTAGTTAGAATAAAATTACAATGCATAATTCTCTTAGAGAAATTATTCTATTTTATTTGGCTAAGTTTAAAAATTCATTCAAGAAAATTATCTTGAAGGTAAAAGCTTAAGGATAAATATTTCAAGAAAATTGTTTGAGATAATTTCCCTAAGGACATATTTCTTTTGAACAAATTGTTTGAGACAATCTTTTCAAAGAACCATTCTTTCAAAGAAAATGTTCAAAGAAAAATATCCTTTTCAAAATCCCAAAGTCATTTATTTCAATTTTTTTTGGATACAAAAGCCCCATAGGCATCATTATTTTAGAGAAAGTGTCTAAGACACAATGTATAAGACAATATGATAATATAAATATCCAAGGGAATTTAATGTTTTTGGAGAATTTATTTATCCAAACCTTAAAAATTTATCCAAGCAAGATCCCACAGTGTTCACAAGCTTGTAAGGACATGGACCAAATTGGCATAATCTTAGAAAATCATCATGACCTTGAAGGATTAAATCAAAATGATTTGTACAAGTCTGATGAACTAGACCGTCATCAAGACATCATGAAGAACCAAATTAGATAACATGTTTATGCATTTTATAAATGAGATCAAGAAGATTCACATGACCATTAGACCATGTGCGATCAATTTTCTTAGTTTTGAGATCATTCTTTGTGAGTTCCATATATCGATGAGTCTTTTATCTCAAGATATAAGCCTTCAAAGTTCAACTTTTTGAGTCTAAGGGGCTACACCATCTTGCACATCACATGGAAATGAGCAGACCAACTTGTTTGAGCATTTTTCATATTCACTTAGAAATCCATGTGAGCCAAAATATTATAGAGCCATGGAGATATTCGTGCCTAGATAATATCTTGAAATTTCTAAGTTTGTGAAAGACTCTTAGCTCAAGTTATGAGTGTTCAAATTTGGACCTGTAGAGTAAGCCATTCATGCAAGTGTCAAATTCAAGCCTCATCAAATAGCCATTTAGGTTCAAATTATTAGTGACACACACATGGATGTCATGTAAAATATGTAGGTCACCTCGTGTACATTTTTTTGAAATGCACTTAGAAATCTCTTAGAGATATAAGATCAAATGGGCATAATCCTTTTAGCATCAAGAATATCTCCTACAAATTTGGTGCCTCCATGACTTTTTTGCTTCCAAATTCAATATTCTAAAGTTGGTCAAATAACATAAAATGTTTATACTAACATCAAGTTTGAGCTCCATTAAGTAACCATTTGGGTTTAAAAGGTCCTTAAAAGGTTTAAAGTTGATCAATATTTAACATCCCACGTGAGCTCACATACTAACACATGATATCTAATAGTTCACGCTAGAGTCAAATAAGTCAAAAGGTCCCTAGGTTTAAGTCCTTTAAAGGGATATAAGTTGGGCAAGATCTAGTGGTGTAAATTAATCAAACAAAAATCCAATAATGTGAGCTAGACTGGTAGGAGAGTGGGCCCAATGAGATCTACAGCTCATGTTGCTTCATATATCTTGATCTAATGGAGTGAAGGGAGTCAAAAGGTCAAGAAGCTCGAGAGGCCACTACATGGTATAAACACATAAAGCAAAAGGATGATAATAGGATACTGATATTAATGCATGATTGAAAAGTGGCATGAGCATGTTCTAGCTGGTAGAGGAGATATAGATTGCATTCATTTTCATCAGGTAGATCAATGAAGCAAGATGAGTCAAAAGATCAATGATCTAGGCTAGTTTTCAATGGCCAATCAAATGAAGGTGAGCCTAAGTAATTTAGATGTAGGTTGACAAAGAAATTTATGATGGGGCAAGGTAAATAAAAAACATGGAGCCAAATTTGAGCATGGTCTAATTTGGACCCAAGCTAGCATTTTGAAGGATTCCACCAAGGTAGACACAGAACCTAATAGTTTCATCTCCAGGACTAGTATTTTAATTGAAATTAAGTATATTATTAAAATTTATAATTTACAAAATTGATAGAAACTAAAATGAACCCATAAAGATTAATAAGGGTAATAGAGATAAAAATGAAAAATAGATTGAAAGGAATTATAGTAATAAATGATGTAGGCATTTATTACAAGTAGGGGAAAGAGTTGGCAATCTAAACTAATTAGGTTGACCAAGTGGACCTAGTAGGTGAAAAATATTGATTTCATATTGGAAACTTAATAGGCATGGGTTAACTTAGTTTTTTGAGGAATATTGATGACTTAGTACCTCTGTGCCAAATTATTAGGTTAATCCACTCTATCAACTTAGTACTAAGGGGAAAATGAAAGGGTCAACTTAGTTTTTTAAGTCCACAAAGTTGACCCAATACTATTTGGTCAACTTAGTATGTGATTAAGTGGTTGATATAGTATTGAAATGTGGAAAATTGTCCAAAATAGTATGTTAAAGGTACATTTTAATGAAGTACTAAAATGGCTAAGTAGGCTAAGATTAGGTGAAATTGATTAGAAATTGATAGATTAAGGCAAATTAGGTTTGTTTTTATAAAAACATAAAAGGAATATATTTGATTATAAGTGACATGGAGGTCTAATACATATTTTATTATTTGATGGTTGCAGGGGCATCACAAATTATAGTGATTAGTATATGCAACATGGCTATCAGACCTTTTGGAGTGGTTAATAGTGGAGGATTGAGCTTGGTTAGTCATACTAGTCCTAGGAGGTATCATGGAGATGTGCTAAGTGATACTAAGCACAAATATTGTAGTCATATTCCTAGGATTTTGGGAGTGCTTGACTAATACCTTTAGGTGGGTGGTGGCTGGGGATACCATCAAGGTGGGTATCATGCTAGAGGATGTCCATGTTATTCTTAGACTTTTGATAAGAGGGAAAATGGTGATAATGGGGATACTAAATGGATAAGAGGAGAGATAATCATTAGCTTGATGGGTGATGTGATCAAATAAGATATATCTAGGGCTAATAATGAGCCTATATAATATGTATATAGATCAAATTTTGAATATTTGAAAGGTGGTGATAGGACTTATGACAACATGGGTGTTGTGTCACAAGTTAGATGATAGGGTATCACTATATGCAATAGCCTTGCGCTAGTATATTTTAGAGTAGGGGAACTATATGTTTTGGGTTATATCATCTAGGTTCATGTTATACATGATATGTATGAGAAGTTGTCTAGAGGGTATAAGACTATAGAGCTAGTGATATTATTAAGTTCCTAGATATACAAGAGGTTCTTGATGTACTAATCAACTGGGTCACACCATGTGGTTGATGATTAATTATCTTTGGTGGAAATATGGAGGAAGGATTAGGTGGTGTAGGATATGTTCCATGTACTAGTGCTATAGATAATCATGCAAGCATATATCATATGGTATTCATATGGGAATATTATGACAATATGGCCAAATTAAGGGATGGTGGCACCAAAGTTGGCATGATAATAGATTATAGACCACTATACCTAGGGGATAGAGTCACATCTAGTGGTACATGTACTAGGATAGTTTATACTCCTTCACTTAGTGGCTTTGATAGTGGTTCTCACATTTTGGGCTAGACATATGAGAGAACTAAGTAGGAGAGGAGGAGAGGGACCTATAATTATGAGATCAAAGATTATACCATGGCATGAGAGACCATTGACAAGTCAAACATGATGAACAATATTTAGAGAGGAGATGGATGAGGATATAGGAGTGTTGAAGGTACTAGAGCTAGAACCATAATAGGAAGAGTAATGAAAACCTTAGTTACATCACAAACATAGATGCCAATGATGAGAGAGCATAGAGGGTGGTCATTTAGGATGACCCATTAGTTGTCCTAGGGTAGAGCTAGTCTATAAAGGCACCATTGAGGTGTAGTTTTAGATAGGCATGGGTGGTGACCATAATGTTTGTATTGGTTAGGAGGTACTCCATAGATGAGGTACTCAAAAGATGAACCAATGGAGATATTTTTCTTGATGGTATCATAGATGAGGAGATAGTGCGAGGTGATATTCAAATAGGTAATAAATGGATTGAACTTGTGTTTAAGTTTTTGAAAATAGAATACTAGTTATGTAAGATTTGATACATAGAGTGTAGATAAATAGCTTGTAAGATGTATATCTATGATCTAACATCTATCTATTTTAAATTTTTAAAATCTTGTGAAAGAGGAGACTAGATGGGGATCCTTGGTGAGGGGATCATTCCAATGTATCCTAGGCAAGGTGTTGATGCCATACAACCTCACCAAATTAGATGATCCTATGGTACCATCTACCCTAGCTCAGATGAGCTAGCTAAGACTAGTACAAGAGGCTAAAAAGTGATTACAAGAATGTAGAGATGAGATAAATCCACTATAATGGGTGGGAATGGGATAGGCATAGGCTGTGTAGGCCTTGGATCATGAGGGAGATGTGCATATGGCAATCATGAGTCAGTTAGCATAGGTACAAGCCTAAGTGGCCAACTTATAGGTATAGGTGATATATTTGAGATCTTAGATAGATTATTTATAGAATACTATTAATAGGGGATTGTTTGAGACATCTATGGGTATTGTGGCTATGCCATGAGATAGATAGGATAGAGCCCAGCCTTAGAGCTAGAGTAATGTATATTTTTTTACTTTGTATAAAAAACACATGATATATATAGAGAAATTTTCTATGTTGATAGTTGGACATTGATCTCATGTGTTTTTATTATGGTTTGTGTTATGGATGCATGGACATATTTCTTTCTAGAATATGTATTTATATTTTGTTGTATATGATTTAAGAAATATATGTGTTGTGATTTATTTTCTATCATTATGTAGGACACATGCATGGTTAAAAAGAAATAGGCAAAATGACTTGGTAAAGTATAACCAATAAAAAAAACAAATTTAGTACACACTATTTCACATTAATAATTGTGTAATAACAAAATATGACTAAGTATAAGAATATAAAGAGTGGTAAACAAGAGGGAAAAAAAGTTTAATTTTAAACCATGATAAATATTTTTGCACTAAATTAAAACAAGTAGAATCACACTAAATCACATTGAGAAGTATGAAAAAAATGTAATAAAGTGGAAAACATGTGGAAGAACAATGGTAAATCAGTTAATGTAATCAATCATACTAAATCATGTTGGTAATTATAATAGAAAAACAAAATTGGAAAAATTTGGTCTTAAATTTATCACACTAATTGAAGTTGGGAAGTATGAAAAACTCAAGAAATGGTTGGATTCTTACTTGTAACTGGAAAATAAGAAGATAAAAGTGAAAATATTAATAAAGTAAGCACAAAACATACTAAATCAATATGGGAAGCATGTCAATTATTTGTAAATCATAATCAATCAAATCTTATCTCATATTTGATACATGTAATTTTGTTTGTGACTTAGATTATTAAAAAAAATTGTGAGGAAGGACAGGTCCTATCCATCATCTTACACTAAATTTCATAAAGGGAACACCAATGAGGTGGAAATAAAAGTGAAAATTTGGTAAAAGGTGATATTGGTAATATTAATGTGAAAGTTTGGTAATTTGTGAGGAAGGCTAGGTCATATCCATGGTCTTATAATGCAACTCACAAATGGAACCCCTAGGGAAGTGATTAGTGAACAAAACAATAATTCTTAAGGGGAAATATTAGGGTTGTATGTAGTGAAAAAGGGAATGTAAAAATCATAACTTAAGAATCTTATGAGAAGACCCTAAGAGACCTGAGGCATACTAAGGATGTGAAAAGACACTAAGTGACTAGTGACCATTAATATACAAAAGAGACCTATTTGCTATAGACATAAATTTTTGTAGGAAAATAAGTGTGCTATTAAAATCAACTCATGAAGGTATATTTGAGAAATTAAAATGGACCTACCTTCTCACTACATGTTACCCATTCCTCAAGACCCCTTATAGAGCCATCAATCTACTACAAAGATTGGGTACTTGTGTAAGATTGTAGGTATCACTAAAATATTTTTTTATTCTCCTTTTCTAATCTACTAGCCTACCATACCCCAATGGACCTTGACTCTATTGTGAGGCTAACTATGGATTTTGAGCTTCGATTATAATAAAGAGATGTTCTTAGAATCACTTTTTTAGTGTGATTTAACTTTTGATAATTTTGAATTTTACCTTTTTGGATCATTGTGATTTGGATTTTGAATGTTTTTATGGATTTTGTAAGATTCCTCTTCCATACAGACTTGGAATGACCAATAATGAGAGATATATTGATACACATAAATGAGATTAAGGCTTAGGTTAAAGGAAGCTAAGTAACTAAATACAAGACTGACTAGAACACTTAGGCTTAACTATGAACTAGTATGTTATCTCAAGTGTCAACCATGTATATGCTTAGGGGAAGAAAGGAGATCCAAAGTGGATTCATAAAAACAAATAACAATGGGATTAATTTTTTTCTAACTGATCACTTCATAAAGGAGTGACTAAATGGAACAAGGTTTGTATAACCAAGTCATAATAATAATTATTCATGTCTATAGAGATAAGAGAGTAAAAAATCATAAAAAATGAAACGAGGGAGCCATAAGAAATGAACTCATAAAGAAATAAGGCAATGTTAAATAAATTAATAAGAGAATATAATGACATAATAAGGAATATATAAATCATGAAACCAAAGTCACCATGTAAGATAGATAAGAATTTGACACAATGTCAAATGATATATCAAATAAATAAAGATAAATTTGGAGCACACATCCAATCCAAATGAAAATTTAAGAACACCATGCATGTGTTCATAAGTATTCATATATTTATCCACACACATTGTCCATAACATCTTATAAGTATCTATGAAATTGAATATGAATTGTAGCTAATGTCTCATTGATCTTCAGTGAAAGCTAGGCAAATACTTCATGGACAATATCTTAAACAAAAAAGGTAGGAATGCTTGAAGGATCATGTTGATGAGGGATATTAGGAAATGGATGTTTAGGATAATATATGGGAATGGATTCTACAAGATATGAATGGGTCACTAGTGGGGAAGGAGACGCAGGTGGGGGACTCATAGGTTGAGGAACACGAGGTGAAAAAGGGACCACATGAGGAGATGGGGCCACAAAAAGTAGAACCATATGAGAAGAACGGTGGAATTATTATGAGAATGACCTTTGGGAGGAATGGTAGGTTTAAGAATGGTTAATAGGTGATATTTAAGATGTTGTTGAAGTATGCAATAATGATCAGTGTGATGTGTGCCACATTGGTGCCAAAGGTAATATACATCTCTATACATAAGAATATACTAAAGTAATAATTTTATGGGAGGTATAGACTTATCTAAGGATTGAGTAGTAGTGAGACACAAAGTGTCAATATATTATCATATATTGTGATAATACATGGATGAATGGTTATTTATATTATAGAATAAACAAATATTCCTATGAGTAGTCTTAGGAGGTGTAACTGAAGTAGAAGGAGCTTGGTATAGGGAACAATCTCTAGTATAATGACCAATAATTTTATGAATATCATAATAAGGCTAATCAAACCATTTGGTAGATGAAGGAGCCTATTTTGGTAAAGGGAGAAAACCATCACCATGAGAAAGTGGAGATGGTGGAGAGATTAGACAAAGATTAACTATAAGAGTGATAAGATTGAAAGTAGGAATAGACTCAGCTGAGCAAGTATGGGAATGGGATCCAAACTAGGTTCTACTATGTGAAGGGTGGGGTCCATAGAAGGATAAAGAAAATTTGCATGAATTTAAGAGATAATTAGGATATAGGGTTCATGGTACTTATAAAATTGATAGGGCTCAATCATAGAATGATCCATAAGAATACTCTTATGAGGCTCATAAAAAACTTGAGGTATTCATACCATTTCTACCCTATAATAAAGAGGAAAAATAATAAAATTAGGAATGATATATGAAGGAATATGGGAAGATATACATAAATAATGAAGTAAAGAGGAATGATAATGAATAATTTCAACATCTTAGGCTTGAAGAAGACCTCCTAAGAATTGATCATCTAAGGTATAACCATGATTTTAATCAGGTGTATGAAGATCAATGGCATAGGTAGGGATGACCTTATCATATAATGAGGTGTGATGAATGGAATGTCAAGTATTAGTTATAAAAATGGGGATTTCATCATAAGGTGGTTGATGAGAATGAGGTTGAAAAGAAGTAAGAAGTTGAGAGGGGAGATGAGGTGAGAGATCAAAAGTTTTAATCTTGATATTGATCTCAAAGGCTCATAATCATATAAATATAGGAGGTTAGGGGGAATATTCATAATTAGTTTATAATTATTATTGTAACCTTGAGTAGAATTGATAAGAAATTTAAATCATTGAGATCCACAAAATGGAATGCTTGGAAAGGGTTCAAGGGTAGGAATAAATACACCCCAATCTTATAATTATTTGAAATTATAAGGATTAGTGTCACCTTGAATATTATAGATGGCTCTATTATAAGTAACTTTAATGAATTGAAAAATGTAAGAGGAAACTAATCTCATACAATGAGTCCATGGCCTACCAAGAAAAAGTTGTAAGATAGGGGAAAGTTAAATATCATCACTTTCACATGAATAGTGATAGGTGGCATGGTAATGGGGATCCACATATAACCTAAAGGAGGTATTTTCCTTTGATAATAGCCTTTAAATTTGTTTCATGTGAATTTAAGATAGAATTTAGATTATCCAAAGGTTTTGATAGAATTGAGAGAGGCAAAACAAGTGCTAGAACCTTCATCAATCAAGGCTTGCTTGATTTAGATATCACCAATTTGGATACTAATGAAAAGAAGAGGATAATTTGTATGAAGTATAATATCATTAGGGATAATAAGTAATGGAAAATTTAAGTAAAAATGAAGTGTCCATTGTTTCATCAACATGTATAGACAACTCCAAACTATTTTAAAAATCTATCTTCAGATCCAGATAAGGTTGTTTCATGTCCTGCTAGAGGAGGATGAGGGATGTTCATTTTGAAAAAAAGCTATATAAGATTATTGTAATGATGTGTAGAGGTCCTTATGATCTCAATAAATGGGATTTAAGATGGGATATTAGTGAGTTCCATGATAGGATCCCACTCATCATAACCCATAATATTGTTGGAAAGAGGTGCATAGTGTTAAAAGAGGTCCTCAAAAGGAGGTGATGAAGTAAATGTGAATTTATGTTGATAAGAGGTAGTAGGTTGGGGTAAAGGACAAGATTGTAGATTATGTTGAGAGGATGAAGTGGTTAATATAGGTGTGGGTTAAGGTAAATTATAATAAGTGTTAGTATAAGCTTGAGTGTCATTGATGTTAGGTAAATAAGATGGAGGGATGGTATAAATAGTATGGGAAGTGTCATCCAAGGGAGGTGTTGGAATTGGATCATAAAAAGTTATAAGGTCATCTTATCCCAAATAATTTAAGTTATATGGAGAAAAATCTTGGATAATACAAAATATGCAAGATAATGGATGTGTGTAGATAGGTTGAGGATCAATGAAATTAACCACCCTTTTCATGTTAGTCATATTAACCACATTCTCTTTAAGAGTTGGGTCAGGAAGACTATCAACATTATTGGTATAAGGGGTGGGCTTGTCTTGGGTGTCTTGGTGATTTGGTAGAGGATATTTATAGATGGCCAAATGATAATTACCTTGATTCAAATCTTGAGATTTAATATTTTTTTCATGGGCTTTAAAAGCAATGTCATAGGCTTATTGTCATTCACAAATGATAGTGTCATGGTCATAATTAGGAACAAGAACAAAATCCATAGCCAAATTATGAAGATTCCTATAGGTCTCATGAGAATTAACTCAACTAGAATGAAACCAACAAACTTTATTGGGATCATACCAAGATTTCATAAGATGAGTGGGATCAATTTCTTATAGAAGAGGACTTGGTATATAGTTTAGTAATTTGGCTAAGGATAAAGTTTTGTAAACATTGATGTTATTAGTTGAAGAGAAATGAGGATTGGTGAATTGATTATGAGGGGAAGCTTGTTCAAAATTTTGGTTAGGAATGATATCTTGAATAGTGTAAATGGTATCATAAGATTATGTGACACCATCAGTGGTAGCATGATGACTCTTATTTTTGAGTAATAGACGAGTACCCATAGAAGGTTAGGATGGCTCAAAATGATGCATATGGAAATTTTGATGTTTAGTTTGGTCAATATCCTCCTCCAAATTACATGGATATATATATATATGTGTGTGTGTGTGTGTGTGTGTGTGTGTGTGTGTGTGTGTGTGTGTGTGTGTGTGTGTGTGTGTATGTATATGTATATTCCAAACTTGATACTATAAATTGGGAAAAAGAGCATTGGTAAAGAGATGGAAGAGGTTATCCTTAGCCATATTATTTTCACATTTATTAGACAAGGGATTCAATCATTTAATCAAAGCTTGGGCAGTTTTGGTTTCAATCTGCATATAATTTATAAAATGGGCCAAGGTATTCTCAAGAAGATCACTAGTTTGGAACTCTTAGACTAGAACATTTACTAATTATTTAAAACTAGTAATAGAATGGGTTTTAAGTTGGTTTTACCAATCTAAAGCATCACCCATGATATTTTTTGATAATAGTTTAGTAGCATCAAAGGTATTTAATTTGACCCAATATTTAAATAAATTTACAAATGTTTTAGGATGAATATTAGGATCGATTGACCCATTGTAAGAACTGGTAGGGGTGATACCTCCTATATCAATATTAGAAATTTGAGATGTAAGAGGCTCATTTTGAAGATGCTTGATTGTCTTATTTACAAAAGGAGGTTTAGGGATAAGATTACCATGGACATTCTAAAGAGGAGGTGGGGGACATTTTGATTATACATTCCCCATGGCATTTGTTGAGGGTGGGTTTGAAAATGGATAAGGTTATTTTTCATTTGCATCATTTTATTTGCATTGTTATCTTAAAGATCATTCATTTTATTAAGAGTTTGTAATAGGATTTTATGGTTTTGGGTTGCATTGTTGGCACTATTTGAAGCATTAGAATTAGTAGTAGTGGCTTGGGTACCACTATGGGTGTTACTAAGAGCTTGAGAAGAGATGTTAGAATGTGAGGACCTAGTGATATAATTTTATTATGTGGAAAAATATGGACTAGTAAAAGGATGACAAGAGGAAACACTAAAGGCATGATTACCATGGGTATAAAATGATGCACTAGTTGAATAATTGAGAAGAGTGGGTCTTGGAAGAGGCCCACTAGATGTAGAGCCTACCATGTTAGTAGAGATACTAGGCATGGAGGTGGAAGAAATAAAAGAAGAAGAAGTCATGGTATGAGAAGGGGTCAAAATAGATAGAATAAGATGAGAAGAAAAAATCTAGTATCACCAAATTTATGTGAGAACATGGGAGAAGGTGAATGAGGCTCTTCAGTTTGACCACTTATCACGAGTTGGTAAATGGTAGAAGGATATTTTCCTTGATGTTTAGGAAATTTAGAGATGAATAAGATCATTTATAGTGTATAATCTAACTCAGGTTGATCTTCAATTGAGAGAGAGGATTATTAAGTAAAGAGGAATGAGGAGGGGTCCCATAGTTTATAGTTTTAGTGGCTATGTGAACATTACTTTCATCTAAGAGATGAGACACAATCTACTTATGGGAAAACCTATTAGGATTGGTAAGAATCATAATATTTATTGAACTCAAATCTATGTTATCTTCAAATAAGAAGTTAAATATGAAAGAGAGGGATTAGGTGATGTAAAAGAAAGGAAATATAAAGGGGTAGATAAGAGTAAAAAGTCAGCTAGGTTAACCTAGTATTGGAAACAAGGTCTAAAAACTAGGTAAATAAGGATATAGAGTTGATATCATTGACCTAGTAATGTAATTTAGGATAGAAAATAGCCTGATAAAGATATAGAGTCAGTAGGATCAACTTAGTATTATATCTTGGGAGGTGGAAAAGAATATTGTGTTGACTAGGTCAACTCTATACTACAAGTAGGGAAATCTATAGTCTATAAGAGACTGTGTTGAGTAGAATGATAGTTTACTAAAATAGGAAAAAAAATTCAATTAATTTTGAAAGCAAGAAATGAAAGGAAAACACACAATCAATTGGGTCAATGAGGATGATCCAATTGAGGCACATAAAATAAAACCTTGTACCAACACTAGCTAGTGCAAGTTTTTGCAATAAAACATAGAATGATCAAAGAATAATTAAGCAACTTGGAAATTAAATTCTAACTAAGTGGTTATCCTAAATGTTGGTAGAATATCAAAGTGTTATTTTAAATATGATAAAAAAATTTGGTTAAAAGTAGGAAACTAGAAAGAAATCTATAGATGGTTTAAATATTTTTAAGTTTAAAGGGATCTATGCTGGAAATAGTATTGGCTTGGTATTTGGGGCCTACCCCCTCACTTCAAAATCCTATAACAATAAGGGTGCTAGGTAATTTTCCAATATATACCATTAACCACATATTTATACTTTGCTAGAAAACTAGGTCAACTTCCCCCTTGGTGATGAAATCCAAGTAGGTAGGCTTTGGGTAGATAATTGTTTAAATGTGTTTTAAGATTATGTGATTTAAAAATGTGTGCAAGAAATATAAAAATAGTGAAAATAAATGGTACATTAAAAAACCACCTAATTAGACTATGTGATCAATTCTAGGCATGAAAGCAACTGAAAGTGAATGTGTGAAGTAATTACTAGCATATAGATGTTAATTCCAACTTTGAAACATAGTATAGTGTTAGATTAGAAGATAGTGTATGAAAACACTACAAAATAGAGTTGTCAGTGTCACTAATATACTACTAAATTAGAGGTCTATTAAGAACTATGTTGACAGTGTCAACCTAGTCTTACAAATAGAAGATGGAATATAAAACTAGGTCGACCAAGTTGACCTAGTTTATTATATAAGGGCAGTTTTAAAAAATAAAAATTGTGAAAAATACAATTGAAATGAGTAAAAAAAAATGACAAATAAGGAGAAAAAGGAACCTTGGTGGGTTGGAATATGTAGAGGAATGTGACATTATTGTTGAAGTGGCTTGAATATTACTTGTAAATTTTGGAAATTATGTTGACTATGTCGACCTAGTTCTACAGTTTCTTGTTTGTTAAAGGTTGTCAAGATGACTATACCAACATAGTTGACTTAGTATGTTTTTTGGAAGCCTACAAGATGATTATATCAACCTAGTCAATCTATTATGTTTTTTGGAACTAAATAAGAGTATTATGTTAACTTATTTAATCCATTAGTCTATCTAGAAGTGAAAACTTTTACTATGTTGACTTATTTGATCTAGTAATCTATATCTGATGAAACTTGCACAAACAAAACAAATTCATTTTGATGGAATTACATGTTAAACCTACACATAAAATTTAAAAACTATATTGGCCTAATCAACCTAGTATCATAAATATAGAAAAATAATAAATAAAATGATATAAAAATTAAAAATATGAAAGAAAACCTATAACAGATAGATTCACATCAGGTTCACTAGAATGTTTGCAATCAAAAATGCATCAAGTCTATAAATTAATCCTAACTCAGAGAAAATAGATCCTACTTACCCTTTCAATCAAGCATACATTATATAATATAGAACATGACCAATATATAGATCCACTAGACCCAATTAGGGGATCTCTTATCACAATAAAAATACTAGAGAGGGTTCCAAAGCCTCTAGTCAAGAAAAATAAAGAAATAACCCTAAATAAGCCCTATGTTTTCATATTCAATAAACTAATAACAAGTAAATTAAATTCAAATCTAGTGCTCACCAACGCTTGTGTCACAAAGTGGGGTAATAAAAAATAAAAGTAAACATTCATAGAATACATATATTCACATCAATGTATACAAAATCTTAATACATGGAAGAAGTAAAAATGTATATCTATCTACTCTTATAAAAGATAAACAAAGTTAGGAATACTTATCTTTGAAGATGAACCCATTGAGTATCAATTTTTACCTTGGACAAGGTGATTTACAAGAGGTTATTATGGTATGTAAGGATGATAAAGATAAATCATCTCTAGGTTACACAACCTATCAATGCATACAAAATACAAGACAAGATCCATATCTCCAAAAAAAGGATGAAACCCTAAGCTTGGTCTTCAAGTAGAATGGTTCATAAGTAAATGCACAATAAATCTTACTTATTCTTATCTTCTCTAAGTAATGGTGAGATCATCTTGTATATATAGGTATATTTAACCCTAAGACCTAAAATTTTTGGTTGATAGGGTTGAACTAGTTGACATAGTACTATTATGGACAAAAATTCACTAGGTCATAGGCTAGGTCGATCAAGAGATGACCTAGACCTTAAATGAATTTCACCCATAAGAGTATAGGTTTGACCTAGTCAACATAGTAATTTAAATTTTCATAAGGGGTTTTGGGTCAGGAAAATGAGGATGGAAGGTGGAAAATTACTGAGGAGTATATAAGAGAGAAGAACAAGCTTAGGGGTATATTTTTTTAGAGACAAGTGTGTAGATAACAAGTGGAAAAAGGGATAACAATCTCGTGAAGCACCAATGGTTTTCTCACCCCTTTCTTTGTATACCCCTTAGGGAATCCACTTAGAGATACTGATACTTAATAGGTTCTTGCAAGATAAAGAGTGTCAATAATTGATAAATTTTTTAAAATATTATGTGTATACACTTACCATTTGGAGATGTAGTGTGCACATACATTTAAGAAAATCATTGAAAAAGGTTTACTTTTAGGCAAATCCCTTAGTAATAAAGGCATTATTAAGATTACCTCATCAAATCAAAATTAGAATTAAAACCACAACCAAGTCCAAGTATAAGGTTTACAACCACCCCAGACCAAAAATATGAAAAACCCAAGTAATTTAACTATAACAAGAACATTGATGGAAATGGAGTAACTAAGTCATGACATTTTTAAATGGTGCAAACACCATTTACTCAGTGTATGCCACAAGTGAAAACTACTCCTCACCAATAACCAATTCAATAAGTGCAACCTTCATAGTAGCCTAGACCAGCTCAACAAATGCAAAAACCTTTGCCTTTGAAAACCTCTCCTCTAAGGTGAAATAATCCTACTTGTTGATTTTTTAATGAGCTTGGAGAGCTTATTGAATCCATTTTTTTCAAGTTAACTACCACTAATATTATTATTTGGCCAATACCAAAGTACTATCTTGAGGGCATTCCTTATCTAGATTGGTATAAGCAAAATGAATTCTATGAATACCATTAGGTTAATGGACATTATTTATGTTGTGTAAAAATCAAACATCTTATTCAGAATATTTTGGAAAATAAGAAGATAAAATTAGATAATAGAGCTTCTACATCCAATCAAAGCCTAGGTATTTATCAAAACCCTTTTCCATAACATAAAAATATCAAGTAATAGTAATAGTAATAAAGGCCAAAGCAAAAACAACAATAATATCAATATTCAAGACAAAAATAATAGTAAAAATAGAAATAACAACATCAATCAAATGGATGGAACTAAGGCTAGAATGATGCCAACAACTAGTAGACTTACCATGCAGTTACACATGACTACAACAAGGTTGTAGGCCACATTATGGGAGGTCTTATTTCCATCATCTCCATCAATCTAAGACCAAGTATTAATAAAATAATATTATTTCTAATCAATCCCAATCAACTAACCTATGCTAGTGATCCTTCCTTAACTTGGGACTATATATAGGCATACTAATAAGTAGGGGTTACTAATTTTAGAGCTTATATCAATAACTCATCACTAACCCATGACCACATACAAGTGTATCATCAATTGAGACTTATCCTATCTAGTCCCCCTCTACCATTATTTGCTAGCAACAATGGTCCTATATCTAATCTCAATCATGTAATCACAGCTTGATGGTTGAATATTACCATCTCAGGCATAAAACCATCTATAATTCCACCCATCCAACCCACCATTATGGATAAGAACAAGCCATATACCATTGTGAAGGAAAAGACTTTTGATATTGTGGAACAATTATAGAAGATGCTCACATAGATTTCTATATTAAATTTTTTGCATACATACACCATCCAAAATAACATCTTGATAGAGTTCTTTGGCCAATCCCAAGTTACAAATGACATAATCCCAAACAAATTCCAAGATTTGGTTTCACATCTTACCCTATGTCATTAGTTATCCTTTGACTAAAGTTATATGTCATCACTTGGCCCTCTTCATAATAATCCATTATACATCAAATTTATCATCATATATAACAAAGTGAAGCATGTCCTTATAAACAATGGATTGAGCCTAAATATTGTGTCTCTAAAGCTCATCAAACTTCTTGGATACATAATAATTGATTTCTAGCTAGAAAACGTCATAATCAAAGCCTATGACAATGAAGAGTGAGAATCACAAGGAACCATCAACTTGTTAGTCATCATTGGGCCTTTGACCCATTATACATTATGCCATGGGCTAGAACTTAATTTATCATACAATTTACTTTTGGGTACACCTTGGATACATGAAATTCATGCAATCCCTTCAACATTTCACTAATATCTCATGTTCTCTCATTATGGTATGGAGGTCACCATTCATGGAGATTTACAACCCTATGAACATTAAAAGCATTTAGAGGCCAAGTACAAAATCTATAAATACCATTTTGGCTTGAATTTGGTTCCCAAAAAGGATGAAGGGAAAGAAATTATTGTTGATTTTACAAAAGCAAATTTCATTGACCCAAATACCCTTGATTCATCTTCCCACATGCCACCTCTTGAAATATACAATAATTTTACCATCATATATAATGGCCTAAGAGAATATTTGACCTATGATACATTCCACATTGCCAAGCTTCTAGAGAACCCCAAGTCCTATGAGAGACATAAATCCAAGGCACCTTGAATGGAATGATAGTGAAATGGAAAAGTCAAACTACATAGTCTATCCCCTATCATTTTCACATTGAACATTGGTGAAAAACTAGATGAACTTATAGATGATTAATCATGGTTATATAATGACAACCTAGATGATTACTATAAAAATGCCAAATACCCCATTCCTAATAGGATTATAAAGAAACACACCTGTTAAAGAGGAGGCATCAAGACAAATCAATAGGGAACACTTGATCTATTTTTTTCATATGTGGGAGAAGGGAACTTATGGTCTAAAATTTTAACCACATGGGGATGACCCTATGTATCTTATTCATGTTACAACACTAACAACTAGTGATGATAATGATGACAATGATGTAGAGTATAATCATAGCCCTTACAAAGACCTAGTCAACACCAATATATTTGACACTAATGTCATTTTTACCCTTAGACTAGTTATTCACCACAATCTAATTCCTCTATATCATACCTAATTTATAGCCTAGGACTAACAAGAATACATAGTGCCTGTAGATGAGTTTTAGAATTATGAGGTCTTTTAAAATTTTCTAGGCATATGAGATAATGGCTCTCAATAAAATTAGATATTTTAGACTATTTTGGAGAACATGTGAACACCCTTAGCCATAAAAATTAAATAAAAAATTAAGGTACCAAAGTGAAAACCTCTTTTAGGCACTTTTAGACTAAGGTAAAATTAAAGAGAAAGGCCAATATTCTAGTGAAAACCTATTCTATGTACCATTAGATGGGGGTGTTTAACCTTCCTTAAACATAGCTCAGGGGACCACCAATGATGAACTTGCCTATGAGTCTAATTTCAATTATAAAGAAAAACATGACTTCAACCAAATCATTCAAGAATTTCCAATAGTTTTTGTCACATAGCCATATGTACCATTAGAAGATTTTGATTCATCTTGCCTAAGATAAATTGAATGTCTAGTCCAAATAGAGGACTCTATTATTGTAGGCCAATTTAAATTTTTTCCAACTACTTTGGAGGATGGTTCAACTCTTCTTGTGCAAGATGCTACATAATTCAATATTAGGACTTAAGATGACCTAAAGTGGATCAAATTAGGTATGTCCCTCACTGAGCAGCAATGTGACATATCTAGAATCTTTTTAAAGAAATTTGTTGACATATTTGCTTGGGCCTAGTCTGACATACCTAGCTTGGATCCCAGCTTGGTTGTACATCACCTTGTATTACATCCTAATGCCAAACCTATAAAACAAAACTTGTGTAAGATGCATGCTCACATTATTATATTAGTAAAGAAAGAGTTATAAAAAATCTTATAAGTAAGATGTATTCAATTGATAAACTATTTAGAGTGGATCTTGAATGTTGTGTCAATCAGTAAGAAGCTAAAAGGAATATGAATGTGTAGTAATTTCAAAGAAACAAACAAGGCATACTCTAAGGATGACTTTATCTAATAAACATTAACATGATTATCAACCCCACAACTGGGTATGAAATGCTTTCATTGATGGATGGATTCTCAAGATATAACCAGATCTAAATTGCACTAGAAGACCAACATAAAATAGCATTCACCAATCTATAGGGAATGTTTTGTTATCAAGTTATGTCATTTGGACTCAATAAGGTTGAGGCCACATAAAAACATGCAAATACCATCATATTTCATGATATGATGTATGACATTAATGAATACTACATCAATGACATACTAAGAAAATCAAATACTAGGGTTAATCATCCAAGATTACTAAGGAGAATATTTGAGAGACTTTGTGAATACAAGGTCAGACTCAATCCTAAGAAGTGTGTTTTTAGAGTTAATTTAGGAAAATTTCTTGGATTCATTATCTTGTAGAGGCATTGAAGTTGACCTTTCCAAAGTATAAGTCATTACTAAGATGTTTCCATCTTCCACTTTGAAGCAGCTCCATAGTTTCTAGGGTAAGATCCAGTCTATCAAATGCTTCATATCTTAGTTACCTGATAAATGTTATCCATATACACACTTGCTAAAGAAAGGGTTACATTTCATTGGGATGATGAATTCTAGAAAGCTTTTTAGTGTTTAAAGGATTACCCTGCCAATATGCCTATTCTTTTGCCTCCTATGCTAAGAAAGTCATTCCTTTTATACTTATCTACCACAGATAAATTCTTGAGGGCACTTCTAGCTTAGCATGATGATTATGGAAAAGAACATGTCATGTATTATCTATACCATACAATAGTTGCATATGAGCACAATTATATACCAATTAAAAAATCTTATTTAGCTATGGTCTTTTCAGGTTAGAAACTATGACATTACATATTAAACAATAACACCATGGTCATTTTAAAATTAGATCCACTCAATTATCTACTATCTAAGACAGGTTTATAAGGCCACATGGATAAATGGATCATATTTCTTAGTAAGTTAAAGATTGAATACATTAACCAAAAATCCATCAAGGGCCAAGCTCTTGTAGATTAGCTTCCTAAATCACATATTGTAGATACAAAATCACTAACTTTTTAGTTCCTAGATAAGTCCATTATGACCATAATTGAAACACCTCTTGAGGATTGGCACTAGAATTCATATTTTGATGGCTCATTCACAACACATAGATCATAGGTAGGCCTATTGTTTATTATACCATAAGTGGATCTATTCCATAAATAATTATGTATCAACTTTCCTTTTACTAACAACATGGATGAATAAAAAACACTTGTTATAAGGCTTCACCAAGAAGCATAATGGAACATTCAACATGTAAATTTTTTTTGTGATTCTTAATTAATCATCAATCATGTTACATACCACTTTTAAACTAATGATGAAATCTATTTCCATACAAGGCCATGGTAAACACTCTCAAGAAGTAGATTGTTGACATTCAATTTGAAAACATACCAAGGGCTAGTAATAGAATAGTGGATGCTGCCAATATTGGCTCTTTGATCCATCAACTAGATAAGGCAAAATCATATAAAATCCTCATTGAAAATATTCTAGTGATAGCTCATGAACCTTCAATCATCATAATTATCTGTTATATTATTGGTCCCAACTCTATATGGTATTTAAACCTTTATGCCTATCTTCATAACCAAATTATGACACTATACCTATCTCATAAATAATCCAAGTCCTTTACCCACCATGGCACATGTCATACCTTACTTAGACCAACCTTTTGTTGCTACGACTTTTATGTAACTCTGCTTCATTAATTAACTTTGACATTATCAACATTAGCATTATGGAAATTTCATGAAGGAGTATGTGGAGATCACACAAGTAGAGTATTCCTAGCCAAAAATTTCCTCATACCAAGTATTATTGGCCAACTATAGATACAAATGTATTTGCATATGTTAAAAAGTGCAATAAATGTCAATGACATGCCAATTTGATTCATGTCCTAGACAAGACTTTAAAACTAATGATTATACCATGGTTGTTTGTTACATGGGGCCTTAATATCATTGGAAAGATAAATCCCACCTCATTTGATGGCCATAAACACAACCTTTCAATAACTGAATATTTCAATAAGTGGGTTGAAGTTATACCCCTCATTTACATAACTAGAAAGAAAATTTTCAAATTCATATTTAACCATCTCATATGCCACTATGGTATCCCATCTAACATTATATCTGATAATGGTGGATTATTCAAAAATAAGGATGTCAAATCACTATGTGCTAAGTGTAAAATTACTCAACATTTCTCTACTACCTATTACTTGCAAGGTAATGTCTAAGAAGAAGCATAAAAAAAAACTATTGTCAACATCCTTAAAAATATTGTCAATGATGTCAACCATGATTAACACCTCAAAATATTCCATGCCCTCTAAGCATATTTTACCAATTACCATACTCCAATAGGTGACACTCCATATTCCCTTGTTTATGGCACTGAGTCCATTCTTACCATTAAGGTCAAGGTGACTTTTTTTATGTGTCTCTTTAAAGCATGTTTTGGATGATGAAGACTATCACATAGCTTGCCTACAAGAGCTAGGTTTGATGAAAAATGCATGGCCATAGTTAATAACTTGAAATCATAGTAGAATTGACTTTTTGTCCACTATAATATATGTAGTCAAAATTGCATCATATCTATAAATCAGTCCTAGCTTGGAGAAGATAGATCCTACTTACACTTTTGATTGGGGATATATTAGATAATTGAGAACATAACTAAATGGGGATTTGATAGACCCAATTAGGGGATCCCTGATCACAACAATAATACTAGGGAGGGTTTCAAAGTCTCTAGTCTAACAAAATCATGTAATAATTTTAAATAATCCCTATGTTTTCATATTCACTAAACTAATAATAAGTAAAGCAAATAAATCTAATCTAGTGCTCACCAAAGCTTTTAACACAATATGAGGGTTAGTGAACATTCATAAGAGAATATCAATTAGGCTATGTATGAGGATTGCCCTAATGTATGGATAATAAGAGTAATATTATTCAAAATCCAATACTTATGTTACTTCTATCTACTAGAGAGAGGAGCAAAGTTAAAGAATACTTACGTGAAAAATAAACCCTTCAAGATTCAATATCTTCCTTGGCCAAAGGGGATTCACAAGAGGTTTTTGTGGGTTTTAAGGATCACTAAGAAATTCCAAAGTATCTAAGACTTCTCAAAAATACTATATTATCCAAGTAGAAACCCTAAGCTAAGACTCCTTAAGAAGATAGGTGGAAGAGCATATTGTAAAGAAGCATAAATGAATAATAACTCTTGACATCTCTTTAAGAATGGTGAAATGATCTTATATATATATATATATATATATATATATATATATATATATATATATATATATATATATATATATATATATATATATATATATATATGTAGATTTAACCCTAATCCCTTTCAAAAAAATTGGTTGATAAGGTCAACCTAGTACTATTATTGATAAAAACTCACTAGGTCAGCTAAGAGCTGACCTAGACCCTAAATGAGTTTCACCAATAAGAGTACAAGGTCAACCCAATCAACCTAGTACTGTAAACTATCAAAAGGGGTTTTAGGTTAGAAAAAGGGGTAAAAAATATGGTAAAATACTAGAGGAGTGTTTAAGATAGGAGTAATAGCTTAGGGGAATGTTCTTAGGATCTGGTAGGATTGGTAATAAGTGATAATTAAGGATAACAATCCTATGAACCACCAATGGTCTGTCCACCCCTTTCCCAATGCACCCCTTAGGGTGAAAACTTAGAGAGATTGAGACTTTATGGGTTTTTACAAGATAGAAAGCATTAATAATTTAAAATTTTGAAAATATTATGTGTGTACATGTTCCCCACTCAAATCTCATCACATATCACTCAGGTGTAACAGGTGATGGCACTTCAAGAAAGAACATAATAACACATAACATAGAGGCTAAAAAAAATTGAATTATTTTAAATTAAAAATAGATAAAAAAGTAAATGTGATGCATACCTTGACTTACCTCTATCTCTATATGGTTTTCTATTTTGTTTGTAGTTTTGATTATGGAGGGTGTAGAGATTACTTTTGACAAACCTAAGAATACAAAATTAAAGAGAAAAAATAAATAGATGTAATAAATCAAAGATAACTGATGCTATGTGGATGAAATTTATTTGGGAATTTAGAAATCTGTGGTGATAAGTTATATGTTAGACCAAATCACCAATTCAAAATTTAGAGTAAATCGGTTAACTAAAAAGCCAAGGATACTAAAGACTGAATGTTAGGCCCCTTTTGTACTAACTATGTATACCATGCCAAATGGACCTATCTCAGTGTGAGGAAACTGATGGATTGGATGTTCCACTTTTTTACATTTAGTGATAACTAGAGGATCCCTCAAGGATCTTATGCCATTTGGTAGGTAGTTACAAGGCACCGATTTTTAAAGGATATCGCTACTAAAACTTATACATGGTAGCTCAAGAAACATAGATGTTAGAAGAGTGGAGTAGGTGAGATAATGACCCCCTAATGATAGCTCAAAATATATCATGCACTCATCCAAATTAGATATCATAGTGGAGCTAGCGAACTCGTGATAGCTCATCTTTTGTCATGCACCCATTTGACCTAACAAGGAGATACTAATTGCCTATAAAAGAAGGCTCACATTTGAAGATTGGAAGATGTGACCAAGGTAGGAAAGCTCTAGATAAATAGAGAACCAACCTAAGTATTTATATTGATCATAAGATATATTAGGTACTCAAATGTATAACATATGCTCACCTATGAGCCCTTGGGCATGAGTAGTGATAAGAAAGGTCTATGCTCTATTTTATATCTCAAAATTGTATATTAAACTATATATTCAATGAAGAATATGGTTGAATAAATGATGTTTTGATTATTACAATATAGATAGTGCATTTTCATGTCATTTCTTAGTTTTATAATAAAAAATTTATAGTTTTATACTTGAGATTATTGTGATATGGAGGTTTACCCCTAGTCATTAATGGCATCCTTGTGCCATATAGTGACTTTGGCCTACCTAAAATAGACTAAGTGTTAAAACCTAAATTCACCAAGTCTATAAGACCCATGTCTAAATTTCTATCTTGAGGTATGATCCATTAAACCCAAGCCATCCCCATGACTTGTTACATAACCAAATGACCCTTAACCCGCTATTTAGTAGCTTGTGCCATTGAGAAGTTCTACCTTTCTAGTTGTGAAATTATGCCTTAGGACTTGTGTCCTTGAGAATACCTACACCTAATGAACTTATCATGAATAACCTAGCACTATAAGGCTACTTTAACCCCTCTGGATAATGACTAAGTCCCTTTGAACCCTAATTTATGCCAAGTTGTAACTAGCCAAATGCAAGTTTGATCCCTTCATTATTGCACTTCAAGTGAGTGTACAGTGATTGTACCTTGTGTGAAATTTATTCTAGTATAATAACATGCTAAATTTTATGTTGTAGACCCTTCTATCCTCATGCCTAGTCCCATCAATTCTAGAACTGACTTGGTTTTATAAATAAGCACATGACTAAGTAAAAAAGCTAATCTAGTAAACTTTTCTACAACATTTTGGTTCTATTGTTGGGACTCATGTTGAATTTCATTAATAAAATGGTACAATAGAGTGATGATTTGACTATCACTTGAGAATATTGAGCACTATATGGAGAAAGTGGAAGATAGTTTTACATATAATCATCTCACATGTAAAGGATGAGAACTAAGAAAATGGGTGAAATTTAACCTTTACAATGCTCTATATGAGGTGTTATTTTATGAGCTACCTAATCATGTGTGCTGATGGTTGGTTGCCTACACTAATACTAAAATTAAAATCTATAGCTATTGCATCAAGTGGACCATAGAATGTGTAAAAAGGTTAAAGAGCCTAGATGAAGTTTGGATGTGCACTTTAGACATGTGGTGGAGAGGTAAATTAAACAAATTCATGTTGGAGTTTGTAGTGTTGACATTATTTTACCTAGAAGAAATCAATTATGAGTTTCTTCACAAACCAAGTGGTGCATTCATAATAAGACTCAGTACTGAACTAAAGAAGATTCTAGTGGATTATGGTATAAAAATCATAAGAATTGAAGGCTAAAATCCTTATGCATATGAGCAAGCACAGAAGGTAAAAAGGGGAAGTGTAGGTAAGGTACGATGGAAGAGGAACAAAAAACTAACACTCAAGAGCTCCAGAGGTTAAAGTATAGTAAGTGAAGGTGCATGTTAATGGAGGATTTGAAACTTGAAAATGTTGAGAGGACCCATAACAAGCAAGAAGGTCATGAGGAAGGATCCCTTAAATTATAATAGTGTGAAGAGAGAGAAGAAGCAATAGATCAGACTTAGTAGTTGGGTGTAGGATATAGTGGGTTATTACAAGATGTGGCACTTAATAATACACCATAAGTACCTACCCCCTTTAAACCTAAAGTGCAAGCTCGTGAATTAGATTTTCTACCAAAAGATATAAGAATGGTAACTAAACCTATTATCAACATTGAATTTGATAGGGTTCAACATTTGGATCAAGAGTTTGTTATTGATCAAGTGATTGCCTATGAGTAACTAGGTGAAGATATATAAAACCTAGAAATCACCAATATAGGAACCATTAACATAGGTGAAATCATTCTTGTATAGAGGATGTCAATTACATCAACTAAGAAATAACATGTAGGAAGTTCCATAGTGCCCCAAGTGAGTGGTAATACATCAATACCTTTGATAGTGTAGCCAATAATTTCAAGATAAATGTCCTAACCTATAATTAGAGTCACTAGAAGGCCACCTCTAATATAAACATAAGAGGGATAGGCACCTCAAAACATGGCACCACGCCTGCAACAAGTCTACTATGAGATGGTAGTGAACTTACCCAGGTATTGTGGTATATATAATGTCGTAGAGCATGTGCTAAAGTGTGAGTTACAATGGTGTATTCAATGCATCACTCAACCTAAGTGCAAGGCAACCCAATTTGTGACCACCTTACTAGATTATGCTCATACCTGGTATCAAAAAATTTATTTGAACCAATCTATGGTTGAATACAATGTGATAAAATAATCCTTCTTGAAATAGTTTGATATCCTTAAATTTGAGTAGTAGAGCATCATGGAAATTTAGGAAGTCAACCAAAGGTTATTTGAGACCATGTATCTATATGATGTGTGGTTTAAAACTATCCTTTATAAGATTCCATATGAAATTTACCCCTCCCAACACATGTAATGCTTTTTTAGAGGCCTTTTAGTACCCTTTAGAAAAGTGTTGTCTATGAAAAAATTCATAGACAGCCATGAAACACTTGAAGATGCATTCTAGGCTAAGGAAGTAAGTAACACCAATACTAGAATTAACCTATTCATAGAGGCACATATTACATCAATAGCCTCCCATCTATAGAAGATAACTACTACTTCAACATATGACACTTGTAGTAGGTTATGGTGCACTGACTGTGAGATAGATGGGCATAACAAGAATAATTTCTCATGAATAAATGTTCACACTCTACTCCTCAACTATGAAGTTTGTCATGGGACACATGACCCTTGAAATTTCCCTCTACTATAATACACCAATTAGGTGAACACCACCATTTATTATGAGATGTGTGAAGCTTATACACACTCAATGGTAAACTATCAATTCATCGATGAAATGGGCCAAAACATGGAAAGAGGCATGAGGTAGGTAACAACATTAGTCAGTGGTTAGGTAGGTAAAGATAATGAGGGCTATGGCTAGTAAAACATGGGATATGGAAACCATCAAGTCACACATGGGTGAGGAGGAAGATGTGTTAGAGGAATATTCCCACAATGATAATGCTAGAAGTGTGGGTTGACTAAGCACTATCAATGTGACTACCCCATGCACATGACATGAAGGTATTATTGAGGACCGCATTGGTAGAAGAGTGCCTAAACTTGTATAAAAATATAATTCAAGGTTAGTCTAGTGTGGATAAAGGTAAAAAAATGGTGAGGCATGAATCTAAAGAGGAAAGGTGGGCTCCTAAGCCATAATAGACTTTCAAAGAGCCACATAAAGTACAAGCCATGACCCAAACTATTTTTACCACTCAGCTACCTACTGTGCCAACCTAAGAAATACACTTAGAGTATGGTGATTCAAGCTAAACTAAGTGCATAATATATCTCAAGGCAAAATTTACACCCTATCCTAAACTTTCACAATAGAAGGATGTCATATAACAAGTCATGATGGTGATTCAAAATTTGTAGGGTAAACTCAAGCTGGTTAGATATCTAGAAGCACAACCACTATTTCATGTAGAAGATAAAACAACTAAGAGGCTGAGGTATAGGATTTGAATGAGATCCTACACCTCCTACAAACTAAAGGGATGTTACCCTTGATGAATTTTTTTCTATTGAAGCACATAGGGAAGAAACTAGAAGAAGAGGTCATGCCTCAAATGATTGATGTTTTTGCACCACATATGGAGTGGGCACATGAAGTAAGGCATACTCAAAATTTGATGTATGACCAAGAGTTATTTATAGATGCCACCATTAATGGATGGTCAATTTGTGAAGTACTAGTTTATATGGGTGTAAAGGTTAATATTTTGACCAAAACCACCTGGGAGAAGATGGGATGGCCACCCTTGAAACCATCACCTCATATGATGTTCATGGAAAAAAAACTTGAGTATAACCTATTGAGATATTTATAGGTTCTATTTTAGATATCATGGGTACTAATTTCTAAGCTAATTTTAAGGTCATCGAGTTGGTAGAGTAAGACAACTATCCAGTGCTCTTGGGAAGGCCATGGTGTTATGCTAGCAACATAGGCATGCAATTTAAGAAGTTCTACACAAATTTTGATAATGGAAAATAAAGGGTGGTGATCCCTTTGTCAAGTGATCAAGGGCCTCTATACATAGAAATTTTTGATCTCAAGGATGAGATCAACTAAATTTTTAACATCATAGTGTAGGGTATTAAGAAGCTCAACCCTAATTACCAAGGCATGGTCAAATGAGATAATATATAATCAGCCTCTAATATAATTAATGTTTCCCATGAGTGATATTTCAAAGAGGCCTATGAGGTCACTGGTTGAAGGTGCCACCTAGTGCATGTAGTTGAGCCAAGGCCAACTAGGATAGGGATAGTTAGGATTGAGTTCCCAAAGAATAAATGGGTTCCCTAAACCTAAAAAGTGGAGAAAAGGGTGTTCTAATTAAGTAAGGGTAAGATTTTAGCACTCCCAAAGTATGAAGAGAGCTATCCCATAAATGTTATGTCATTGACATTAAAGGTTATGTCCCCAAGGAAATAGATTGAATAGGCACACTAGTTCATACCTTGAAGTGCACCACCACTCATTGGTGGGTAGTATAAAGACCTAACTTGCCAACTTGGTAAGATGTGAAGGAGGACATATGTACTAAGTTTGTCAAATTTAATAAAGACTTAGACATACCCCCCTACATAGGTGATTCAGAACTAATTATGCATGTGGGTGCATGCCTTTTATAGGACCTTTAAAATGTGGGAGTGAGCATGGTATATTGTAAATGAGAGATACCATGAGATATAAAATTTGGAAATACTCAAGGAAAGGTTCATGCACACCTTCTCCCTTTCTTCACAAAACTTAGAGCTACTAGAGCCACTATAAGTCATCCACAGGGTAGTGTTTGAGGACACAACCATCCTAGAATAATACCTCAGTGAAATGTTCAAGGATAAAGGAAATCACTTTTGACATTATTTTAAGAGTAGGTACTCAACAATGAATCTAACGAGGAACACAAAAAGTCCTAGAAAGAGCACAATTAGACGGCTCTAATAGGAAGGAAAAAACTTGTGCACCTTATGGATGAAAATACCCTAGATGAAGAAGATCTAATGCATCTTTTAATTGAAATAACTAAGGGTACAAGGCAATTTAAGGACTCACATTAGGATAAAAATTAACCCTATCACATGTCACTCAAGACCAGTAAAGTAGACATCAACATAGAGGGCAAACCAAAGATTACCACTCTAGGCAATTACTAGTCTAAAGCAAAGATGGCATGAATTATAGATCTCTTAAATGAATTTCAAGACTTTTTCCTATGTAGCTACTAGGAAATTAAAGGCACTCACCCTTTCCTTAGTAAAATGAGCATCAAGCTGGTAGATAGTGCGAGGCTAGTTAAGAAGTGCCCATATCAAATGAATCCCAATGTTCACACCAAGGTAAAGATGGATATTAATATAATGCTAGTAGTCATCTACTCAATATAAGAATCTAAATGGGTGAGCCTGATGGTCATCAACATTAAGAAGGATGGACACATACATATCTACATTGACTATAAACTATTGAATGTTGCATATGTCAATGATCCATTCTTAACCCATTTTACTAATGAGGTATTAGATGGAGTTGTAGGCTATGAAATCTACACTTTCACTGATGGATTTTTGGGTTACCATTAGGTGTAGATCAAGGAGGAAGATAATCACAAAAGAACCTTTACAACTAAATGGGGTTTTTTCACTTACAATGTGATGCCCTTTGGATTCAAGAATACACTAGTTGTATTCTCTAGGGTAGTGATCACTAATTTTAAGGACTTTATCCATAAGTTCCTCTAAGTGTATCTCGATGATTAGACTATGTATGGTCTTATAAAAGATCACTATGACAATGTGTGCTTCATGTTTAAGGGGTGCACGTAGTTATAGATATATTTGAATCTAGAAAAGTCCATCTTTGTAACCTCATTTTAGACATTGCTCAATCACATCATCTACAAGGATGGTTTTCTTTTTGATCTAGTAAAGATAGCAATCATAATCTAACTCTAAACTTCCTCAATGAAAAATTATGTTCATGCCTTTCTAGGCCATTGTGGCTACTATAATAATTTCATTCAAAGCTATGCTAAGATTACAATGCCTCTAGAGGAGATCTTATACAAAGATGGCCCATTCTACTAGGGTGTGGTGTAAGAGGAGGCCTTTGAAACACTGAAGTTGAAGTTAGCTAGTGCACCAATTCTAAAATTTATATACTAGACTACTCCTTTCCATGTCCATGTTGATGCTTCAGGCTCTACCATTAGTGTCATATTGGTGTAACCAAGTAAGGGTAAGAAGGACCACCCCATCTCTTGTATAAGCTAGAAATTGGCATAGGTAGAACATAATTATAACACCATCAAGTGTGAGGTGCTGGTAATGGTCTATGCCTTACAATAATTAGGAAATACCTATTATCAATCCCATTCATCTTTTTCATATATCATGAGGTGCTCAATTACCATATGAATAAGCCTACTTTACATGGGTGCATCTACAGATAGATTATTCTCTTCTAGAAGTTCCAATTCTCTATTGTCATTAAAATTAGGAAGCAAAACTTAGGGCCAAACCATTTATATTGTATCAAATCTAATGATGCAATGAAAACAATTAAGGATAATATGCTAAACACATAGATATACAGAGTCCAGTGCATCCTAGAAGATCTAGTGGAGATTGCCACTTTCTTAACATCTAGATTTATGCCCAAGACCTTGTCCATTAAAAAGAAGAAATAATTGTGGTTCACGTTTCTCCCTTTCTACTTATTGAGGGGGAGCTATACAAACTAAGTAGGGATGAATTCCTATGCCAGTGTGTTTTAGAGCATGAATGGGACTCTATTCTATAGGAAGCACATGAAGTAATTTTAAGAAGACATTGCATTAGAGATGTAATGATATGTAAGGTATTATATTTAGGCTTATGGTGGCCAAGCCTATTTAAAGATGCAAAGGAGTAGGCTAAGGTATGTGACATATGCTTGTGCATTAGAAAACCTAACCTTTAGGATGAGATGCCTCTCATTCCCATTCTTGCCTAGGTACCATTTTAAAAATGGGCCATTGAATTTATTGGGCCAATCACTCCTATAAACAGTGCATAGGTGAGAGATACATTTTAATGACCACTAACTATTTCACTAAGTAGATTAAAATTTTGCTAACCAAAGACATCCCATTCACAATAATCATGTGATTTATATAGGAAAACATCATAAGTCGATATGGGTGCCCATTGAGTTTAACTAGTGATAGAGGCACTCATTTAATCAATGAGATGGTGTGCATACTTTTGACTGAATACATGGTGGTGTACCACAAAACCATCCCTATCATCCCTAGGCTAATGACACAGTTGAAGAATTCAACAAGATTCTAGGAATGTCCCTGATGAAAATATGAGATGTGGATCACAAGGATTTGGATAATTGTGTTTTAGCAGTACTTTGGGCATACCATATGACATACAAGTGCCTAAATAAGACTACACCTTTTCAACTAGTGTTTGGCATTGAAGCAGCTCTACCCATGAAATTCATGGTGCCTTCCTTACACATTGCATGGATTGGTCACTTAGATGACCAAGAATATTTAAGCACAAGGTTTGGAAGACTTGGATAACTTGGATAAGAAGCACATCCAAGCCAAGTGGAGTCAATAGATTGAGAAAACATGTTATAAGTGTTAGCATAATGGGTATATCAAGCACAAAGAGTTGACTTAAGGATTATTGGTGCTTCTCTATGATTTTAAGTACTTCAAAGCACCCAAACAAGTTATAAATATGTTGTATGGACCCTTACATCATCCACCACATATTAGAAATAAGCACATGCAAGATGCATATGTTGTTCAGTGAAATACTCCCTAGGCATTTCAAATGGCAACCAATTGAAGCCATATAGATAATAGGATAGAACTCGTGTCATAGAAACTCTAACTTCTTGGTCATTAGTTGATTTGAAGTTGAGGTAAATAGAATAAATTTTGGTATAAGCCAAACCTTTCTTTTCTTTTATTTGTTCTTTGTATAGTGTATCAAGCTAGTAAGTGGCATGTGGTGGCCACAAGAACCTATGTGTTAGCACTTCATAAATAATTATAATTGGGCAAGTTGAGCACTTATTCCCTCCTAGTGTATGAGGCTAAACATATAATTACCAGGTACATGAGGATTTCCAAGTGAAAATAGAAGATGTCAAAGATATATGCATAAGATAAATAGTTCATGGCACTTGATGATGCAAGAATTAACCACTCTAGCACTACTTTTACATCATAATTACAAAAAAGTTCATCATTTGATATGTAACTAAAGATGTAAGCTACAAGTGAAGATGTTTAACATGGTTGATCACAACATATAAAGTGAAGATGCTCAATTTGGTTGAGTGTAATGCAAATAGTGAAGACACACAATCTAATACTGTACAAGATAACTTGAATAGAAGCAAAGTACTAGAGGGCTAGTGTAAAGGATTTGTATGGGGTAGGATAGGCTAAGGCAAGATGATGTACAATAAATTGACTAAGGTAGATAAGCACACTTGAAATAGGAGTGTAGCTAGAAAATGTGGAATCAAGGAGGTTGAATCATGCACATGTGAGGTGTCGCACCCAAGTTACTACAAGGAAGGAAAAGGTCATGCCAAGGATACACACACAAAAGGAAGTCATCTAAGACAGTTGCCATCCACCTAAAAATGAGTGAGAAGTAACTAATTGAACCACACATCACTTCACCAAAAAATATATTAAGAGCATTCAATGAGGTGGTAGTGGTGGCACAAAGATACACATTTAATGCATATTAAACAAAAAAATTGAGTATTTCATAGATTTTTGTATTTTCTAATAAATTGAGGTGCTTACACCATTAAGCCTACATTAATAACAATGGTTGACAAGAGAAGGGTATAAATTGGTAAATGGTTGAATTTCTTAGGTCACCAAGTTTAAGCAAATCCTAGACTTAGAACAAATAAAGTAAGAGACCAGAGAGATAAAGTAAGAAATAACTCTATCATAGTGAGAATTGTACCATGTCAAGTAGTTAGAGTGAAAGGAAGAACATTATAAAGGAGTGCATTCATTGTGAAGCCAATGTGAAGGGTTTAAATGAGATAATTTATGTAGAGATCTAAGTGATAAAAGAATTTGTCACCCAAGCTACCATTAATGTCTAGTGAAGCTTAGAGTCAAGTGTAGCATTGTAGATCCCATAACTATATAAGCACTAGCTACCATTTGAGGCTTCAAAAAATAACTCCTCCCTAGGTTTAATACAAGCCAATTCAGAGTGGTGAAGAAGAGGAAGGAAGCAAGCTTTAGACTAGTACAAATAGAACCCAAATGAGTGAAAATCATATAGGAGATGATGGATGACAAAACCAAGGCACAACCGGTTGAAGTGGTTAGCATTGTAGAGATAGATATAGAGGCATTGACTAAGATGTTCTACCAATACATGTAGTATCCCTCAGAGGTTTATGTGGGGGAAAGTTGGCACTAATTTATGCATAATTTCTATCTCAAGGAGAATAACCATTGGATGTCAATTCATTTCCAAGACTTGTCGCAGGACTACATGGTATACATATGGTATAAGATGCCAAAAGGTGACACCCTGTTTAATGTCTCAATTAGAGACAAGCTAACCATTTTTGGTGAAACTCAACTCTATGAGTTATGATCCTTCAAAAAGCTAGAGTAACTTGTCTAGTTCCTTATCTCACACATCAAAAAATACCACATATATTTTTCAAGATAGTGCATGAAGATCTCTGTCTAGATGATCAAAAGGATAATCAGGATCCCAAACACTAGTAAATACATCCATCAATTGATGGACTATGTTAAAGAAGTGGAGTGCATCATAAATATACTTAATTAATTTAAGGGTGGTTTTCCATTCCCCATTATCAAGTGTGAGGACCACAACATGAGGTAAATGGTGTACCTCATGAGCTCCAAGTTATGTCTAGGTGGTTAGTGGATAGATGTGTCAAAGGCATATCTTTACATGGCCTATCACATGGTGTAGGGCATCTAATTTAATATCATGTAGTTCATCATATAAGATTTGATCCAAAATGAAATGGAATGCCATAGTACCATGGTGAACTTTAGGTGGGGGTCCATCCTCATCTTGATCATGATGAAATAAATCAAGATCCCAAACAAGAGTGAAGATATCATATGGGTGTTCCTAGAACACCATGAAGCCCCTACACAAAAGTATAAGGACTACACTTACCCTTTCACATTTATCCCAAAGTATAAAATGTGTAAAATGCACTAGTTCAAAAACTATAAAGAAGCATGTAGACTGGAGTGTTGTATTCCCTAGAGGCTTCCCTAGAACATATTTAGGATGATCACTTTTGACATAATGCAACACTATTATGTTTTGTGATTGGTGCTAAAGGATGGAAATAGGTTAGGATGGTTGTAACTACCCTTTGCTTTCTCAACATAATACTTTAAGGATGTATTATACTAGATCTTGAATGTGCAATAGATGGATACTCTAGTTAAGGAACTAGATGCTAAAAGTTAAAGGTTGAGGCATAGGTTTCACTATATACAAGGAAGAGCAACTGAAGATGAGGAAGATGCCTTAGATCGTATGAACATAAATTCCATTCAAGAGGTCACTATCCTTATATTCATCCATAAACTATACTATGAGATGAATACATGGAATAAGGAGTCTAATGCTAGATTTAATTTTGAGTAGAGAAAAGACCCCCCAATCTAGATCAGGGATGAAGGAACTCCAGTGCCAGTTAAAAATAAGTCTCCCAATAAAATGAAATGGAAAGCTTTGGAATAAATTAAAGAGTATCTTAGGTAGAAGATAAAATCAAAAGGATAATCATCCCCTTCGACCTATATGTCAAAGCACATGCACTTTGTGTCGAAGCCTTCCCCTAGCATAGGGGAAAAAATAAGAAGGTTCCTCTTGTAACACAAAGAATAATCATATCTAAGGAAGAGGAGGAAGAGGAATTGGAAGAAGAGGAAGAAGAAGGTGTAATGGGTACCTATATTTTACCCAAAGATAAATATTCCTTGTCAAGTGAATGAACCCCCTCCCCACCAACCAAAATATAGAGGGCATACAAACCATGAAATAAAAAATAAGAAATGACTAAGGTAAGGGTTCCAAAGGAAGTTATTAAGATAGTGGAGGTTAAGGAGTAAAGAAAAGAGGAGTGTAAGTTGCATATGAGAGAAGGAAGTCAATAAGGATAAATGAGAAAAGAACCTATGGAGGTAACCAATTTAGGCATGTCAATGGAAGAGGAACTAAAATGACAATGGAAGGACATGGGCCTTGACTAAGGGCATATTGATGTTACACTACAAGTGTGAGGAAATGAAATCCAAAGGCATTTCCCATGTTGAGATGAATTATCTAGAGGTAAAGGAAATAAGAGAAAGAGAAAATAAATGTGCAGTACAAACTATGCAAAGGAAGGCTAAGAAAAAGGCCTGAAAAGAGAAGATAGAAAGAAAGGCTAAAGTAGAGAATACTAATAAGAGGGATAAAGAGGAAAAAATAGCCTAGGAAGAAAGGTCAAGGATGATAAAATAAAGGGAAAAGAATAAGGGTCACACTAGCATAGAACCTAGTGAATAAAAATTATCAAATATGGTGCCTAGCACCTCCACCAAAATAGTAGAAGAAGCTACACAATAGGTTCACCCTAGCTCTAAAAGGGTGATTGAAGATAAAGAAAATGATACTAGCACCTCAAAAAAAAGACAAAGGAGATAGAGGCATGGTAAGAAGAAATGGATGAGGGGGAAAAGTCCACAAAGGAACCCTTGCAAGAAAGACATGACAATGGGTCTAGCGCTAGAGAAATATAAGAAGAATGAGAAGAAGAAGGGGATGAAGAAGAAGGATCTAGCATGAGCACTAACACCAATGAAGAGGCAGAGATAGGTGAAGATGAGGAATATAAACTAGGAAACAAAGAAAGGGTACAACAGGAGTTTAAGAAGGATGAAAAATTCTAGATGATGAAGCACATGCCTCCAGGGACTACTAGGACCTTAATGTGCCACTAGGTTTCTTGGGTGATGGATTTATACATAGACAAGACAAATTTTAGGTTTTAACAAAGGTAATTTAGCATGCCAAAAAGCCTAATGAAGGGTATGATTACCACCTCATCAACCCACATGACATGAACCCCATACACTCTTAAAATGCCTTGATCAAGATGGCCTCCTTGATGGTGCATAAGAACATCATCAATGATGTTCACACCAACATATAGAGAAATATAGTAAAATAAACTAAGAAGGAACTTGAATCAACAAAACTAAAGGTCAAACAACTAATAGAGCACATAAAAGAGGTTGAGCCATCTATCTTGGATGGTGTGGATACCTCTAAGATGCAAGAAGTTGATTATGTCTACATGTTTGTATAGTAGATGCTACTAAAGATGAGGTATGTACTTTAAGAGAAAGAAGATATTTATGAGGCCCTAAGGAGAGAGTTTAATAAAAAGTTGGATTTGGTCAAATATCTCTTCACAAAGCTTGAAGAGGGTGTGGAGGAAGCTAAAACTAGTTTTGGTAACTTCACCAACCAAGTAGTATTCATTGACATGTGCTTTAAGAAGGCAAAGGAGGAAAAGGATGCTTTGTTCCAACACTCCATGATAACAAGGATCGAGTGCATTCAAATAATGTCCAAGGTCAAGTCTTTAGGTTCCCAACTAAATAATTAGGAACAAGAATTGGAGGTGGTCTTTCACACCTTGAAAACATGGCTAGTGAGCAGGGAGAGATCTTAGATGGTAGGTTAAAGTACACAAAATAAATTTTTGAAGCCTTTAGAAAGGACTAGAAAGTATAAACATGATTACTCTTGAGGTTGCATCCATTGAAGTAGATGGTACCATGGAATAAATTAGTGGTGTTATCTAAGGTTTAAAGAATTTCAAGGTAGATCTAGATTAGGGTGCACCCAAGTTTTGCACATCTAAGGTGTTAAAAGACTAGTTTGAGGTAGAATAGCAATTCTATATGAGGTAATGTTGGGCCCCTTTCATACCAACTACATATACTGTACCAACTAGACCCATCTTAGCATGAAACAACTAGTGGAGTGCTTTCTCCCTTTTTATACATTTTGGTACTAGCTAGAGGAGCCCTTGAGGATCCCATGTTAGTTGGAAAGCAGTTGTGTGGTACTAAATTTCAAAGGACATCTCTATCAAAACTTGTATGTGATGGTTCAATAATAAATAATGTCAAAAAAGTGGAGAAAGTGAGATAGAAACCCCCCAATAATAGCTCAATATATTATGTGTGCTCATCTAGCTTGGGAATCATAGTAAAAATAGTGGACTCATGATAACTCATCTCTTGGAATGTGCCCATCTAGCCTACCAAGTAGACTATAATTGCCTATAAAAGAAGGCTCATATTTGAAGATCGAGAGAGGTAACCAAGGTAGTGAAGATCTAGAGAAATAGAGAGTTAACCTAATTATTTTTATTCTACATAAGATAGATTAGGTACTCGAATGTATATTCCAAGATCACCTGTGAGTCCCTGGGCATGAGTAGCGATAGGATAGGGATATGATTTTTTACATCTCAAACTTGTATACTAAATATATAGTCAATGAAGAATGTGGTTGAATAAATGATGTGTTATTTTTTTTAATATAGATAGTCCATTGTCATGTCATGTCTTAATTTTCTAATAATAATGTTATTGTTCTTTACTTGAGAGTATTGTCATATGGAGGTTTGCCCCTGGTCACTAATGGCATCTTTGTGCCATATAATGACTTTGACCTACCTAAAATAGACTAAATTAGGTTTGTCAAACAAGAGGAATTTTGACCTTAAAGACTTTGAAGAAATTATCCTAGCTACGTAAGTTGTATATCAACAAATACAATATGTATATCATCCCATGAAATATATATGCATGAAAATTAAAATGGATGTACCTTCCCAAATGTGTTTCTCATTCCTTAGGACCCCTTAGAAATCCATCGATCTACTATGTATATTAGGTACTTGTGTGAGAAAGAAGGTAACATAATATATTTTGTTGAATTATCTTATATCAATATACTAGCCTACTATACCCCAATGGACCTTGACTCTATTTTGAAGCCAACTATGGAGATTGAACTTTGATTAGAAATAGGATATGTGTTTGTAATCACATATTTTGGTGTATTTTCACTTTTGAGATTTGTATGTTGCCTTTTGTATATCATTAAATTTTGTTTCAAATGATTTGGATTTTAAGTTTCTTGTTGGATTTTTTATATTCCTCCTCCATATGGATTTGATAAACCAAACATGGGTGATAAATATGACTTTCATTTGAATACTTGGGACTTGGTTGCTAACAGAGAGAACTCTAGAGAGCATGGTGTCTAAGAGTCTTGTAACTCTAGGTGAAATAAAAGTTCTATATTGACTTTGACCTTATTTTATCTAATGTGGAGTGAAAGGAAAGGAAATAAAGAGGAATAAAACATGAAACAATTTGAATTACTTTAAATTTTAAACAATGTGATAAAGGGTGAAAATGGATACAATGATAGTAAAGTGTGATTCCTTATCATAAGAATGATGTAAATGGAGGAAAACATGCTAACATAGTTTATTTTGAAAATTTCATATATTAAAAGGAGGAAAAGCTAAAGTTGAGAACAAGGATAAAAAACTTATAACCATTACTAAACACATTCTATAAAAAGAATGATAAGATGGTGATTTGATGAGGAATGCTAGGTCCTATCCATGATCTTACACTGAAACTCATAAAATTGAAACCCACAAGGGTGCCAAGAAGTATTGGAAAAATAAATGGGATAAGAGAAAGATGGTATTTATGAGGAAGGTCAGGTCTTATCCATGGTCTTACACTACAAATCAAAAAAGAGAAACCCAAAGGGTGCCAAAAAGTAATGTGTAAAAAGTATGAAAAATAGATTTTTAGTACATCATGAGGATGAATAGGTCCTATCCATGATTTTACAATGTAATTCATGAGAAAAATGGAAACCAAAAGACCCAAAAGGAAGGACTAAGCATTGTGAAAAGAGAGGACTATTACAGAGGGTGAGACCCATGTAAGTAACCTAAAAAAAAGTGTTAGATATATAATAACATAGAAATCATAAAAATAATGAAGGATTATGAAAAATACTTTTAAGAGAATTATGCATTGATGGGCTCTTAGAAAATATGGCCTTCATTAGCTTGAAGGTCATAGATACTTGGATTAAGAATGCCTTGGAGTAAATATGGACCCCACCATTTTTGGGTGTAGTTACTTTCTTTGTCATGAGTGTAGTCTAATTTAATAACAAGATCACTAATATTACATGTGAAAACTTCAACACATTTGTTATTTTGTTTGGCCATATGGGACTTGGATTGGTGATTATGTTGTAAATCAGAAATATGGTGTTCATCAAGGAGACTGAGAGCATGAAGGTGAGATTCACATAACTCTTCATCAGGTATGATATGATGAAGAGATATACAGAGAGAGGGAATCTCAACTTTTAATGGAAAGATTGATTGAGAACCATAGAGTAGAGAGAATGGCGTTTCCCCAATGGTAGTATGTTTACTATTACAATATGCCTAAAGATTAGGATAGAGATGAAAGTGCCAATCCATGCATGTTTCAAAAACTATATTTTGGATAATTTTATTAAGAAATGTGTTGGTGGCCTCAGCTTGGCCATTAGATTTTTGATGATTTATCTTTTTTGGGATGAATCATCCGATTACCCCAAGTTTGTTGAGATAAGTGTGAATTTTTGAAATGGATTGAGGAATGGGCATGTTAAAAATATCACTAATATTGGTAGGTTCAACATCAATGCCATAAAGAGGGACTAAGAATCTTAATAGTTTATTAGATGTGGCACTAAAGACACATTTGTAAGGATCTAGTCTAACTTGGTTTTTGAGGAGATGGTCAAAGATGATGGCAAGATCTAAAAAATGAGTCTAGTGAATTTTAGATTTAGTAATGAGGTCATCCACATAGGTTTATATAATTTTTTTGGATAAGATCATGAAAGATATGAGTCATTTTTATTTGATAAGTGGCTCTAGAATTTTTGAGGCTAAAGGTCATTTTAACATAGTAATAGGTGCCCCATTTCATAGTAAAAGTTGTCTTATGTTGGTCCTTGTGAGAAATGTGAATTTTATTACAACCCAAGAAGCCATCCATAAGAGATAACATTTAATATCCATCTATGGAGTTTATAATAGCATTTATTAAAGGTAAACTAAAATTGTCCTTGGGATAAGCAAGATTAAGATAATAGAAATCAATGTAGATAAGACTGACCATAGTGACTTTTTTCTGAATAGTGATGATATTAGAAACCCATTCAGAGTAATTCACTAGTGTGATAAACTTAAAATGAATATATTTGATGATTTATTTTGGACATAAGGTGGAAACCTTAGGTGGAAATTCAAATTGATTTTGACACACAAGTTTGGCATCAAGATTAGTGATGATGTTGTACACCATAATGCTAAGGTTAATACCAAGCATGTATTAATAGGACCAGGCAAAGACATCATGATATTTATTGATAAATAATCTAAAGTTATCATGTTTAGTATGTGAGAGTTTGTGAGAGATAGTAATAGGTCAAGGGTATGATGGAGTACCATATTGAATGTGATTAGTTTCTTTAATAAGTATAACATTTTCATCTTAGAAGTGGTATCATGCATTAGGTAAAGAAGAAATTGGATTATCTTTAGGATTGATACTAGCAATGATTTTGTTGAAACATAGGGATTTTATTTTGAATTTCCAAAGGGTTTGATGTTACCAAGGAAGTTGAGGTTCTCGGGCATGAAGTGTTTCAAGAATAGCATCATATCTAGGCAAAGTGAGAAGAGGACCATAATACTCAACATCTAATTTGAGATATATAATTTTGTTTCCATGGAAATCATATTTAGAATGTATTTTATGGACATATATGGGCTTGGAATCTAATGTAATCTTAGGAGTAGGAGAAATATATGGCTCAAATGGGATTGGTGTATCATTAGTTTCTTTGATGGAGGAATGGTTAGATGTAATAATGGTATCTATAGGTAATAGGGAAGATTTAGTAATCTTCTAAGGTTTGAAAGGTATGATTTATTATATGACCCAAGGAGTATTAGAAGCAAAAAATTAACAGGAGGCACATGACCTTTGGGATCTAATTTATGATCCATGGAAATAGTATGAACATCCTAATTGAAAGTATGTTTTTGAGCTAAGGTTTTATTATAATTTTGAACATTCAAGTCCTGAGATTGAGCTTGGTCCCTGATGTAGTTATCATCATAGGTTGGATAAATGGAACATGCTTGAGATTCAAGGGGAGTTTTAAAAGGTGAAATTCTAATGTTACTAAATTTACATGGAGACATGATGAGAGGGTCTTGGAATAATTTGGCCACTCCATAGTCATTACATGTGACGACATCTTCTGGGTAATAAGGTTCTTGAGAATTACATGGAGGGGGGAAATTAGTGATATCATTAATGAGTTGAATAGTGAAATAATGAGGTAATAAATAAGGATGAAGCCATTTGGAGATATAGGGAGGTAGCTTGGTAGTGTTGCAAGTATGTCACAATTCATTAGATTCATCATCATTCGAATCAACAAGAGTGACTTTTAAATATGGATTGATGTTGATGAACTTAGGTAAGGGAGAACTATTAATGGTAGGAATGGTAGGGATGCGATATTGAGATTTTGGATTAGGAATTTAAATACTCCAAGGGTTTAGATATCCTAAAACTTATATCTTTTATCATTATGTAAAAAATTAATGCATTGGCTATTGAAAGAGGTGATGGATCTCATTCTATGAGTCCAAGGGTGATCGAGGAGTATGTTATAAGATAAGGTTAAATCAAGGAACATAGTTTAGTTTGCATAGTTTTAGGTCTAATTGTTAGGGGAAGCCAAATACAAAAAAGTGGCTTTTGATTAGTTTTATCAAATCCACGATAGGTAAGGAAAGTTTGATTGAGATAATCCTTATTATAACCAAGTTGTTGGATAATACACAAAGATGTCACATTAATAATAGAGCCTTCATCAATGAAAAATTTATGAATAAGGGTAGTATTAATGAATATTGGCACATCATTGACATGAAAAAGGATTTTTTCATTAATCATGTCTTCATCTATAAGAGATGGATCTTTATTTCTTATAATTGCTATATAATAAAATTGTAATGATAAGGGGAATTACAAAATAACTCCATAAGTGGAATAGTTTAAGGCATGGAGTTGAGTTTTTTGATAAGTTATAATGAGATTTAGAAGAAGAACCAGTGTGATTTTTGGAGGTTAATGTATATTTTGAAGGAATAAAAGTTGTTGGGGGTTTGAAAGGAGGAGGTGGTTCATCATAGACTTCTCAATCTAGATTAGTGGTTTTAATATCTTTCATAAGTTGTTCTTCTAAAGATAGTTTCTTAAGTTTTGTGACAAGATCTTTGTAAGCTGGTTTGCAATGATAATTGACATTATCTATGTTAATATATTGATAATTATTGTAATATTGGACATAGTCAACATCAATATCACAAACATCTTTTTTATTTAGTTGATTATTAGCTATGTAAAAATATTTTTGGTTGTTATAAAAAAAAGATTTAGAGGATTGTCATTTTTGAGAAGTGGTGTTATACTCTTAACAATTAAGGTTTATCATCGCTTTCTGATTGAATGAATCACCAAGCTTGTAGGAGATAAAAACTTAGTAATCCCTCTACAAGATTCCTGGGAATGACTAATGTCAACATGAAACCCAAAAAATTTATTAGGGTCATACCACTTAGAAGGATTATTAGGATAAGTAAAGGGTTTAGAGGGTGGTAAGAATTGTTTCATTTGTTACACAATTAGTTTTATATGAGAAGATAGGGGAATGTTGGCTTTAAAAACTCCTAGCTTGGTTTGTAGAGTATTGTTAATGAGAGCATTAGTAAAATTTTGAAAACATCCTTTAATTAATTTAAGATTAGGTTTAAACTAATTCATGATAAATTCTTGACATTTATCTTGGTCAATGTTGAGGCCAACATACCCCCATTTCTAAAATTGAGGACCCTTGTTTAATTTTTTGCAAATTATGTTACGAATTGGACATCCAAGTTGATTAGGAACTAATATTGAATATCTTGTGTTGATCTAGTTTACATGGGTTTGTTAACACATAATATTCATTTGAATTTATCTAATGTTTCTAACATTTTATTCTTATATTTTGATGTTACAAGTTTAATGGGGTCTCATTTGTGTGAACACTACTCAGGGTTATGTACCTTAATGCTAATTTGATCCCTTTTTCTTAATCCTTAATATTTGATTAGTTACTTAGATCCATGTTAAATACATGTTAAAAACCCCTTAATATAATTAGCTAGCCTAAGTTCCTAAATTTTCACTTAGACTAGCTAATTATATTAGGGTCATTTTATTTGAATTTGCACAGGAACAATTATTATATGTTAAACTTAGCTTAATATTTTATCCTAAATTTTTTATCGTGTTTATTAACATGACTAAAAATTTAGTCCAAAAGCTTCGTACTAATTTTTATATTTCCCAAACCCCCTAGTCTAGTTTATTGTTCACATGGGCTAAATTAAGTGGATCTCTTTTAATAAATATTTTAAAAACTTAGATTAAGACTTTATCCTAACATTTTTATAATGTTTATTAATATGAATAAAACCTTAGGATAAAATTATATCCTAAGTCATATATTTCCTAGGACCTTATTAAGTCTATTTTATGTTTGTAGAAATGGAGCAAACCTAGAAAAGATAAGTGTCAAGCTTGTGAGGAGTAAAAAAGTTAAGCATCAAGATATACAATATACATGAACTCAAACATAGATGAACTAATGGTGCATGATCTAAGTTAAAAATTCAAGGAACTTATGAGGTAGTGTGAGATAAACAAATGTTAAGATCTCAATAAAGTGAACAAGGAATCAATGATCCATGTTCAAGCATACATCTAATAGATCAACAATGCACATTTAATATTTCTAAAGAAGATCGATGGTGAAAAATGAAGGTAGAGTTTTTAGAGAGACCATAGAGCTACTAAGTGGAAAACCTATATTTACTCATGCAAAAGTAGATAATGGTGTGGAGTAGGTCAAGAAGTCAAGAGCCTAGATTGAGCGAGAAGCTACCACATGGCACAAAGTTATTTAACTAATGGAGAATGCTTACGAAGTACTTAGAAAGCCTATAGAGTTGACAAGTGGTATGATATTAGAGGTATTAATAGAGATCTAATGGCTCATGATGACAATTAATACAAAGAGGACTCAAAATCAAATAAATAGTGTGAACATGATCTGGACTAATAGAGTATGAGGTAAAGACATGTGTCCAAAGGTAACAACAATCATATTTTGAGATCAAATGGATAACTCAACATGGGCATTACCACATAGACATGAAACATTGGATTGTAGGGTCCTATGAACCTAAAAATTCTTGAATTATAATTATCCTTGACCAATAAAGATTATGAATATGAATAAATGTGTCTTAAACTTAATCTGGTTAATGAATAAAAGGTTGAATGTGCAAAAGAGTCTCAAATTCAATTGAGTTGACACAATATTTTCTTTTGAATCAAAGTACCTTCCAAATAATGTCAAATTAATATTTTATTTTGTAAAATCAAGGGAAACATGGAACATATATATCTTTTGGTTAGTCATATTAGAAAAGTGTCACAGATATTAGAGTGTCCTAAAGGGACAAATATCCATAACACTTTTTCAATTGTCATTTGACCTAGCTAACAGCCATACCTCATTAAGCCTTATATAATAAGGAGGTATGGTCTTTTTTAAAATGGGGGAGTGGAGTTTTTAGAGCCAAAATTACTTTGTAAACTTGGAACAAGTAGTATAAGAAAAAAATTACAAATTTCATCCACTATTTGTTTGTGTGTTTGCTATCATGGTGGCCTCCTCAATTGTCTGGTTGGATATTTATATTTGAATTATTTTTTTATGGATTATAGATGTTCATATGTTAATGTAGAGTTATTAATTTTTGTTTATGGTAGGTTGATTAAAGGATTTTATGTTCATTTGGTTCTCTTTGCTTTTCTTGAAGATGTGTAGAAACTATTTTCCTATGAAAGTAAACCTTTATAGTGAACCTAATTTCTTATTTTCATTTCCCTTCCTTAGAAATTTATTTGATATATATTAGGATTTGTGATTATGAAATTTCATGATATATATTGGTTAAATGCATGTCTAGATGAAATCTAAACTTTGTCATAATGTTTGGGTTGAAGATCAAAAACACCTTCTTTTTGCCTTACCCTCCCTTTTGATCCTTTTTTACTAGATCAATGTAGTTTACCTTATCATTGTAAATATTATTGATAGATTAGGGTTAGAATTTAGGCTTTATACATCATTCATTAGATTTAGTTTAGATTAATATCATATTCAAAAAAAATTAGGACCACAGTTGATCCTAACAACCATTTACATGTTCAATTTGTGAAGTAGTCATTTAGCTTGGTTATTAATCAACCATAGATCTCAAGAATATCACAACCAAAAACTAATGCAATGGATTATTTAAATTAAAAAATAATAAGTGTTTATTAAACAATATATGAACCTGTTGATACATTTAGGTGCATCAACATGGGACAAAAATTGGTGCTATAAGGAGGGCCTAAGCTAATGCTTTGTAAATTTGAAATATCTTTGCTAATTTTAATAAATTTTATTCAAAGACTAGTTGATTATTTTCATATTTATGTTATTATTAGCTCAATTATGTAAATATTATTGATATTCATGGTTTTAGACCAGTATTTGGGCTTCGTTTAGCCAAATATCAATATTATTTGAATATTCACGGGTAAGTGTTGTAAAAGTAGCTTAAACTTTATAAATCTTCCATGTTTAAGGTTAGTGATGACAATATTTCTCAAAGATTGATTGATTTTTTTAATGTTTAGGTTTATATTTAACTTTGAAGTGTAAAGATCCTTCTCATTCATTAGTTTAGACAAATATTTGAGATTATTTAGTTAAAGATAATTGTACTTTACATGCATTTGTGTGAAACTAACTTAACATACCAATCTAATAATTTATCTTTGTAAAGATGAGCTTAATATATCATATTTTAAATAGGTTTAAGATTTTATAAGATGAAACTACCATAAGTAAGATCCTCATTAAGGTATGACATGGTTAAGTGGATATTCTATCAATGTGCCTGGCCAGGTACATGAATTAACAAGAAATCCTAAAAGGTATTTGTGTTTTTTGAGTCCTAATAATGTTATCACAACTAAAGAACATGTTAAAAGCTTTAAGGTTTCTTTGAGACTTATGAATTTAGTTGATGAAGATGTAGAATGTATATTATTTCCATTTACTTTCAGATATGATGCATATGAATGGTTCCTTAACCTACTTGAGAACTACATTATCAGTTGGAATAACTTTAATGATTACTTTATTGACTAATTTGGTAAAATCATTGGTCCTTATGTCTTGTACTAATAGTTCACCATAATTAAAATAGGTCCCAATGAGCCTATAAGATCCTTTAATTCCAAATTCTAGAAGATGTTTAGTAGAACCATAACTCCTTACAGACCTGATGAAGCTTTAACCTTAGAGATTTACAAGGATGTTTTAGATCCCATGAATTTTATGTTTCTTAAAATGTATGTTGGAGTCATAAACACCTTGGCCTTGGCCTATGCTAAAGCTGTAATAATCAATGATCAACTACAACCTCAAGGTTAGCTTGCATATGCTATTCCAAATATTAATCCTAATTTCCCTACACTAAATGTCATTCCTAATACCAATAAAAATGTGCTTACCTTAAATAAAACACCAATATTGAACCAATTTACCTTAAACCATGCCCATCTTAGCTAATATTTGGGGTTCTTAAACAATTCTACAAATGGATCTCATCCACAAGGATAGAGAGATTTAATGCTAACAACTAGGAATAACAATCAAGTTCATAAATCATAAGCACCAGAGAATGAGAATTAATAAATACTTAAGATGGTTCAAAATATAGGAACTAATTTCATTTAGTTTCAAAATAAAGTGGGTAATTCTGGGGAAAACTCTAATAAAAAGTATGCTTCTCAAAGGTTCAATATACCTACAAATATGTCTAATGATAATAGAAATAATAAGTCATCGAATGACATACATGAAATTAATATTTGTGATATAGGTATAGCTAATCATTGTAATGTATTTGAATCATATAAAAATGAAAAGCATATATATGAACTTGTGTTTAATCAAGATAATGTTACAAGGACATATAGATTTATAAGGACATCTAAATCCTTCATGGTATAGGATTTTTATTTTCCATTACAATAAGAAAATGAATCTAAAGATTCTTTAGAATAAGGAATAATAATTCAATATGAGAAACCCCATGAATAAGATTAGATACAAGTTGACCTTCCTTCAGAAGATAGCTATGAGGACAATTCATATGAGGTAATTGCTAAAATTGAGGATATCCCTGAAGAAGCATATCATTAGTAGTAATTATACTAGGATTTATTGAAACAAATTAAAGTAATATTAGATAAAAATGTTATTTTGGATATCCCAAAGCAAGATGAGTTAGGATTTGATTGGATAGAAGAGACATCATTATGCATAAAAGATGAAGATGAAATAAGTGTAGTAGATTAAGGATTTCCATATAACCCTAGAAAAGGGTTCAAATTATGCAATCAACTTGATTCAAATGGTAAAGTTGCAAATTAATTTCATGCCCTTTTATTTTATCATGATGAAATAGCCTTTCATGATGACTTGAAATGTTTGGGTGCAAATATTGGTAGTCAATATCCACCTCAAGTCAAACTTAATGAATACATCAGTCTAAGAATGCTAGTTGAGCTACCATCATTAAATGAGGATGATATAAATCACTATCAATATATGAATTAATGAGAATTATCACTCTTGATGAAAGACAAAAGGATTTAGGAAGAATATGATCAGGTTTTAGATCAATATCTTCAATCTAGGTACTAGAGAATGGAGATGAAGAATCAAGATACATCACATAGAAGACATGAAACACACAAGTGATCCTATCCACAAGAAGAGGTGATTGAATGGAATAAATCATGTTGAAAGTTTATATATTAGCTTAAATAACTTTAATTTTTATCTTGGAGGTAAGTTTTTTATGGATTTAGTTTAGGTAGGTTTTAGATTAGTTTCTTTTCCTATCCCTTATTTGTAAGTAGTACTTGTAAATATTTGTTTGCTTACTATTTATTTTGCTTTGTGTTTGGTGTGTTTACTTTCTTGGATTTATTATTTTCTTATAAATAAGTATTTTTGGATATCCCTTAGCTCAAATTTCACCTAATTACTCAAGAACTTCACATTTTAGAAATGCAGGCATGACTTCTCAACATTGGTTGATCATGGATTGTTGAAATGTGAGCTTGATGTTATAGTTTAGATAAACTAACAAAGACTAATTGATAAATTAATTGTTCCTTGAGATTTTAATCCTTGTTTAGATATAATCTTTCTTTTAAGAATGATTTCACATTTGGGATGAAATCTTGGATTATTGGAGCAAAGTCATGCTAATGCTTAATAAACATTATTGCCTAGGACAAAGTTTACAACCAAGGATGATTGTATGAAGATCAAAAACTTGAAAAAATACCAAAACCTAGATATCCTAGTTCTCAACCTTTTATATAAAGTTAAAATGACTTAAAAATTACAAAAATAAGAACCTTATTACAAATTTCAAGAGCTTTATAAGCAAAGGTGATTCTGGTAAACTCTATTGGGACCATGGATGCCTAGCTAGTAGTGCAATAAGGCCTTGAGTAGAGCCAAAAGCATATTTTTTAGGGATACATATGCTTGGATGGAATTATATCAATTCTCAATCCTTATCTAATATAAAATAATGATCCTCAATAACATCCAAATATGTAATAAGTTAGTGTTAATGGTTAAGGTCATGAAATATAGAAGTTGTTCCCTAAATCCCATGGCAAAAAATAAGTAAAATCAAAGCACACACAAAACATGAGTAGTTTTTGATGTTTGATCCTAATTATACATGTGTAAGACTTGATTTAACCATGAATTGATCTTAATGATGGTACTTTATCAAATGAAATAACTAAACTAGCTATTAGTCTAAACTAGAGTCTCTGAATTCTAATGTATTTATATGTTTACCCCAGAAGTCACAACTTGTTGAGGCCAACATACCCCTATTTATAAAAATGAGGACCCTTATTCACTTTTTTTAAAATTATGTTATGAATTAGACATTCAAATTGATCAAGAACCAATATTGAATATCTTGTGTTGATCAAGTTTACATGGGTTTATTAGCACATAATCTTCATTTGACTTTATCTAATATTGTTAAAATTTGATTCTTATATTTTCATGTTTAATGGGGTCTAATTTATGTGAAAAGTACTAAGGGTTGTGTACCTTAATGTTAATTTAAACCCTTTTTATGAATCCTTAATCTTTGATTGATTAATTAGATCCATGTTAAATAAGTGTTAAAAAACACTTAGTCTAATTAGCTAGCCTAATTTCCTTTCAAATTCATGTGGGGTCATTTTATTTGAATTTGTGTGAAAATAATTATTATATGTTAACTTAGCTTAATATTTTATCCTAAATTTTTTGTCATGTTTATCAACATGGACAAAAATTTAGTCCAAAATATTCATACTAAGTTCTATATTTCCCAAAGCCCCCTAGTCTAGTTTGTGATTCACTTGGTCTAAATTAAGTGGAGATATTTTATTATATTTTTAAAAAATTAGCTTAAGACTTTATCTTAATTTTTTTTATCATGTTTATTAACAACAATAAAATTTTAGGTTAAAATTTTATCCTAAGCTCTATATTACTCAGGACCTTATTAAGTCTATTTTATGTTTGTGAAAATGGAGCAACCCAAAAAAGACAAATCTCAAGCTTGTAGGGAGTCAAAAATTCAAGCATCAAGATATGTGATGCACATTAACTTGGACATAGAAAATATTATGATGCATGATCTAAGTAAAAAATTCAAGGACCCTAAAAGTGAGCATGAGATCATCAAGTGTCAAGATCTTAATAAAGTGACCAAAGAATAAACAATCTATGCTCAAGCATACATTAAATAGATCAATGATACACATTTAATATTACCAAAATAGATTGATATTGCAAGATGAAGGTAGAATTTTTAGAGAGACTAAAAATATGCCCAATGGCACACCCACATTTAATCATGCATAAGTAGATCAATGGTGTGGATCAAGTCAAGAAGTCAAGAGCCTAGATTGATCAATAAGATACCACATGGCACAAAGGCATTCAAACTATGGAGAATGGTTAAAAATACTTAAAGAGCCTATGAAGTTGATAAGTGGCATGATATCAAAGGTCTTAATAGATATCTAATGGCTCATGATGAAATCTAGTACAAAAAGGACTCCAAAGCAGATCAATGGTGCAAACTTGATCTAGCCTAAGAGAACATAAGGTAAAGACGTGTCTAAAGGAAATAATGGTCAAGTTTTGAGATCAAATGCATAAATTAGCATGGGCATTGCCACATGGACATGAAATGTTGGATTGAAAGGTCTTATGGACCTAAAAGTGATTGAATTATAATTATCCTAGAGAATTAAAGATTATGAATATGAACAAATATGTCTTAGACTTAATCTGATCATCAAATGAAAGGCTAAAAGTGAAAAAGAGTCTCAAAGTCAATTGAGTTGACACAATATTTTATTGAAAATCAAAATACCCTATAAATAATTTCAAGGGAATATTTTATTCTATAAAAATAAGAGCAACATGGAACATAAATAACATTTGGTTAGTCATATTGAAAAAGTGTCATCGATATTAGAGTATTCTAAAGAGATAGATGTCCATAACACTTGTTCAATTACAATTAGACCTGACTGACAACCATACCTCATTAAGCCTTATATAAGGAGATATGGTCTTTGTAAAAAAAGAGGGGGAGTTTTTAGATCCAAAATTACTTTTTAAACTTTGAGAAAGTAGTACAAGAAAGGAATTCTAAAAAATTTATCCACTATTTGTTTATGTGTTTCCTATCATGGCTGCCTCATTAGTTATCCGGTTCAATATTCAGATTTGAATTTTTATTATGGATTATAGATGTATATATGTTAATGTAGAGTTGTTAATTTGTTATTACATTAGGTTGATTAGAGTATTTTAGGTTCATTTGGTTCTCTTTTCTTTCCTTGAAGATGTGTATAAGCTATTTTCATCTGAAATTAAACCTTTAAAGTGACCTTGATTTCTTATTTGCATTTATCTTAGATATTTTTCTAATATATAGTAGGATCTATGATTATGCAATTTCATGCTATATATTGGTTAAATGCATGTTTGGATGAAATATAAACTTTGTCATAATTTCTAGGTTGAAGATCAAAAACATCTTATTTCTGCCTTACCTCCATTTTGCTCTTTTTTTACCAGATTATTGTAATTTAGCTTATCAGTATAAATATTCTTGCTAGATTAAGGTTAAACTTTAGGGTTTGGACATCATTGATTAGATTTAGTTCAAATTAATTTCATATTCACAAAGTTTTAGGACCATGATTGCTTCCAAGAACCATTTACATATTCATTTTGTGAAACAATCATTTAATTTGGCCTCTACTCCACCACATATTTTAGGAAGATCACAACCATAAACTCATGCAATATATTCTTTAAATATAGAATAAGAAAGAACATACTAATAATTTAGGTGAATCAATAGTTAAGAGCTTCAATAAGTATTTGGGGAGCAAACTTTTGAAACTTATGTTAAAGAGAAGGAGGTAAAGTAGTTATAAAGAGTTTTTAAAAATTATCATCAGTCACATTATGGTCAACTTTATGGGCTAGATATTTCCATCATTTGATAAAATCATGAGCTGATTCGATGGGAGATTGCTTAGCATTAATAAAATAGATAAGGTAATTTTTATGAAGACCATTAGGTTGGAATTATTTGACTAAAGGAATTACTAAATCCTCAAGTTTCCAAATGGAATATTGGGGAAGTTAGTTATACCATTTTAATACATCACCAGTGAAGCTTTTGACAAGAATTTTAGTTTTGGTAAAAGTATTAGTTTGGATCCATTCTTTTTAAATATTTTCCAAGATTTTGAGAAAGGATGCAAGGTCTTTAATCCCATCATACTTGATAGTTGGAGATATATTACCAATATCAATAGATATAATGAAAGGATATAAACACTCATTTTGGATAGTTTGAATAATATTTTTATTCATTATAGGTTGAGGAATAACATTTCTTGAGGCATCTTTAAGAGGTAGAGGAATAAAATTTGGATTGGTTTGAGGATAGATAGTCGAAGGTTGATTATCCATATTGATCAAATGATGTTGTATTTATGTCATTTGAGAGGTGTTATAAGTTTGAATTATGTTCATTTATTTTATGATTTGTGTAAGAAGTTAAGTCATATAAATTGGTGGGTTGATGTTTATAGGAGAACTCCCTAAATTGGTATTAGGGGGAAGGTTTCTAGAAGATGGATTATTAGTAGGATTATTGGATAGACTTGTGTCAATTGCTCCCACATTATGTTTAAGTGTTTTAAAATGAGAATGGTATTGATAGGTATGAAAAGGATTATACCCACCTAATTCATCTTGGGATGTGATTTACACCATGTTACAAACCAAAGATGAAGGAGGGGAAGAGGTACTCCAAGAGCAAGGGTTCTCTTGGAAGGAAAAGAGAGAAAGGAATGAACATACCATATAGTATCTAAATTTATTCAAGTTATCCAAGAAGATTATAATAGGGGACTTCATGATGATTTGAGAAACAAATAAACAAAATTCTAATGAAACAAAATAGATAACTAAGTCAAATACATAGGGTAGGTAGTAAGAGTACAGAGTTAACTATGTTGACCTAGTACTATAAATTATGGAAAATAAATTCTAATAAGAGTATAAATTCAACTAGGTTTACCTAGTACTAAAATTTGACATGGAAAAGGAGATTGAAGGTCAACTAGGTTGACTTAGTAATATAGGTAGGAAGAAAAAATAGTCCTTAAGAGACTGTGTCAAACAAAATGATAGTGTACTCAAAACAAGGAAATATTTTACAATGTGCTTGAAATAAAGGAATGAAATGAAACACATAATCAATTATTTCAATGAGGATGATAAAATTTAGGCATACAACATAAAACCTTGTACTAACACTAGCCGATGCAAGTTTTTACAATACAACATACCATGAGCAAAGAGTAAGTAGTCAACTAAAAAGTAAATGCTAACTAAGTGGTCATATTGAATGTTGTTAGATTATTATAAAGTTTTATTTTAAGTGTGATAGGTAAGTTGGATAAAATTAGGGAACTAGATGTCAATCTATATATGGTTTCAAGAAGTTTTGGATGAAAGGGATCTATGTTGGAAAAGGTAATGGCTTGGTATTAGGGCTTACCCCCTTACTTCAAAATCCCATAATGATAAGGGTGTCATGTGATTTGAAAATATATACCATTAACCACATGTTTATACTTGGATAGAAAACCAAGTCATCTTCCCTCTTGGTGATAAAATCAAGTAGGTAAGCCTTTGGTAGATAAATGTTTAAATGCATTTTGTATACTATGTGATTTGGTAGTGTGTGTAATAAAGAGAAAAATAGTTTAACTAAATATTATATTGAAAAACCATCTAATTAGACCATGTGATCTAATATAATAATGCAAACAAATTAAACTAAAAGTGTGAATTAACCACTAGCATATAGTTGTTAACTTCTAATTTAAAACATGATATACTTTCAGTTTAGATGATAGTGTATGCAAACATTATAGAATAGATTCAACAATGTCACTATTATACTATAAAAGCAAGGATCTTTAAGAACTATGTCGATAGGGTCAACCTAATATTTTAGATAAAAGATAGAATATAGAACTAAGTTGACTAGGTTGACTTAGTTTTTTATATGATGGTAGTTTTAATGAATGTAAACTATGAAAAATAGAACTATAAAGAAGAGCTGTAATGAAAGAGAAATAGAGAAAGCAACCTTGGTGGGTTGGAAGATGTAGAGGAATGTGATATTTATATTAAAGTGACTTCAATGTTACTTGTAAATTTTACCAACTATGTTGACTGGTTCAACCTAGTTCTTTAGTTCCCTATTTTATTAAAGCCTATGAAGATGACTATATCAGCCTAGTCGACCTAGTATGTTTTTTAGAAGTCTATAAGAGTACTATATTAGCCTTGTTGATGAGTATGTTTTTTAGAATCCTATCTATAACACAATACTCTTATAGGCTTCTAGAAAATAGGTCGACACAATACTCTAAATAAATCTTATAATGGTTAGATTCTTGTCAGGTTCACTAGAATGTATGCAATAAAAAATGCATCAGATCTATAAATCAATCCTATCTCTGAGAAGATAGATCTTACTTACACTTCTAATTGTGTATACACTAGATAATTAGGAACATGACCAATATGGGGAACTAGTAGACCCAATTAGGGGATCTCTTATCATAAAAATAATATTAGGGAGGGTTCGAAAGCCTCCAGTTAAGAAAAATAATGCAATAATCCTAACTAAGCCCTATATTTTCATATTTAATAAACTAATAATATTTAAAACTTGTGCCACAATATGGGGGTTCATAAATAAAATAAAGTAAACATGTATAAGAGAATATAAATTAAGCTATGTATGAGTAAGAACCTAATGCAAGGAAAAGAAGAAGAGTAATATTATTCAAAATCTAATACTTATGCTAATTCTATTTATTAAAAAGAGGAGCAAAGCTAGATAATACTTACTTGAAAGATGAACCCATCGAGATTAAATCTCTCCCTTGGACAAAATAGCTTCGCAAGAGGTTGTTGTGGTTTGTAAGGATCACTAAGAAAGGCCAAAGAATCCAAGACTTCTCTACAACACTAGATTATCCATGTAGAAACCTTAAGCTAAGACTCCTCAAGTAGAATTATGGAAGACTAGATTGTAAATAAGCAAAAATGAATAATAAATCTTGATGTCTCTTTAAGAATGGCAAATTATCTTTTATGTATAAGTAGATTTAACCTTGAGCCCTTATGAAAGTTTCAATCAATAGGGTTGACATAATCAACCTAATATTATTATTGACAAAACCTAAGTCATGGGTTAGGTTAACCAAGAGCCAACCTAGACCCTAAATAAGTTTCACCAATAAGAGTAAAAGGTCAACCTAATCAATCTAGTAATGTAAACTATTGAAAGGGGATTTAGGTTAAGAAAAGGGGTATGAAAGATGGTAAAAGACTGGAAGAATGTGTAAGAGAGGATTAATAGCTTTGGGGAATGTTTTAGGAGGTTGTTGGATTAGTAATAAGTGGCAATAAAGGACAACAATCTTATGAAACACCAATGGTCTTCCCACCCCTTTCCTGGTGCAAATAAATTAAGACTCAATGGGTTCCTATAAGATAGAAAGCATCAGTAATTAATAAAGTTTTAAAATATAATTTTTATACACATTCATCTCATTTTATCATTCATTTTCTTATCCCATATCCTAGGAGAATTACATTTGGCCTAAAGTTTTTATTGGATATTGCATCCATGAAATTATGTAGGCAACATCCACTTGCCTAGTGTGTCTACAATTAGCTCAGATACCCCATCCTTTTCTTCTATCCTCCCCCATTTTATTTATTTCTTTTGTTATTTCCTATAACGTAGGGGAAATTCTCATCATCTTATTTACAATAACATTATGGTTAACCATTGTTTATTTTTGTTTAATTTCATTTTTTGTGTGTTGTTCTTTCTTTTCTTGTTGTTTTATTTTGTTTGTTTGTTTGTTTATTTTTTTGCCTATTTGTTTGCTTTATTTTTGTTCCTTGATTTAGTATATGTGCATTCATTTGGTGATTCCTTATACATTATTCGTGAATTCATCCATATTCCTACATCAACATTATCATCATGGTTTTTATCATCGATGCATTATTTTCAATGGTTTATTTGATCATGTGTTATTCCTTATGCACGTATCATCTAAGATATCATGGTGTTCTATCATGATTCTTACTATCACATACAACAACAAAAATCATCTCTAGAAGTTTTATAAGCAATGAGGCTACAATACTCCATGGCACCTAAAAAATTCCTGATCTACCCAAATCATGTCTCACATATAGAGTAATTAACTCATGAAATAATTTTCATCCTTGCTAGTTAGGATGCACATATCCATAATATCAGGTTTCCCAAATTCATCTTTCTCCTATGTACTAGCTTACTCTTACTACATGAGTATGAATTCAGTTTATAAGCCCCATTATCTCATTTCCCATCATATTTGCCATCATCAGGATACCAATGATTATAACTACCTCTAGGCAAATCATAATATACCATACCACTTATGATACTAATGATTCTAACCAGCATTCGGAAAAATCATTGTGTATCATCCCACTCACTAATCTAATGATCATAATTGATTATGGGCAAATCATTATGTTTCAATCTATCTAGATATTAATGATTATAACTACCTTTAGGCAAATCATTATCTTTATTTTACTTAACTAAGGCATATTTTCATTATGATAATTCTTATAACCACCTTTGTTCAAACCATTATCTCTATCTACCTAATCGGGGCATGTTTTTATCCTACCAATGATTATAACTACCTATGGGAAATCATTGTTTTCCCTTTTCAATTATTCTAATTACCTTTGGTAAAATCATTCTCTTATTACCGTAAGCCTTTTTCAATGATTATAACCACCTTTGGGTAAATCATTTAATTTTTTGTCCCACCTATACTGATGATTATATCTTCCTATGGGTAAATCATCTTTTTTTCTACCCAATTTGGGTAACTCCATATGCCATTGATTATAACTGCCTATGAGAAAATCAATCATTTCCACCGATTTCATCTTTTTGGTCCCATCCTTTCCTATTTTAAGGGACCAATCACCAACCCTTTTTTTACCACTCCCTCAAATGGGAATATATAATTCACCCATTTCCATTGAATTCATAGGCATACATGACCTTTTTATTCTTTGAGAAGATGTTACTATGCCTGTAACTTGCAATGCCTTCCCAAATATAGGCAAATTTTAGACACCTAAAATTTGTCACAACTAGCTTCCAACTTGACATCAGATTGATTACTATTAACCATTACAAAGTAAGCCTTAAAATCACTTAACATCCCAAATTTTCTTGTGCATCATTCATCAAATATCATAATCATGTTGAGGCATCCTTAGTTGTAGTATTCTATTGTATATAATAATAACCTCTCACAAATTCATCCCTAATCATCTTGAAACACAACAATAGGTAATTTTTCTTATGGAACTATTAAGTGGGGCACTTGCACACTTAAATCAAATCTTAGAAATGCTAAAAGGCTAATTAGAATTACTTAACAAGCTAAACCAAATTAAATGACTAGTTGAATTATCCATTTTAAATTAATTAAAATCTAAAAAAAGAATTTCAAAAATTCAAAATATCCTAGCCTTTAATCATTGCCTTTATGAGTTGTCAATCTCTTTGAAAATATCCTAAAATATCTATTTTGGAGAGCCATGCTTAGTAATTAAAAATCATAATTACTTGATAACTATTAACTCTACTGGGGTTATATTTGACTCACCTAGGTTAGGTTTGAACCCTTTCCAATCCTTAAATCCACCCTTACTCACCTTGGATAAGAGTTAAGTCCATTTTATATAAATATAATGCCATGCCTCTTCATTTAAAAATATATATCTCATAAGCCAAAGTTGTAATTCAAATTTAGAGAGTGAGATAAGCTATTGTGTTATAAGTAGTATTATAATGCCAAAATCTTGAGCCAAATAAATATAAATCCACATCAAAACCATGTGATGGCAAGGAGAGAAGGAGCCAAAAAGCTTCATTTTTTAAAGACATTTTAATGTATAAGCTAAGAAATCCATTCAACAAAGCATTTAGAGCTCCTAAGGAAGGTAAAGGATTTGTTGTCTTTTATATTTTAGTTTTTCTTTCAATTATCTTTTATTACTAAGCTCTCCCTAAGTTATAGGATTGGATTGTAAGTGTTAGTGTGTTTTATTTGAGTTTTTATTACTTGAAATAATACTATAATAATTTCCCTTCTTGAATTCTTATGATCACATCAAAAAAACCATGTAACCATTAATTATTCTAGGAAATGAATGCATTATACTAATGAGAATGGGAAGCTCATGAATACTCAAGGTATTCAAGGATCCAAACCTTAAAATTTAATTTTATCTTTGTAGTAGAAGATGGCTATAAGAAAAGGCTACAAATTTTATGTAGTCTAGTTGTAGGAAATAACCATTAAAAAAGAGAATATCAACTAATATTTTCATATCATAAGAGATTTTATGGATGTTTTCCCTAAAAATATATCTGGTTTACCCCCTAAGCATTAGTTTGACTTCCTCATTGACCTTATTCTAGGAGTTTCACCTCTATCAAAATACCCTTAATGGATAAACATGGAATATTTACAAGAACTAAAGGTTCCACTATAATAAATTTTGGACAATGAATGTATCAGACCCAGTGTGTCACCCTAGAGTGCTTTGGTAGTTTTCATAAGGAAGAAGGATGAAACATTATGGCTTTGCATTGATTATATAATTTTCACCAAGGTGTCAATAAAAAATTAATATCCTCTATCTTAGATTGATGGTTTATTTGATCAAATGAAAGGTGTAACAATATTTTCAAAAAATGATTTAAGATTTGGCTATCACCAACTAAGGATCAAAGAGGAAGACATTCACAAAATAGCATTCTAAACTAGATATGGTCATTATGAGTTCATTATTTTACCTTTTGGACTAACAAATGCACCAACTATGTTTATGAATTTAATGACCAACATGATTAAGGAATTCTTGGATAAATTTGTTTTAATATTTTTTAAATACATCCTTGTCTATTCTAATAATATAGTTGAAATGATCAACACATAATATTGGTGCTATAAAGACTAAGTGAACACAAACTATATGAAAATTTGTCTAAACGTGACTTATATCAAACTGAAATTCACTATTTAGGACATGTAATTTATAAATAAGGTATTATATTAGACCCAAGAAAAATACAAGCCATAGAAGAGTGCCTTACTCCTTCTAATGTGCATGAAGTGCACAATTTTATGGGATTTATTTCTCTCTAATTTTTAATTTTTTCTAAGTGTGAAAAGAAAAACCTAGTTAAGAAGGGTGTGTAGAAGAATACCTATTGAATTCAAAAGTGTTGAATCTAGACTTTGTGATAAATTATCTTTGGCTAGGGAAGAATGACTTGTAATAAAAAATCACTACCACATAACTTGTTGGTTAGACAAACAATTGGGTGGATTGCCTAGCGTGAGTTATATCCTAGAAGTAAAAGCTTTCTAGGAGTTTGTAAATCCACCTTATTTAAACACTTAAGTTGGTAAATGAAAATGTAAATATTTACATAACATGATAGAAAACTAAAACTAAGAACATCAAATAATATCAAATTAATTAAAATAACTAAATGCTTTACTTAGATGGCTAAAATAAAGCAACTAGTTTAAATAATATGCTAATTCTAAAAATTGGCTAAAATAAAGTTATGATTTTTGGTTTAGATTGGTTTTGATAAAGGTCCAAATAATTATTTGGTTGGGGTTGGGAAATGGTGAAGTGAAATGTGTTCAAGAAAACTAGAGGGATAAATGCTCAAAAAGAGGGACAAGAAGGCAAAGGGGGAAGTGGTCAAAATGAGGCCAAGAAGGCAAAGGGATAAATGGTCAAAATGAAGGTAAGAAGGAAAAGGGGTAAAGGGTGATCATGATGGTAAAGGTATATGGGTAATAGGATAAAATTACAAGGGTGATGAAGGAAGCAAGTGAAAGAATAAGGCCAAAGGGAAAAGAGTAAATAAATTAAGATAACTAAACAACATGATTCCCTCAATGCTTGAAGATGTTTTTTGATGAAGATTAGCTTGTTGAAGATATTTGATGGTTTTGGTAGAGTTTCATTTCTTCATGATCTTTTCCTCCAAGATGTGGATGACTTAAAAAATTATAACCTCTTCTAAAGACCTGCAACAAGATGTTAATGACCAAAGGCTAACTTGTAACTTAACCTTGGGTGAAGGAGAGGGAGGTATTTATAGAATTTATTGTGAATAATCATGCCATAAGAGGGGAATAGTGAAATGTGGTGAATTTTTCCAAATGGGGCTCATAAATAAGTCAAGGATGAGGTTGGTGGGATTCCCACCTTGATCATAAGTCTCCTATTTTAGTTAGTGTGTCTCCCACCTTTCACATGAATTTGATTTTGAATGGGAATCATGCACATGGATTTAAATGAGACCAAAAAATTTTCACCACCCTTTCTTGTCTTATCCAAGCACTTAAAGAGATGGATAACCAAATGTGGCACCATTTTCCATGTGGTGCCTAAATTAGTCAAGGATGAGGTTGGTGGAGATTCCCATTTGGGTTGGTGAGTCTAACATTTAGGTTAAGAAGTTAAAAATGGGTGCCCTTTATCTTTAAAGAGGTAGGTATATCATTTTGAAGGCTAATTTAATGTGTGAAGGAAAAATATATGTTGAATCATGGCCCCTTAAGGGGAAATTCTTCATCTTTTAAAAGGGGGGGCTTGTGATGCTTAAATGAGGTCATTAAACACATTGGGAAAGGGTCCTAGGTGGGGTATGATGTCCCACAACAAGCCACATCATTGATAAGATATGTCACTTACCATATCACTTACCATGTCACTTTCCATATCACATTCCATGTCACTTGCCATGTCACATGCCATGCCATCATGAATAGTGATAGTAAGTAGTACTTTTGAGTAGCACTTTCAAATAGTAATTTTGAATAGTAATAGATGACTAGAGAATAGTGATATGGTTATATTAAGAGGGGTTGGTTAAGGGTTAATAATATTTACTGGGTCCTTAGGCATTTAGTTATTAAAAACTGTAAGTGTGCAATTTTTTAGTGTCTAGATTTTGCCCTTTTTTATTATGCAATTTTAAATCAACAAGCTACAAAACAAAAAAAATCACTTCATTAAAGGTTAGGGTGCCTCGAGTATGGGAAGAGGTGTTCCCCCTCAAACTAAGAGTTTATGAGGAAAGGTTGAATCAAGTGTAGGTTTGATAAGCAGTTGGTGGGAAGGCACTATGTGGTGTCACAAGGTAGTTGGACATGTGAAATTCCAATGGGTTCATAAAATATGACTAAGCACAATAGTCAATATTGTGCAGAGACTAAAGATGCTAATGTTGATAAATTAAGGTTAAGTCCTAGTAGTAAAAGAGAGGGTAACTGGCCCATATTATTGGTCATAGCTAATTGGGTCATTCCCATCAAGTCATCTAGATAAGGTCCATGCCATTTATAAGTATCTTATGTGAGGAAGTTCTCCTGCTAAATAACATAAGTGGTTGGGTTGTACATGAGGTAGTGCAGCGTTAAAATGGTCAACAATGGTAAAATGGGTTAGTGTGGTTAAATAATGACTCAAGGTCATTGCAAAACATGATATTTATCAGGTCAAAATAAACCAACATCAAGGTGGATGTAGTGAAATTGTAGGTGGATTGGGTATGGGTTAGAAGGGGATGATTGAGCTAACTCTAAATGCATTCAACAAGTGGATGCTACCTACATAGTTCCTTGGATAGAAATCCAAAAAGAACATTAGGCCAAATGTAGTTCTTTTGAGGTGGGGAGTGGTGGTTAACTTGGTTTCCTCAATTTGATATCATGTATTTAGGTCTAATTGAAGGATGTTGGAGAAAGGGAAGCTCCAAAGGGTAGAAAATATGGGTATGAAATAATTTTATGATTGGTTTGATAGAAATGGTGGATGTGATTAATTAGGATGTAATTAGATGATTGTGTTTACTATGTAAAAGGAGTTTGTAGCTATGGATAAGTAGGTTCAAGCATGAAATTTCTACCACTATTTTAAATTAAAAAAAAAAAGAAAAGGGAGAAATATGCTTTACCAAGATTTAAAATTTTTGGCACTACTCAAATTGTCATGATGATCTTATGGGTTCTTTCATCACCATCAAAATAAGTTGACATTATACACACTCTACAATAATGTCATCAATAGGATATGGAAGGGTATTATTCAATGATTCAAGGAATAAAATTGGAGCAAAGTGGGTAAATAAGAAGTGGTGAATATTTTAACCCTTGACCCTTGAGTCAGTGGGGCCCCAAAATGAGTAAGCATTGAGTTTTGATGGAATTCAGAGAAAGACTCTGAGTGTTTTTGGAATATGGAGTGAGTTGAATAATAATAATATTATTTAAATGATGGATAAGGTTATGGAATTTGTATATTAAGAAAGGGTATAGAGGACAAGATGAAGCAGACAAGGAGATGTACGTAGAAGTGACACAATTGGTGACCACACTCTAAAGAGGTAGAGGTTGAATCAAAGAAAATAAGGGAGATTCAACAAAGGATGAGGTGAAGGTAGACCAAGATATGGATAAAGAGATATGTAGATAAAATAACGAGGTCACAGATAAAGATGAAGGTGGATAATGATGGAAGGATCTAGGCATGGGCATATATATATATATATATATATATATATATATATATATATATGTATATATATATATATATATATATATATATATATATATATATATAGACACACACACACACACACATACACACACACACATATATATATAATGAAGGTCAAGAAGAACAAGGAAAGTCATCAAGAGAGATAAAAATAATGAAATTAAATGGATAAAAGGGAATAAAAATAAAAGGTAAGAGATGGGGGGGTTGAGGGATGCTATAAATAATGATAGATTAGAGAATTGAAAAGGATGGGGAGAGAAGTGTAACAATAATGAAGGGTAAAGGGGAGGATGGGAAATATGGGAGACCATGAAGGGTTTGAAAATAAGTCTAAAAATAGACTAAGGAGAAAATATTTTGGTGATGAAAATTAAACACAAGGAAATAAATAGAAGAAAGGAAACAAGAGGAAAAAAGAGTGAAATGAGGACACAAAAAAGATGACAAGGGAGTGAAGAAGTGGGTGGTATCTTTAACAAGTAAGAATGGATGATGATAGGTAACAAATAAAAGTAGATGGTGGTTATAGAGATGATAATGGGATGGAAAAGGGGAAAGGGGTTAAGAAAAATAAGGGGAAGTGGAGGATGGGTGAAGAAGAAGTTGAAGAGATAAGGTATGCATCAATTATCTTGTTAGAAGAGATTGACAAGCTCAAAAGGGGTGAGGTGGTGAGGAAATAGGGGTACACAAGGAAAGGGAATGAGATAAAAATAAGGGATGAAGATTAGGGATGATAAGAAGAAAAAGGAAGAATTGAAGCAAGGATACAAAGCATAGATACTCACACAGATGCAAAAGACAAGTGAGTATCATAATGGAAAGAGGAAAAGGGGAATGCAAAAAGAAAAAGGTAATAATTGAGAAGAGGCAAAGAGGCAATTATGGAAGGCTTATCAAAATATAAATACCTAGGTATAAACTAGTTGTGGAGGAAAAAAAGAATACAAAAAAGATTGAAAAAATCAAACAAGAAGAGTGGAAAATGGGTACGGTGAGAAGAGTGGTAAAATGGCAGAGAGTGCTAGTACACATAAAGAAAAAGTGTAGGAATAGAAGAAATATAAAGCTTTAAATATGATAGTATGATGTGGAATTGGTGAGTAAAAGAGAGTGATAAAGAGGGTATGACAAATAGCTAAGGGTGAAGGGAGATGGTGAGGATGGTGAAAGAAGTTAAAGGGGATAAAAGACAAGGTTGATAATAGGTGGAGAGAGAGACCAAAAACATGAAATTTGGGTGAAGGAGTGAGATGTGAAGTATGTGTAAGGAAAGGTGATGGGGAAGCTAGCGAGATAGAGTAGGTGGTGGTTTTATGGGAGATAAGAGGAGCCATTGAGGAAGGCTATCAACTCTTGTGTTAAAAGAGATTGACAAGTTGAAGGGATGGAGGTGGTGAGGATATAGGGAGATAAGTGGAAAAAGAGATTTTAGGTGAGAAGGGAAAATAAAATAAATGATGCGATTGAGCTGACCTCAGTAACTGAGTAGTGCCTACATAGTCTAAAAATACATTAGGCTGATGTAGTTCTCCCAACAATAGAGGAAAGACTTAAAAGGAAGTATTAGATGGTGTTAAAAAATAAGGAAACTTAAGAAATAATTCAAATATTCCTTGATGTAGGACACCCTAATCAAGAGGGTGTTGTTAGTAGTGATAATGAGTGAGAAGAAAAAGGGGATGGGAATTAGTGGTTAGTGGTCAAGTTTCCCTTAGAAGTGAAGTAGTGCCTACATAGTCTTGGACATTAGGCCAATGAAGTTCAACAAGGGTAAGATAAACAAGTGGGTTGGTTTGGGATGATAGAGGATTTGGGTTTTGGTGAAGGTGATGAAGAAGGTGTATGGTGTAGATTGGTGAATAGTCATCATAGTAATCCCACATGCATTAGGAGGAGAAGATATATATGGATAAGGTAGGATAAATAAGTGGGTAGAAAAAGGCTAAGCATGAAAATTATCTTGTGATGGATCTAATCCAAAGAATATATGACTTCATGAGGAATTTATGCCTTCCAAAATTAGGTGAGGGTATAACCATAGTTATGGCATCTATTACTATGAGCTGAATTTTAGGGGGTGGGTGTCTATCTAGATCTACATAGTCATTTTGGCCAAGGTTCATCACCACTACGATCTAAGTTTTAAGGGTAGTAGTGAATTGATGACCTATAAATACTTTATTTAATGGTCAAGTATATTCTAAAATTTATAAAATTTATAAGGTAGTGAATTATAGAGGATGGATCATACCTGACCCATGAGTTGTATGGGTAGGCTAGATGAAAGGTGGCCATGTCTACATCCTCTATCCTAGTTCCTTAGAATTGATGACTTGGGGTTCCACTTAGAAGAGACCCTAGTATTAAGGAGCTACAAGGTATAGGATATTGGTTATACAGTTGGAGAAGACAACTACTCCCATACCATAGATGAATGCTCAATTGGCATAAAATAAAAGATTGTCATGTTTGAGCAAGCACTGCCAATGGTTAGGGTCTGATGTTTAAAGCCTATGGAAATAGGTTGGTAGTAAAAGAAGGGTATAGGGGATAGGAAGGTGAATGCCTTATCATGAATTCATGGTATCCTACCTCTAATGGAAGAGTTTCTATAGTAGTAAGCATTTGGGAGTTACCACCACCAGTAGTAGTGGTAGTTATGAAGGCATGATCATTATAATGGCCCATGATTAGAATCCAATTTATGTCCACTGGCCTAAAGGTGAAAATCATGAGAATGACCAATAGGCCTACAAGGATTGAAAGATGACAAAGTAAGGAAATACATCATATGTGGTTTGGATGATAGGGACAACAAAAAATATATCGTGATGGTGCATAATGACTTTATCGAGATAACTAATTAGATCAAGGGTGATGTGTCTATACAAAAAGGTAAGTAAACATGACAATTTAAAGTGGGAATACTATTTAAGGGAATCAATGACATCATATGACCTTTTTAATTAGTGGAATGGATAATCATGTCAGTAAGGAAGAATGGTCAGGTATTCTATTTAAAGAGTTGTGATAAGGATGAATGTCTATCCTTGAGTTATTTGGTTTTGTAAGTCATAGAGAGTGTAGAGAACTACACAAGGTTGAATATGGAAAATAATGGGAATAATGATGGAGATAATAAAAAACCCTCATGACCTCAAATAATCAATATGGTGAATGTGTAGATCTATCAAATACTGCAACATGTAATTATAATAATGAAAGTAATATTAGATCAATAACAAGAGGAAAGGAACCCATGATCAGAGCTTGATCCTGAGCTCTTACATATGTAGCATCGAAGATGGAAATAATTTTTCTATGCTAGATGTAAGGTTGAAAAACATGATCATCAACTTGTCTATGGAGAGAACCCTCACTATCCAAGGGGATATGTGTTGACACAATAACCAGAGGTACCTATGTGAGCAAAAAAAAAAAAGATTAGAGGGATGCAATGATTGTGATAAGTGATCAGGGTGAGAAATCTAGAGAGAAATATGATTTTCATCATGTAGGGATGAATATGGGAGAGGAGAACAAAGTATACCCTTTAGTAGTTGTTGAGAGAGGGAATGCTATAGATGTTAGTTTAGGGAGTAATCAAGTAGAAGGATGGTTGAACACAAATCTAGAGTCACCAGATAATCATTCTAATGCTTTGGTATGAAAATAATGTATGCATGTGATTTAGGTAATGTGTGTATAATATGATGACTATGTATGTGTCATTTGACTCTTCACACCCTAAATAAAATATTGTATAGCTTGTTTTAAACATGTACAAAATGTGTTGGATGTCACTGATCAAATTTTATCATGCTTAAGGTTGTGTGGATACTTATGATTGTTATGATTATGGTTATGAGTGATATGGATATGGTTGTATTTTATCTTAATGTAAAAAGAGTGATTATTCTTGTTGCAACACTTGATGATAAAATTCATGATAAAAACATCAACCAAGCACAAGAAGATAAGAATAGGGCATGATGCTTTATTTTTGACAAGAACAAAAAATAAATCTAAAGTGGGATTGGCTTAATAAATATAATCCCTTCAAACATTGTGCATGAATGATCATTAGTTGATAAAAGAAGTTTTTTTTTATTATAGGGTATCAAGTAAGCTCTAAATCCCTTGATTTATAGATATTTTAAAGGGAAGATGAGTGACAGGTGGTGTGAAGGGTAATGGGTGATATGTATGATAGCCTCATCTGAATTAGTTTTCCACTTCTATAGGTGACCTAAGAATGGTAACAAATAAGTCCATGTCATATGCTAGATGTAGCCTAATCAATTCAAGAAGTCTATATGTGAAAATTTATTATATCTTCTAACTTATTATGTTGCTTGAGAGTCGATTACAGCTTTAGAATTTTTTGTGATAGTGGTTATTTTGGTTTATTGTTGTATATGGGATGTTGATCAATGTGAGAAGCTTCCAAGGAATTGCTCTAATTTTGACAAAGTTAACTTAGTCATCCTTCAAGGGAGTGGTCTAATATTATTGGCTTCGTTTAATGTTCTTGATAGTTGTCTTTCAAGGGAGCAACCTACCTTACATTTGGAAATTTTATTTTGTTTTTGGGTAGCTATCATTCGAGGGAACAATATGTAATGCTTAAGATAGTAACCCAATTAGTACTTTTATATCCAAATGGTTTTTAGATGTAATATTTTTAGACATGGACAAGTCTAATCAGGTTTAGAGGTTTACCTTTATGATGGTAAAATGTTAACACAAGAAGGTCAATGATATGCTAAAGGGTGTGGTTTTGATAGACAATGACCATGGGATTCAATCTTTTTAGAGATGAAAAGTATCCATGAGAACCATGTTATGGGTAGAGCCATGGTACCCACATTTAAGATTAGGCTATGACTATGACATTTAATCACATAGTTCTATGTTGTAATCAATTATACTCAAAAGGAGAGGAGAAATATGGTTGAAGGTTAAAATATCATAACCAAGGGATGAGCTTAATTTAGACAAAAAGAGTGAGATTGGTCTTTCTTTAACAAAAAAATGGACACAAATGTGAAGCATTGAGGTGATCAGGTTTTGGTTTGCCTTTGAGAGAGGAAAAATGATAAGATCCTAATCCATACTTATGGGTAATGATGTAGGGTCCAAGCCAATTGAAAGAAAACTTACCTCATTTACTCTTTTCCATGTTGGTCACATGTTAGTTTTCCTTTAGGATGAGGTCTCTAATATTGAATGCCTATTGTTTGAGGTAGTTGTTATAAGTTCATTTGATATGCTTTTGATAGATGTGGAGGTGGGTGAGGGCTACTAAATGATGCTCATCAAGTAGTTCAAGTTGAGATAAATGGTGCTAATAAAAATATTCCTTATAAATAAGCTCTTATAAGGATATGCAAACAAAGGGGATTTGGACTTTAAGAGGCAATATTTACTCTATTTAAAAGACTAAAGAGAAAGGGGTAGCACCCATAGAGGTTTGAATGCTAATATGATAGTCTCATAAAGAGAATGGGATGTGCAAGTGTCAATCCTGACTTGAAGCACTGATGGCTTTGGTGAACATTTTGTTAAGGATTTTGTTAGAGGCTTCTGCTTGTCCATTTTATTATGGATGATAAGGTGAGGAAAGGCTTAAATCTATGCCAAATACATCACATAATCCTTGGATCTACTTGTTTTTAAATGATTTACCATTATTAGTGATGATCTTATGAGGAACACCAAAGCGGCAGATGATATGATGGTTGATAAAGTTGACATTCTTCTTCACTTTGGTCAAAATAAGAGGGATATCTTCCACCCACTTGGTAAATTATTTGATGGCTATTATGATGGATATATGCCACTATGAAGAATGGGGGTTAATTTCTCTAATGAGATTGAGCCCCCATTGAGAGAAAGACCAAAAGTCCTTAGATACATGGAGGCTATTGTTGATGTGTGATGTAAATTAGCATGATGTTGACATTTTACACACTTTTTTACATAGTCTTAATAATAATGGTTAAGGGTGGGCCAATAGTAGGCAAGGCAAAGTATACGTTTAGTGACCTCTAGGCCACTAAAGTGCCCCCCACATATCTTATCATGTGTTTCCTTGATGGTATGGGAAGATTCATGGCTACACAGGCAATGAAGAAGGAGACCATCAAAACTATGTTTGTAAAGGATTCCCCCTAGGATGATGTAATGAGAGGTACTCTAAATAAAGGCTCTTTGAGAATTTCTAGAGAGGTTGGGAGGAACGATGCCTAGGTTAAGGTAGTTAAGATTTTGGTTATACTAAAAATAGTAGGGATATAATATTGGTTATAGGAAGGTGTGGTAAAGAAATAAATGGTGACAAGGATTTTGGAATTGGAAGACTAAGAAGGGATCTAAGAAGCAAGGCAAGCCATTATATATGTAAATTTGTTAGTAGATCAAGGAACATATTGGATAAGGTAATTTTTGAATGATGTTAAGATTTTGTCAACTAAAATTTTATATGTTTTCAAGACATCAATCTTAAATTGATAGGATCCATTGACCTAGTTAACCATGAGATGTGAATCACCAAAGACATGGATTGTCTTAATTCCTAAGGCTAGAGCAAATTGAAGACCAATCACTAGGGCTTTATGTTTAGCCATATTATTGGTGCATTCAAAATCAAGTTTAAAAGAGAGAAGAAGGGGTTATGAATCAAGGGGAATGAGAATAACTCTATCACCCCCTCCTCGTTATAACTTTGAGCTATCAAAGAACATGGTCATATGGTAGGTTATGTCATCTTCTTGAAAAAGAGTTTTAATGGACTCATATAGAAAATTAAGAGGAGGTGGTAGGTTGTTTGGTAAAGGAGCTTTAGCTAATTGGTTGGTAATGACCTTCCCTTGAATTTACTTCTACTAGAGGAATTCAAATTTTAATTTAGTTAATAGCATAAGCCACTTAGCCATATATTGATTTTGGTATGGCTTAGATTACATGTACTTGAGTGGGTTGGTATTAGTGATGATATAGGTTTTATGGTTAAGAAGGTAGTGGTGGAGTTTGGTGGCCATGAAGGTCAATGCTAAGTACAATTTATTGGTATGTGTATACTAAGTCTCATATTCTAAAAGCATGTGGCTAATGTAATATATGGCTTGATCTTTGTGTTTTTCATCTTGGTAAGCCAATATTACCCCTAAGGAATGGTTGGTGGTAGAGATATATAGGTAAAAGGGTTGTCATACTTTGGAGAGGTAAGGATAAGTGGTGAAAAAAGGTACTATTTGAGAGAATTAAAAGCATTTTGACAATCACCATTTCATTTGAAAGAGACATCCTTCTTTAAAAGGTGATAGAAAGGTTGGCACCGGTCTGAAAGTTTTAAAATGAAATGATGAATGGATTAAAGTTTTCCCTATAGGCAATGGAGCTATTTAAGGTTGGTTGGAGGAGGCATGTCCAAAATGGATCTGAATTTAGTAGGGTCTACTTTGATTCCACAAAAAGAGATGATAAATCCAAGAAGCTTTCCTGAAAGGACCCCAAAAATGCATTTCTTGGGATTAAGGAAAACATGATAACATATGAGACATTCAAATATGATTATAAGAATAGTCAAATGATCTATTCAGAGTTTGGATTTCTTGAAAAGGTAATCCACATAGTCTTCTACAATATTATGGATGATATCATGGAAGATATAAGTCATGGCATGTTATTAGGTTGCATTGACATTCTTTAACCTAAAAGGCATGACTTTATAGCAAAAGGTTCCCCAAGGGGTGGTAAAGGTAGTTTTATGCTGATCTTCAAGAGTAATGAAGATCTAATTATAACCTAAAAACCCATCCATGAGAATAGCATCTCATGGTTGGTCATGAGATCAACAAGCTATTCAATGCTAGGTAGAGGAAAGTCATACTTGGGGTAGGTGAGGTTAAGGTCATGAAATTCCACACAAATATGGAGATCCTTAGTGAGTTTGGTGATAGGTACAATATTTAAGACCCATTGGGGGTAGTTAATGGGTTGAATTAAGTTTATAGAGAGGAGACACTAAATCTCTTCTTTGATGAGAAGGGATATGCAAGGATGCATGCATTAAAGTTTCTATTTAATAGGCTTGGCATCATGATGAGTGACTATGTTATGGGTAGCAATGGTGGGGTCAATCCCAAGCATATCACTATAAGACCAAGTGAGTGTTATGCTATAGTCTTGGAGGAAAGAGGAGAAGTCCCTAAGTTCCTTGACATTTAGTGACTGGCCCAATTTGATGATGTGGGGGTTGTCTAGGGTGCCCAAGTTGATATTTGTGATGGATTCATTTGACATGGTCAAGGCTCCAAGAGGAAGGGATTTGTGGATAGAATAATTCCCTACACTAAGGTAGGTAGGAATGGATTCATTATCTTGATGTTAGAAGGTGTTTATTGTAAGAGAATCATTATCTACCATTTTAGGGTGTACGAGTGGAAGAAATTTGGATTGACCACCCTTTTGGTAGATTGGAGGGCCCAAACTAATAGTATTGACTAGAAAAAAAAAGTTATGGGGGATGATGCCAAGATCTTTAGGTAGAGAAAGTGGATGGGTTAGTGAGGATGGGATAGTTTCATCTATGGTGGTAATGGGTTTGGGTGAATTGGTGGGTTCTTCAGGTGGTTCATACCCAAGGCCAAATGAATCATGAGGTTGTAAAGTTTTGATATGGGGTAACTCATCAGGTCCTTGTTCATGGTGAGCAAGGTAAAATCCTTTCCAAGAACATCTATGAAGATAAAAATTAGTTAAATTTGGTTTTATAAGATAGGAAAAGTTATAGGTAAATGGTTAGATGGATGAAGTAGTAGTAGGGGATAGAAGTGGCCGATCAAGTCCCCCATAAATGAAATTTATTCGATAGTTAGGGATCTTAAAGGGGATGATGGTTCTAATGTTAGGGTTGTAAGAAGGGTCATGTTTAATATTCCCATATTTTTTAGGAGTAGAGAAGGTATCCAAGGATAATATTCTATATTCCCCAAGGGAAAAATGTTGAAATGTGGTTACCATGGGGTTCTTTATAGGTTTTGGGAAGAAGGGATAGATGAGCTAGTAGAAGCTTCATCAACATTTGGTGTGGAAGTGTCAAGACTTTTTTTTGGTGGGGTTATGTCATTAGAAAATGGTTGTGAGGTTGACAAAGGAGGAATGAGGATGTCATTATCTTGATATGTCATATTGCAAGATATGAAAGGACTAGGGTCAACCTGGATAGTCATAACTTACCCTTCATGCTCAAAGTTAACACATTGATGTAAGGTGGAAGGGACACAACTAATGGAATAAATCCAAGGGAACCTAAGTAAAATAATGTATTATAATTTTCCTTCCACAACATATAAAAGTTTGGGAATGGTATGGGGCCCTACATAGATATGGAGGACAACTATGCCCAAGGTAGTAGCCATGGTATCATTAAAAGAATGATGGACCATTGTGATTTCAGATATGACATTTGTGGGTAATTTTAGTAAGTCATAAGCATGGGAGGAGATAATATTGATGCTATCTCCCCCATCAATCATCACCCTTTCGATTTGGGTTTGATTAATGTATGTCATAATAAAGAGGGGGATTAGGATCCTTTGGATAATAGCAGGTATTTGTGAATCTTTGAAGATGATAAGGTTGGAAGTTTGGAGGGCCCCAATAAAGGTGGTGAGGGGTTAAGGGTAATTGGGTTGGACCTGAATGGATTCCAAGGATTCTATGAGTGTTTGGTGGTGATGGGGAGAGGTAGAGACTAACTCATATAAGCTTATTTTTTATAGAGTTTGGTGAAGCTACTTAAAGATAGCTTTCCAAATGGATATTGCATATGGGTTAAGGTATTGAGGTTTAGATGGGGAGGAACCTAAGATAGATACCTTGAGTTTGTTTGAATATAGAGATTGTCAAGTTATGTTTGCTTGGAAGTTTGAGGTAGGGTAAGTCTAAGGAATTGATGCCTTAGCCTTCCCTTTATCCTTTTGTTGGGCCTAAGATCAAGTAACCATGTGAATATTGTGGATAAGGGTGTTTTCTAGATTGGGTGGTTTCTTTGGTTCCTCCTATTTAATTTTGGGTGAGATTTAAGTTTGGATAGGTTGATTTGGTGGTTGGATTAGTAATGGGGATGAAGGAGGTTTTTCTAATAATAGATCATCATCTTCATATAGGTTATAAATAAGTGTTTGGAGAGCTTTACAGATTTTTATATCATGTCTTGGTGCCCTATGGTATGCACATATCAAGTTATAATTGAACCAAGAGGGTTTGGTATGTGAAGGGATAAAGGGTTTTATCAATGGTAATTTCAAGGAAAAATTGTACAATAATTGCTTGAGAATGGCTAAGTAAGATTTGACAAAAGGTGGTAGAGGTTTAGTATTTTTTATTTTGGATGTTAAAGTATAAGTTTATGTGGGAGTAGGTTGGTGGTAGGTGTCTTAGGTAAATTTATATGTTTGGTTGATGGTTTTGGCTTGGGCAAGATGGTTGATGAACTAAAGGTAGAGGAGGGTAAGGTATGTAACTTAAGAATTGATGGTGTAGTGAGGAAAGGTGTCTTATAAAGCAAGTATGAAGGTCTGACCAACATTGGTGGTGGGGTTTTTGTAAAAAATGATGAAATTAATGTTCAAGGTAGATGGATGAGGACCCAAAATGGAAGTCAAGTTTAAGGGAGGTAAAATTTAGGGTTTTGGGCCTTTTGGTGGTTTTACTTCTTTGGTTGTTTTAATTGTTGGTTTTAGAGGGGATTTGGTCACTTTAGTTATCTTGGTGGGTTTACATTTTTAAGGTTTAATTAATTTGGAGGAGGTTTTGGGTGGTTTGGTGGAGGTTATATTTAGTTTATAAGAGTTAGGCCACTCTACAAAATAAGGGGTTAGAGGTTCTAGTTTGGTTCCCTTACCTTTGTCTTGACATCTAACAGAAGGTTCCAAAATTAGAGGTTTGGTGGATGGAGTTATCTTCTCTTGTGAGATAGCTTCCAAAGGGGGATTGGATGTTTTTATAATAGGGGAGGTAGGTGTGGTATCCTTCAATGGGGGTGTGGGTATGGTGGCTCCTTTACTTGGGTGTTGAAAGGAATAGAAGGTAGTTTCTTCCCTTCCATTAGGGGGATGGGGAAAGAGGCAATTGAGGTAATGATTTATTCAATAATGAGTTCATCAATAAACACATTAATAGTATGTGCCTCATGAGGTGGGTATGGTTTATTATCATGGTAAGGGGTAGAAGGAGTATGCTTAGGGAAAGGCTTGTAGAATATGTCAAGGTCTTAGTTTGGTGGTGAATTAGGATTATCCAACACAAGCTCCCCCTTGTCAATGAGGGATTACATAAGGTATTTGAATGTGTTTCACTTATTGATGTCATGTCTTATGAATCGATGAAAGGCATACTAGTCATTCTCATTATACCAACCTGGTATAAGGTGAGAAGCATCAAACTATTGCGGTGGTTTAACTAGTGGAAGCTAGATGATATTAGCTTTTAGTAAATTTTCCAAAATGGAAGGATAGGGATCCTCAACTAGAGTTAATTACTTATGATAATTCTAATTTTGGTTTCTTAGGTTTTGGTTTGAGTAATTACAGGAGTCAGAGGTTTGGTTCCTTGGGTTCTATCGATTAGTAGATACTAGTGGCGTAGCTTTAAGGATAATGGCATTAGAAATTAATTCATTTTTAGTGTTGGGATTGGTTTTGTTATTTGGTTTACAAGAAAAGGGCTCACTGTGTTTGTAATTTGGGTTCTTGTTTTTCAACATTAACCTTCCTTCATCAATGGATCTATTTTCTAGTTTATGAGCCATGATAAGAGCTTCATCAAAGATCTAAAAGATTTAGACATGTAGTGTGGATGAAATATGTTTTAAATATACCCAAGTGAAGATCTCTCTACGCTCAAGTTGAGGAAATGAAAAGGATATTTGGTTGATTAGGCTCCTCTAATGAGCCACAAAATTGGCAATAAATTCATCTTTGAATCGTCGAATGGAATAGAGGTTGATAATAGAAACTTTCTTGGATATATTGATCAAAAAGTGATCCAAGAAAATTTAGGATAATTGGGTGAAAGAGAGGATGGAATGTTTGGATATGGAACTATACCAATCCAATGTTGGTCTAGATAATGACATAGGAAAGGTATGGAGGAGAAGAATGTCATTGTGGGAAATCAAGTAGCATGAATTCCTAAACATTCTTAAATGTTTTTGAGGGTTTTCCTTATTGTTAAACTTGGTAAATTTTGGAAGTTCCCATTGGGCTGGATAGGGTTTGATGGTGACCAAAAGGTGAATAAGATCATTGTAAATTTGATCATAAGAGAGGAGATTATGAGCTCTAAAGATGGATGACTCAAGGATAGCCATCTTATCCATGATCGACTTCATGAAATCTACTTGAGGTTGTTGGGATGTGCAGTTATATGGTATGTTTTGTTGAGGTTGGGAAATGTGTGAATAACTAGTAGATGGTTGAGATGGCCCCATATATTGGTGTGTGGTCCTTAGAGGTTGGGTGGAAGATATATATTGGTTTTCAAAATTTAATGGTTGGGTAGAGTCAGGTGGTTGGTTAGTGGGTATATGCCCCTGTGGGTTATGAATATAACTAAAGGTTGTGTGTTGGGTCAAAGTGGTGGTTGGGTTAGTGGCTGATAGAAGGGTAGTGAGTCTTGTGATAATTTATGGTAACATGGATGGTATGGACACCTCAAGGCTTGGAAGTGGAGTAGTGTTTGATGAATTAGAGGTAAATAGAATAATATGGGTAGAGTTAGAGGTAGACACTCTTATTGGGGCATTGGTAGTTTGGGTTGGTTGGTTAGTTTCAAGGGAGTTGTTGGTTGATGATAATTTTTGGGAGACTATAGGTTGAGTATTTCCCATGGGAGTGGAGTTATTCCCCATGAGATGGAGAGGCATGCCATAAGGTGGGTCTATAGGTGGGGTTGAAACTAGGATTTGGTAAAATGTGGTTCTTAAGTAGTGTTTTAAGACTACATTGTTGTTTATTTAAGAAAGTGGAAAAATCCACATCTATTAGGACTACCTAAGTAATAATTTATTTTGTGTGAGAGGTTGTTTTTGGTTCAAAAGTGTGTTCAATTGATGAAGAGGTGGAATTTGGTTATCATTGATTTGGTGTTGGGTTTTGTTCCTCAAGGTCCTTCTATTGTTGGTGAATGACACCCATATTAGAACATAAGAAAAGGAAGATACATTCTCATACCTCAAACAAAGAGAAATAAAAAATGACTCAAGGAAAACAATGCATTCACTAAGAGTGTGTTAAATCCTAGGATTCTTTTTGATCTCTTTTTTGGCTTATGCCTTAAAAAAGCATGAAGAGGAAATTGGCTTGAATAGGTCCTAAACAAGGTAGTCTATGTTTAGTTTTAGATTTATGTTTATGAACTCAAGAAGAAGTATATATTGTATTGAGTACATGGCTTGGTTATAGGGTTTTTCTCCCCTCATTTCATTATCTCATAGCCAGTGTGGGCACTTAGCCAATATATACCGATTACCAGAGTTTATACTCAATTAGAGAGCTAAGTTGGTTGTCACCTTGGTGATTAAATACAAGTTCAATAACTGGGAAAGGGTAAAGTGATATACTAGGTGATGAAATCCTAGTCTAGACTTTTCTCAAGTGAGTTTTATGTTTGTTTTGTGTAAGTGGTTTGGTTGTGTAACATTTGTGAACTACGGTTAATTTATTTTACTTAATTAATCTAGGTGAACTAGAGACAAGCAAACAAACAATGGATGCAAGGTTTATTTTAAATACAGAATAAAATTTTATATTTATTTAAATGCATACAAAATATCTAAATCTTATTTATTTTTAAAATGCAAGGAAAATAAACTTTAACTTTTCTAAAATAAAAATGAAACTAAAACTTATGTTTTTTATTTTTTATTTTGAAAGAAGGAAAGCTTAATTTTCATAGAATGTAACTAAATTACTTTCACTAATTAAATTATAAATGTATTAAAACATATATCAACCCAAAAAAACTCAATGTTCCCATCGGGTGTGCCAAAATGTTTCTCTCTAATTTTTGCTTTTTCCTAAGTGTGAAAAGAAAAAACTAGTTAAGAAAGGTGTGTAGAAGAATTCCTATTGAATACACTCATATTGAATCTATAATTTGTGATAAATAATCTTTGTCTAAGTAATAATGACCTAAAATAAGAAATAACTATGAAAAATCTTTTTTGTTAAACAAATAGTTGGGTGGATTACCTAACGTGAGCTAGATCCTAGAAGGAAAAGCTTTCTAGGAGGTTGTCAATCCACCTTATTTAAACACTTAAGTTGGTACATGAAAATGGAAATATTTTCATAAAATTATAGAAAAATTAAACTAAGAATATCAAATAATAAAAAAGTCATTAATAAAACTAAACACTTTGCTTAGATGGCTAAACTAAAGCAACTAATTTAAATAATGCTAATGTTGAAAATTGGCTAAAATAAAGTTATGGTTTTTAGTTTGGATTGGTTTGATAAAAGTCGAAAGAATTATTTTTTGGGGGTTTTTAAATGGTTTTAATAGTGAAGGGAAATTTTTTCAAGAAAAATAGAGGGATAAATACTGAAAAATAGGTCCAAGAAGGCAAAGGGGGAAATGGTCAAAATGAGGCGAAGAAGGTGAAGGGGCAAATGGTCAAAATGAGGCCAAGAAGGCAAAGGGGTAAAGGGTGATCAAGAGGGTAAAAGGATATGGGTAATAGGATAAAATTACAAGAGGTTGATGAAGGAAGAAAGTGAAAGAAGAAGGTCAAAGGGAAAGGAATAAAGAAATTAAGATAACTAAACAACAAGATTACCACAATGCTTAAAGATGTTTATTGATGAAGATTAGCTTTTTGAAGATCTTTGATGATTTTGGTAGAGTTTCATTGCTTCATACTCTTTTCCTACAATATTTGTATTAATTCCAAAATGATAACCTCATCCAAATACCTGCAACAAGATGTTAATGACCAAAGACTAACATGCAACTTAACCTTGGGTGAAAGAGAGGTGGGGGGGGTGTATTAATAGCATTTCTTGTGAAGAATCATGCGAAAAGAGGGGAATAGTGAAATGTGGAAATTGTTTCAAAATGGGGATAATAAATAATTTAAGGATGAGGTTGGTGGGATTCCCACCTTGTTCATAAGTCTCCCATTTGGGTTGGTGTGTCTCCCACCTTGCACATGAATCCAATTTTGAATGAGAATCATGCACATGGGTTTAAATGAGACCAAATACTTTTTACCACCCTTTCTTGTCTTCATCTAAGCACTTAAAGAGATGTCTCACAAAATATGGTGCCATTTTCCATGTGGTGCCTAAATTAGTCAAGGATGAGGTTGGTGGGGATTTCTATTTGGGTTGGTGAGTCTACCATTCGAGTTAAGAAGTCAAAAATGGGTGCCATTTGTTTTTAAAGAGGTGGGTATCTCATTTTTAAGGCTAATTTCATGTTTGAAGGCAAAATATATGTTTAATGATGGCCCCTTAAGGGAAATTTTGTCATATTTCAATGGGGGGCCTTGTGATGCTTAAATGAAGTCATGAAGCACAATGGTAAAGGGGTCCCAGGTTGGGTATGATATCCCACATCAAGTCAAATCACTTCTAAGCCATGTCACTTTCCATGTCATCATGAATAGTGATAGTGAATAGTACTTTCAAATAGTAATTTTGAATAGTACTATGTGACTAAGAAAATAGTGATCTAGTTAGATTAAGAGGGGTTGGCTAAGGGTTAATAAGGTTTAAGGGGTATTTTAGGTGGTCTTGAGGAATTTAGTTATGAAAAACTATAAGTGTGTAGTTTTCTAGTGTCTACAAGCTTAGTAGGGTATTATTGATGGTTTGTTAAAACATTCTCCTATATAGCCAACCCTATTACATCCTTACAGTGTAAGGGTAATAAATTTTTGTGCACATATCCATATGAAGAATCCTTAAATAAGATTAAGGATATGTTAACCAAAACACCTATTTTGATCATCCCTGACCCTACTAAGAACTTTGAAGTGTGGATTGATGCCTCTAAAAAAGGATTTAGTGGAATACTAACCCAGTATGGGAAGTTAGTGGCCTATGAGTCTCATAAGATAAAAAGAACTAGTCTTCACATGATTTGTAACTTGATGCCATAGTACAGACACTAAATAGTGGAAACATTTATTAAGGTAAAATATGATACCATAATTTATAACACCTATTATCACAAGATGTTTTGAATGACTACTAGTGTAGGTAGATGGAATGTATAAATAACTTTGACATGAATGTATTTTATATGAAGGGGATGGAAAATCAAATGGTTGATGCACTTATTAGACATGTCTACCTTGTTTCCCTATGAGAACTATAAGGAAATTGTATTAAAATAGTAACACAAGGAAGAATATTTTATAAAAATAAGTAGATAACTAGTTATTGATCTTATTGTAAAATCATTCACTAATTTTTTTTTTTTGAATTATATGGCCTTATAAGGCATAAGGGAAAAAAAATTTACCTGAAATACATACTTTGCATAATGGTGTGCTAAATTAATTACATACATCAGCCCATTTTACTTATCATGGTGTCAATAAGATGACTCATGAGTTGAAGTGACACCATTTTTAGCTTGGGTTAAAGCTACAAGTTGCTAATTTTGTGGTAAAATGTTTAAAATGTCAATGCATGAAATATGAACATTGTCACTTGCGAGTCTTTGCCTTATATGAACAATGTATTGAGTACATGGCTTGGTTATAGGGTATTTCTCCCCTCATTTCATTATCTCATAGCCAGTGTGGGCACTTAGCCAATATATACCAATTACCAGAGTTTATACTCAATTAGAGAGCTAAGTTGGTTGTCACCTTGGTGATTAAATCCAAGTTCAATAATTGGGAAAGGGTAAAGTGATATACTAGGTGATGAAATCCTAGTCTATCCTTGTCTCAAGTGAGTTTTATGTTTGTTTTGTGTAAGTGGTTTGGTTGTGTAACATTTGTGAACTAAGGTTAATTTATTTTGCTTAATTAATCTAGCCAAACTGGAGACAAGTAAACAAACAATGGATGCAAGGTTTATTTCAAATACGGAATAAAATTTTATATTTATTTAAATGCATACAAAATATCTAAATCTTATTTATTTTTAAAATGCAAGGAAAATAAACTTTAACTTTTCTAAAATAAAAATGAAACTAAAACTTGTGTTTTTTATTTTTTATTTTGAAAGAAGGAAAGCTTAATTTTCATAGAATGTAACTAAATTACTTTAAATAATTAAATTATAAATGTATTAAAACATATATGAACCCAAAAAAACTCAAGGTTCCCATTGGGTGTGCCAAAATGTTTCTCTCTAATATTTGCTTTTTCCTAAGTGTGAAAAGAAAAAACTAGTTAAGAAAGGTGTGTAGAAGAATTCCTATTGAATGCACTCATATTGAATCTATAATTTGTGATAACTAATCTTGGTCTAAGTAATAATGACCTAAAATAAGAAATAACTATGAAAAATCTTTTTTGTTAAACAAATAGTTGGGTGGATTACCTAACCTGAGCTAGATCCTAGAAGGAAAAGCTTTCTAGGAGGTTGTCAATCCACCTTATTTAAACACTTAAGTTGGTACATGAAAATGGAAATATTTTCATAAAATGATAGAAAAATTAAACTAAGAATATCAAATAATAAAAAAGTCATTAATAAAATTAAATGCTTTGCTTAGATGGCTAAACTAAAGCAACTAATTTAAATAATGCTAATGTTGAAAATTGGCTAAAATAAAGTTATGGTTTTTAGTTTGGATTGGTTTGATAAAAGTTGAAAGAATTATTTTTTTGGGGTTTTTAAATGGTTTTAATAGTGAAGGGAAATTTTTTCAAGAAAACCAGAGGGATAAATGCTGAAAAATAGATCCAAGAAGGCAAAGGGGGAAATGGTCAAAATGAGGCCAAGAAGGTGAAGGGGCAAATGGTCAAAATGAGGCCAAGAAGGAAAAGGGGTAAAGGGTGATCAAGAGGGTAAAAGGATATGGGTAATAGGATAAAATTACAAGAGGGTGATGAAGGAAGAAAGTGAAAGAAGAAGGTCAAAGGGAAAGGAATAAAGAAATTAAGATAACTAAACAACAAGATTACCACAATGCTTAAAGATGTTTATTGATGAAGATTAGCTTGTTTAAGATCTTTGATGATTTTGGTAGAGTTTCATTGCTTCATACTCTTTTCCTACAATATTTATATGAATTCCAAAATGATAACCTCATCCAAATACCTACAACAAGATGTTAATGACCAAAGACTAACATCCAACTTAACCTTGGGTGAAGGAGAGGGGGGAGGTATTTATAGCATTTCTTGTGAAGAATCATGCCAAAAGAGGGGAATAGTGAAATTTGGAGAATTTTTCAAAGTGGGGATAATAAATAATTTAAGGATGAGGATTGTGGGATTCCCACCTTGTTCGTAAGTCTCCCATTTGGGTTGGTGTGTCTCCCACCTTGCACATGAATCTAATTTTGAATGAGAATCATGCACATGGGTTTAAATGAGACCAAATACTTTTTACCACCCTTTCTTGTCTTCATCTAAGCACTTAAATAGATGTCTCACAAAATATGGTGCCATTTTCCAAGTGGTGCCTAAATTAGTCAAGGATGAGGTTGGTGGGGATTTCTATTTGGGTTGGTGAGTCTACCATTTCAGTTAAGAAGTCAAAAATGGGTGCCATTTGTTTTTAAAGAGGTAGGTATCTCATTTTTAAGGCTAATTTCATGTTTGAAGGCAAAATATATGTTTAATGATGGCCCCTTAAGGGAAATTTTGTCATATTTCAATGGGGGGCCTTGTGATGCTTAAATGAAGTCATTAAGCACAATGGTAAAGGGGCCCCAGGTTGGGTATGATGTCCCACATCAAGTCAAATCACTTCTAAGCCATGTTACTTAACATGTCATCATGAATAGTGATAGTGAATAGTACTTTCAAATAGTAATTTTGAATAGTACTATGTGACTAAGAAAATAGTGATCTAGTTAGATTAAGAGGGGTTGGCTAAGGGTTAATAAGGTTTAAGGGGTATTTTAGGGGGTCTTGAGGAATTTAGTTATGAAAAAATATAAGTATGTAGTTTTCTAGTGTCTACAAGCTTGGTAGGGTATTATTGATGGTTTGTTAAAACATTCTCCTACATAGCCAACCCTATTAAATCCTTACAGTTTAAAGGTAATAAATTTGTGTGCACATATCCATATGAAGAATCCTTAAATAAGATTAAGTATATGTTAACCAAAACACCTATTTTGATCATCCCTGACCCTACTAAAAACTTTGAAGTGTGGATTGATGCCTCTAAAAAAGGATGTAGTGGAATACTAACCCAGTATGGGAAGCTAGTGGCCTATGAGTCTCATAAGATAAAAAGAACTAGTCTTCACATGATTTGTAACTTGATGCCATAGTACAGACACTAAATAGTGGAAACATTTCTTATTAGGTAAACCCTTTAAGGTAAAATATGATACCATAATTTATAACACCTATTATTGCAAGATGTTCTGAATGACTACTAGTGTAGGTAGATGGAATGTATAAATAACTTTGACATGAATGTATTTTATATGAAGGGGATGGAAAATCAAATGGTTGATGCACTTATTAGACATGTCTACCTTGTTTCCCTATGAGAACTATAAGGAAATTGTATTAAAATAGTAGTACAAGGAAGAATATTTTATAAAAATTAGTAGATAACTAGCTATTGATCTTATTGTAAAATCATTCACTAAATTTTTTTCTGAATTATATGGCCTTATAAGGCATAAGGGAAAAAAATTTACCTGAAATAGGTACTTTGCATAATGGTGTGCTAAATTAAGTACATACATCAGCCCATTTTACTTATCATGGTGTCAATAAGATGACTCATGAGTTGAAGTGACACCATTTTTAGCTTGGGTTAAAGCTACAAGTTGCTAATTTTGTGGTAAAATGTTTAGAATGTCAATGCATGAAATATGAACATTGTCACTTGGGAGTCTTGGTTTACCTGCATGACATACCTAAGTGTAAATAGTTAATGGTTTCATTGGATTTTTTTTTGGTCTAGCCAGATTCCATAACAAGCATGATGCCATTTTATTAGTAATTGACAAAGCAACCAAAGTTAGCCATTTCATATTTGGAAACCCTAAAAATGACACTTCCATGTCTAAATAATGGTTTGTTAAAGAAGTGGTATGACTTCATGGTATACCATAAATAATTATTTCATATCAAGACAAGTTATTCACTTTAAGGTTTTGACAAACCTTGACTATAGTGTCTGGTAAAAGACTAAATTTCAAATTTTCATACCACTTAAAAATAGATGGTCAGACAAATTGTCTAAAGCAAGTAGTTGTGGACATTGTACATATGTATGTTATGAATCAGTAGTTGAAGTGGGAGGACTGCCTCCATTTAGTTTAGTTTTCCTACAATAAATCATACTTCAGTACTAAAAAATAGACCCTTTCAAATCATTATATGGAAAAAAAATGCCAAACCTTACTTGGCTAGGATGGTTTGGATAATAGGGCTATTGTTGGGCCTTATTTTTTTTAAGAATATGATAATCAAATCACCTTAATATGAAAAAATATGAAGGCTAATTTTGATCACCAAATGATCTATGTGGATCAAAAAATAACACCACATAATTTATTATTGGTGATAATGTATTTTTGTATGTAAGGTTGCAAAAAAAATTTATTAAGTTTTAAAAAAATCCAATTTGGATACTTGTTTTGTCAGATCATTTGACATTATGGATAAGATCATTCTTATTGCCTATCAACTGGATTTACCACCTTCTCTATCAAGGATACATGATGTATTTCAAAGTGCATTGGTAATAAAATATGTACATGATTCATTTCATGTGTTGGATTAGAAATATATGTAGGTTATAGAAGAGGAAAGGATATAGCTGGATCTAGTGAAAATTCTGGGTCATTATAGAATTAGATTAAAAATAGAAAAACTCAACAAGTCTTGGTATAATGGGACCCATTGAGTGAAATAAATATCACATAGGAAAAAAATTGTTTAAGTAGTACTATCCATGGATATTTTTATTTATTATTGGGATAACTCATTGAGGGGAGGAGTATGTCACAACTTACTATTTTGACCCTTATTATTGACATTATTAGATGTTGTTAGCATAATGCAAATGTTGGTTATTTGATCTAAACTATAGCTGATACTTTCATATAACTACTAATTTGATGTTATTATGCAATACTATATTCTAATCTTGCTTACTGATGATTTAATCAATACCATTTTATATTGAGATGTTTATTATAGTTTAGTTTACATACATAATATTGTCATATAGATTATATGTTTTTAATGTCATGTTTTATGGCTATACGGCTCACAAGTACATGAGCTAGGTTGGTGGTGAGCTTTGGTAGTTTGGGAAATAAATGTGGGTTACTAAGAAGCTAGGTAAAACTAGCATTAAGATATGATATGAAATTATAACCAACCATTTAATCACCATGAGCAATTGTAGCTTTGGTTAACATATTATTTTCAATTCATCTTGATTATTTAAGCCTATTTGGATATTATTGTTTTTATTTCTATTGATTATAATAATGTTCATATATACATTTTATTGCCTTATTGGTGTCTTATGGGGTGTCAGTCGATGCAGTGCTTGTGATTGACTTATTTATTTTAGTTGTCAAAATTCATTATTATGGACATTAAGTGGATTAGTTACTTTATAGTCTTATTTAATCTCGTTAGCTCATTTTCTTACCTTGGTTCACATTGTGATTAAAAATTGCTTAATATTTATTCTTATTGATTTGTCTCTATCAATGAAGGGTCTTAGTTAGGTTAATTATTATGATTGTTTTCCTATACATGGTCATGAATTTCCCTAGGTGTGAACCTAAGTGGATAAGAGTTATTGTGATAGCCACTGACATATCATGTAAGAACAAGTTCTTGTGTGCTCACCCAAAGCATGTAATGAGGGACTAGTTCCCATTGGTTTTATCACATGAGGGTTTGTTTGTATAGCTTATTATACAAGGGTGCTCAACCACATATGTAATACTAGACTCATTATATATTCCATATCTAGTTTATCATACATTCAATAGTCAATGATAAAAATAAAAATATGGAATAAAAGATAACTAGAAACATTAACTCTATAGAAAATTTAACAATAGTACTAAGTCAACACTGACTTCATTCATCATATTTATAAGTAATCTTTAAATAATACACAATTATGGAGTTAGAATGTAACCAAATCACATAAAATATATCAATAACATCCAACTAAACAATAACATTAAAAATTACATCATGGGGGTATTTATACTTGATTTTACCTGACCAAGTAATTACATAAGTAATTACAATCAAGGTGACTTACCAATGATCATCAACAAATTTGAGTCATTTTAGCCATTATCATTAAGTTCCTAAGGAACCAAGCCATTTTCCCCCTACATTATCTTTTGATGTCGTATCATCATCACCGAGCACCTATCTTCCCAAGATATGGTGTTGGATTCATGCTTAACTTATTTATTCCATTCCTAAAAATCACTCCATAACTATTCTCCACTTTCTTCATGCTCCCCATGTCTTCCACTAAATTTTGAGTCATTTGTTCTCAAGTTCTCTGATTAACATGCACATTTCTTCCATGAGACTTGATCCTTCCACACCATGGACTTGAATGCCATGGTCTTCCATGCCATGCCTCTCTCCATTCATTATTACCAAAAAGTACTTAACCAGAATTTGAGGCCTAATATCACCCCATAATAATTAATTAGTCCATCCTATACTAAGAATTATTTTCAAGCTTTGTCAAATATGTATGATATGTCTACTCAATTTCCTTTATGACAACTTCCCAATGGTGTAAGTCATTTTGTAACTTGGACACTATTTCATCTACCATCACTTTGTGCTTCATCTCTTTGGGTTATTCAATTCATTTTCCTAATTTATTGCACAAATACTCAAGGGATGTAGAATCATCCTTATGAATGCTTTCAAGTGAGGTTCCCCCAGTGAAAACCTATCCTTAGAGTGTTGAAAAAAGTTTGCATTTCTTTCTTGATGGTGATCACTTATTTTTTTCTCCATAACCCCCACATCCTTGAATGTTTTGGCACACTCTATGTATTCATTTATTATTAAGACACTATCTACCAACTATTTTCACTGAAGTTGCTCTACCTAAATCTTAGCTTCCAAAATTTTGGTAGGCCATGCCATATTTTCAAAAACCCATCCAAGATGGGCATCATGTATCTAAATCTATACAACAAGCTTTTTCATACATATAATACTTCATTAAACTACTCCATTGCTCAAGTTTGATCATTCGAGGGGTCAATCTAGTCCTTACATCATTTCATCAAAAGATCTACTAGAGTCTCTAGTTTATTGAATATCTCACCATAAAGGGGCACCCCATATAGAAGTGTTGGTTCTTGGCTCAAAACTATTTTAAATATGTTTAATGTTTTAACCTATGCTAATGTTTCAATTTTTAATTGGAACTTAACCTTAGCTAATTTTTTATTCAATTTTCATTCTCATGGTGCTCTATTTCTAATATAAAACAACCATTTATACATGATTCTTTTTGAGTCCCTAAACATCAAACTCAGATAATGCATTTTGCCTTAAGACCTCATGTGCCAATTTTATAAGTTTCATGCTAACCTAGGACATTGTAAGCTATTGGGGGTCTACACAAAGGGTATTTATAAATCCTACACCTATGGTTTTAATACTACACTATCTAATGGCATATCAAAATGGTATTCTTCATTATAAGTATCATACGATAATGAGAACTCCCATCAAGTCTGCTCAGATGTGTCCTTCAGTGTGAAATTTGAAAATAGGTATAAGTTATTTTCCAACATTCCCTTTAGATATTAGACATATAGGGTCATGGTTAAATTGGTTTTATCTAGTCTCTCTTAGATGGATTCATCAATTGGATCTTCTCCTTAGAGGGATATCACTCAAGTATATCAATGTCTACATCTTCACTATGGTAGTTGGCCTTGATGTCAAACTCAGTCATTCCCAAGGTTGTGTCAGAACCATCCCTCTCTTCACCAATGATATCTTCAATTTCCACTTGTGCCTATTTAAGATTAGTTTATTTATCCTACACAAGTGAAGGTGTCTTATCTATGTATAGGGTAAATTCATATAATAAAATAGTTTATTTTCTTAGTGTATCCTCTAGAACTTATATCTTATCTTTTAAGTCACCATCCTTAGGTGTCAATGTTTCATGTTCCAAATAAATAGTTTGTATTGATAGCTCTAGTCCTTTAGGTTGACTTACTAGTGGTATTTCCTTAGGTGGTATTGGGATAGTCCTTTTCTGCTTCATATGATCTAGATGGGTGCTAGTACTAGCATCATTCCCTTGATACTTCTTTTTATCCTTCTCTAGTGATGGTGGAGGTGGGATTGTCTGTTTCTCACATTATGTGCCCATTGATGATTTCTTATTGTGTTTCAATATGTAAAATAAATAATGAATTTAATTATGAACCAAAATGTGCTAGACCTTGATGTTACTTTTATCTGACTCTAGCCTTTCCCTATACACCTTATTCCTTGGGTATATGTACAATTGGTAGAGGGTGTCAGTCTCAATGCCAATATTTTATGCAATAATTTTTATGGATTGTGCATCATATATTTTATTATTGGAATTCATGAAGTACCATGTAGTAAAAGTGTATGGTAATATCATCCATTTGTACAATTATCTAGAGGGGACCATCCAGATGCATGCTAAGGAAAAATGTTGATTCACTAAAAAATTTATCTGGTCCCTAACCTATCCAAGTAATTCCTTCAAATTGTGCCACTCAATCCCAAAGGCTTTATTCATCCCATCTTACCATCCCTTCATTTTGAACATGTGGGATGGAATTATTGAACCAGTGTAAGTAAATACTTTGAAATGCTCTACAAGGGACTTTTGATCAGGAGGGTATGCCTATTTTAATTATCTAGTGGTGTATTCAGGTACACTAATCTCATTAAAAACCAATAAAAAAAGGAAAGCTCCCCATATAAACTTTTATTTTTTTAGGTAGTGGGATTTATTTAAATTCATGATAATATTACCAATAAAGTAATACTCCCTATTGTACTTCACTCCTAATGTAACTTATTGATAAATATAAATATGGACTGTATCCACCTCTTTCCATCTATCAATGCCTCCAACCCTTTTCATGATGATTCACATTACCACTCAAAGGGTTAGATATTTGAGATTTGTGATATGCATAACATGGCCTTGCTTTTTTATTCTCAAGTACCATTCTAGTCTTTTTATCTCTTTTTGGTTCTCAAAGTCATAAGCAAGGTATGAAACTAATCAATACAACCTTAAAAATTTGCTTATCTACTTTAGTGTAATCCACATCTAGCACCTAAAAATGTATAAATAATCTTCATGTACTTGAGAAATAAAAAAAATGATTTATTCTATTAGATTTCCAAAATATAAAATATTAAATTATTAGAAGAGACTTTCATAATTGAGAGTATTGAAAATACTCAAATCGTATACCAACTTATTCCTCATGTTTTGGCACTATACCTAGTAGTCACATTGTAGATCTAATCTATTTTTAGCTTGGTGATGGTTATAATAAAAAATGATACAAGTGGGAATATTTTACACCCAATTATATATGCATAACACCACCTCTAGGTATTGTATTTCATTGAAAAATAATAAGAGTGGAAGGATTATAGTATCCTTCTTCACCTAACATGCCATTTCTAATTCTTTATCTTTCTTATCTTATTGTGAAAACTCTTCCAAATGCACACTGATCTCTTGAAGTAAGTATTCACTAATCAACACATGTTAAACACCCACACTCTCATACTCTTCTTCCTCTAGTATTGTAGGTAAAGTCTTGATACATTGGGACTTTTTTTTGGATTCATCACCTTTCAAGGAGGTTAAAGATTGAAGCATGGTCATTTTATCCTCTTGAAAAAATACATGGTTACCTCATTAACCCACTCAGCACTCCTGATTCAATTCTCTCTAATGGCAGACATCAACTTATATAACACATAACTCTGAAAACCTACTCATCCTTACACAACTCCCTACATTATACCTATTTATCACAACTAATTTACTTTTTAATTCTTAAAAATAGTCTTAAGTAGTTGATTTTCACTCATCGAGAAGCTTAAAAATCACTCTTTCAACAACACAACAATGTTCCTTTACCTCTATAATTTCATGAATGTAATAATAGTAACATGTGAAATGACCTTTATTTAACCTTTTATATACTTGAGGGGGTAGATCAAATTTAATACCCTACTACCTCTTCCATCACTTTACGTAATAAATGCTAGTAATGGTATTGTTAAGATTCATACTTGGCACACTTTCCACTACCACTACTTGCCTTATATTAAATACATGTCCCATCCTATGATTTTACCAAAGTGCATGACAACTATAAATAATTTAAAATTTTCCATTCCAAAAAGTATGAATCTTACTTCTTTACCTTGACTTAGCTTAGTGGTTACATGCCACATCATGTGTACCATTTTATCTTCACACAATTACACTTATATGCCCTTGATTCAATGTGCATTCCCATTGACCATTTCCTTAGTGCTCCATAGATTCTACTTCTTCTACCCTTACCCCAAACTAAAATTTGTTTGTGGTCCTCCATGACATTATAAATAAATATAAAAATAAAGAACAAAATGTTGATCCTAAGATACTCAAGGGGCACATAACTAGTATCATGCTTTATTAAAAACAACCAAAATACTATACTAAATGGCATATGACTTATTAATTAGAAGAGGGAAAATTATTCAGAATAGTATGGCCTCAACCAACTACCATTAAAATGGTGAGGAAGGAATTGGCAGTCTAGTCACTTCAATCTACACGTACTAGTGGGATAGATAATATGAACAATAAATGAGCCATCCTAGTGTACACGAAGCTTTCCTGAGTGGTGAAAAAACCTAGATTCATATACTAAAATCTACATGCATGGATTAAAAGTCATGTTATTCAAATGAGGATCTTGTTAAGCCCTTTGTTTACACTTCTCCACTCCTTGAATCTAATATATGATAAGCTTAATCTCATCCAATGATAACAGATCATCTAGGCATGCTTTCAAGGATGTTTCGTTATCTAGTTGACTAATGAAAATAATTCAAATAGAAGAGACAAATAATTAAATTTAAAATATAACTTTGATACCAAACATAAGTTTAAATGGTGTGATATTTTTCAATCTTTTGTAAGTGGTTTGATGCACCCATAATACCAAAAACATAGGATCATCCTAATTAATGTATCTAATATTACATATCTTGGAAAATGTATTACCCAAAATCTTGTTGAATGAATTAGTTGTACCATTGGCCTAAGGATGATAAAGTGTAGTCTTGTGGTGAAAGATCATGAATTTATTAAAAAGGATACACATAGTATCATTAAGGAAATGGGTTCCTTAGTCACTATTCAGGCTTAATGGACATCTAAACTATGTAATGATATTATCCTAGATAAACCTTACAATAGTGGTATCTATACAATTCATGGTTGGTGTAGCTTCATCCTAATGATTAAGATATTCAGTAGCAGTGATAATATATCATGCATTAGTGTGTCTTCTTGCTAGGTTGATGGGACCAACAATTTCAACAACCCACTTTTCAAATGGTTCATGTGCTAGGATAGGGTGAAGGGGAATAACATCCCTTTTGTTTATCTTTCCCACATGTTGTAAAATGTCACACTAGAACATTTAATATTTAGCATCTTTAAACAAGGTAGGCCATCATAAGCCATCCAAAAAGACCTTTTACATTATAGATTCATTGGAGTAGTGTCCTTTGAAAACACCATCATGAACTTCTTAAATAAACTCAATGCATTCATGTTATATGATGTATAGGCATAACACTTTACCCAAACTAATATAATAAAGGTCACCCCATATAATCTAAAATGGAATTATATGAACAACTAGTTACTTTTTTTCTTGATTGCTGAGGTGGGCTGGTGTTAAACCCATATTCAAAAAGGAGAAAATATCTTCTAACTCCTTGGGTACAAGCATGACTTATAAAAGATACATATCAAGCAATTCATCTTCAATAACACATGATAGCTTACTAGATTCAATTCATGATAGATAATTAGGGCCATAATTGGCCATACTAGGTTTCACCATCACCAAGAACGAAAACTCTTGGAATAGAACAATCTATCAGAAAAGGTGCCCATTCAATACTAGATTATTTACTAAGTACTTCAGTAATTCATGGTCTATGATGAAGATGAATAAAGTGGCCAATAAGTACTAATGAAACTTTTGAAGGATGTAAACCATGTATAAATATTCACACTCTATAGGCATATAATTCTATTTATTAGAAAAGAACTTTCTACTTGAAAAATATACAAGGTGTTCAAGGTTTCCCTCATTAGGTTGAGCAAGGATAACAGCTACCACCATAAAAAAAATAATAAACATGGATGTTGAAAGGCTTTATCTAGTTTGGAAATTGGAGAATAGGGGTAGTAATGAGTTTATCCTTGAGTGTAACAAATTCTTGATGGTGAGAATTATTCCAGACAAACTAACCATTCTATTTCAAAAATTCATCTATTGGTACAACAATATTAGCATACTCATGAATGAAATTTATATAATATCTAGTGTGTCCTACGAAGTCATGTACCTCTCATTGGGTGGTTGGCACTAGAAGGTGATGTATAAAAATAATCTTGGCTAGATCTAAAAAGAGTCCATCATGGAATATGACATGACCATGTAAAATTATAAAGGGTATAATAAACACACATTTCTTTAGATTTAGGTAAATGTTAAATTTTTGATAGTACTCAATCATTAGTCAAATATTTTAACAATGGTCCCACACTAAGTCCTAAATAGTTTAGTCATCAAGGTAAACTTGAAGAAACTTATGAATAAAGTCTTTGAAGGCCTTGAATTCAATTTGTGAAAACATAGAAAGAGAATTTTTACACCTAATAGGCATTAAATTGTAATAAAATTATCCCCACTTAGTTAAAAATGTGGTCTTTGGCTTACCCTCTTCCATGATCTGGACTTGATGATATCCAAATAATCCACCAATAAAAGTATAGATTTCACACCTAGTAACTCCATTGAGTATCTATCTAATGAAGGGCATAAAAATTGGTTTGTTTATGAAAGAAACATTAAGTACCTAATAATTCATACAAACTTGAATGCATTCATCCCTATTATTATTAATATCCTTGGGGCTCACCCATCCAGACTCATCTATAGGTGTAATGAATCCCACATGCAATATGCTATCAATTTATTCCTTTACTTGAGTGCATAAGTTGGGATTCATATGATAAGGCTTCTTTTTGATAGGCCAAGTACCCTCTACAAACATTATGTGCATATTTTCTAATGAAGAATGCACTCCTTTAATTTTAGTATATTTTTATGGGAAAGTATATTGATACTCTATTAACAGTTCAAACACCTTAGAGATATCTATATAAGACAAATAGTCTCCCACAATATCCATCTTGGGTACTTCCTCTATGAAAATATTTCATTAGATATTTTTGAGTGGCTCTAAATATGGGTGATTTTAATTCTAGATGGTTTCAAAAGCATTGCATTCACCATGTTATATGTGTAAATCCAAATAATTAGTAGATGGGTTAGGCATATCAAAACTAGTACCTTTGTCAATTTGGTACATGAATTTTTTCTTACCTTTATTAATATTTTCTCTCAGTGCATGGTCTAATTTAGGGTCAAAAATGGATATGATGCCTCCTCATATTCTTAGAAAATAGTAAAGTTGTCATCTCACATTCCATGTATGCATCTGATGCAATACTTAATCAAGGCTAGGTCACAGACAATAGCCTTACATATGTCTTACAATGTGAGGTATAAATCCATTCAATGGAGATGAATAAGATAACACTATAGTAACATTACTCTTAAGAAAATGGCCACAATATATTTCTATATGGTGCTCTTCATGGACATACCAAATTCTATCCCAAGTTCATAGAGTGCCATAAAATGCATGAATGTAGAGGTTGTCAAGTAAAAATGTTTCATTTGGATTCCACATAGTCTTTCAATCTTCAAGATGAGGTTTAGTAGCTTTTATGACACTATAAATTATGGTTCCATGAATGTAGTTATCATGGTGAAACTTATGGTGTAGAGTAGAAATAACTTAGTCCCATGAGTTATCCACCATTGAGAAGTTGTGCCATCAAAGATATGGATAATTAATTTTACCTAAACAATATCAGAGTCATAAAAGGATTCCAACCACTACACAAACTCATGGACTTCTATCTGACCATGGAATCTTAGAGCTTCATCTAAATTTATTAGTGGTGTAACTATAGTTTTCCCATGAATGAGATGAAAAAATTTATAGATTTTATGGTACTTAAGTGGAGTATCTTCTTGACTACCTATAACACCATACATCCTTTCAGTAAGTTCATATTCACCATGAGACCAATATTGTAGGTGTTACTAGTTGTGTTAGTTATAGATTGTGCATCTACCCAATTGAATATGTGATCCAAGGTGGGATCAAGGCATTAAATACCCCAAGATGTGACATTATAGATATGATTCATGTACTCATCAACATTTACATGATCAACATATGAATATCCTTGAGAATGGTCTAGAGGGATGACAACGTGCTGCTCATCATTCTTAAAGCGAATATAGTGATTTTTGAAGCTCAAATCAACATTATTGATGTAACACCATGGGTGACCTAAAAAAATTGGGAATTCATCATCTTTAGCCAACTCTATAAGTTCAAATTCAGCTTTGAAAGTGACACCTAAGATATCTATTATGGCATATTTAAGTACTCCAATAGACAACACATGAGTCTTAATGTACATACATAACACATGGAGAGAATTTTTCAAAGTAGGTTTTGTCATTTTCCTCCATGCATCTTTGGTGAGGATATTTAATTCAACTCTAGTATAGACTAAGATATATTAGATAACCCATCCATCAATATTGGCATTCACCAATATATCCTTATCCCCCTCTGGGCTAAGCTAGATATGAGTCTCTTTCCATTGTGTATGGTTTAACTGATGATCGTTAGTAATCCTAGGCATATGATGCCTTAGCCAATTTTGTAATACGGGTAAAATATCCTCATCAAGGAGTCACTTGCATAGATCATGGAATTAAATATGCATTGTGTCATAAAGGTTTGTATATTTTTGCATGTTGACACATACAACATCATCATAATATTTGAGATACTAGATCTCTCCTTGTAGTTCTATCACTAGATTCATGGTGTCATGGATTACCGCCTTCTACTATTGAGTATCCAGATAACACATAACACAATCTCATTGAAATATTTTAATGGGTAGGTTGGGCATAGACTGAGACTAAACACCAATTTGTGTTATGATGTTAAATTTGACAACAATCAAAGTTGAAGGGCATGGTCTCTATTGTGGATTTTCAATACATATCATTTAAAACCCTTTTTGTCTCTATCCTTAACGATGGTAGTATACAGGTTAGGTCACTCCTCCAAATAGTTTTTATTTTCACAAAAGGCACATGTAGGATACAATAGGAATTCTCACTAGTAGTGCTCTAGGGAACCACACTTATAATAGGTTCTTGGTGAAAAACGTCCACCTCCATGTCCTCAACGTTGACCACAACCATGATAAACTCCTTCATTGTCCTAGTTATTAGTAACATATGTCTAATGTGTACCATGCATGTGCACCTCATGAATTTCACTAATGAAATGAAAATTATTGGTATTTTGAGTGTATGCATCACATATTGTATAATATATAGATACTATTGATTGAGTGGTGCATTATATAAGAGGGAAATACATTATGATGTGATCTTCCTAGAAAATATAAAAAGATAGATTCATTATGGCTTGAATACTTTTATGAGGGAAATTATTCTAATTGTGGCCTTCATATTCACATTCCACACACCAAAAACCATTAGTGTCATGAGAATTATGTATAGTGATATTTTCCATCTGAGATGCCATAGTAGCAATCTAAGCCTCCATGAAGAGACTAATTCCTATGTTAATACTTACAACTTTATCATCAAGGGAAGCTTACAAGGCCTAGATTGGTTTGGTGAAAGTATTTTGTGATAAGGCTTACCTAAAGGGGAGAAACAAACCTCCTAAAAACCACTAAGAATTTTGAGCATCATTTTTATCAAAAAAGAGCTTAGAGAAAACCATCTTAAAATATGCATCATACTCATTTACAACCTTAGTGAGTTATTGATTGATGTCCTTTAGGGAAGTTATGATATACTATTAAGACTCTAGGATATCAAATTAATATAGGAATAATGCCTTTAGTTTGTCATAATTCACCACAACTAACTTTTTATTAAACTTTTTGTACCACTTGTGCATGTAGTCTTGAAGAGTGGTATCAAATTGTGTTGCCTTTCATTCAAAATAATAAATGCCATGCACTTGACAAATAAGTTCACACTTGTAAAAAAATTATATGAAATGTTCCACACCATGATACTTAGGTAAGTGGAGTGTCATCTCATAATAAACATTGACTAATTAAGGAGATTGTAATGGGGTCTACTATGAAACACTTCCTATCCCTCTAGACCTTATGGGGGAGGTCCACCACTACCTCTTGTGCCTCCAATTCCTTCATCCAAACCACTACTAGTACCACCTCCCACACATCTTGTAGTAATATAAACACCTTATACATTGGGTACTAAGGTATGATGATTAATTGTACTTGGGTTGGTACTCTTCCCAGTAGATATGATTGGTCCACTAGGCTTTTGAAACTAGTCCATATAATTATCCCATAATGGAAAATAAATTTCTATCTAAATAATGGTATATAAATATATCCCTAATATGTCCATTTTCTTATAATACACTATTTATATCCTAGTTACATATAAATATGTCATATAACTCTGGAACAAGAGCACATGTTATGGGTGGGGAACTAGGCCTATCCAAATTTGGTTCTTTAGTCATGACTACCTAGCTTGCTTCTCTAACACATACTTTTGATATCATCGGGTGAGGTCCTATGGTTGGAGAATTCTCACTATACTCTTCCACTTCCCTATGAACCCTTACAACACTTTTTGAGTCTACCCATCCCCTCCTTGGAATGATTCCACTCATAGCACTTCATCGATCTTCATCATATTTTTGATTTCATAATTCTTATTGATTGGATACCATGTTAAACCAAAAATTTTACTTGAAACTTTCCCCTTCTTTTACCCACCGACTACATTGATCATGTGAGATAGAGTTTAATAGTCCATTGAGAAACTTTCAAGTCTAGAATCTACAAAGAGATTCTTCGCCTCTAGTGAAAAGTATCTACGATATTTACCACAAAAATCTCAAAATAAGTGAAATTGGGATTCCTCTAAATATGAATATGTTGAGAATGTATATTCCAAGACATACCTATTCAAATTTCCATGCCACCAAACATTAGTAACATGCAATCAAGGCACTCCCAACTATGCTAAAGTTGATTGATGCTCTAGTGACCAAGTTATCTTCCATCCATAGTTATTTAACTAGTCTTTTGCATATGCCTTAATACAAGCATGAAGGTGAACATGCACTTATACAAATAATGTCTCATATAATGGGGTTTATAAATTATATTATACCCATGCATGTGCATAGATTCATGTTTCAATAAATGACACTATAAATTTATCCTCTAGACTAGTGATCCGTCATTCAATATTCTCCATAGATCGTCATTCAATCATCTTCCACCATCTTACACATAAGCACTAAGGGTCCCAACAATAAAACCAAAATGTTGATATTTTTTTCCTTTACAAGGGCTTGACTTTCCCTAATCATGTTCCTAAGTAGATAAGAATCCAACATGATAGTGTGTTGGCATTTTATGCAAGAAAAATTTATCATGCACTCACTCAAAGCATGCATTAAGGGACCAATTATTATTGGTTTTGTTTTTTGAGGGTGTGTTTTTAAAAATTATTAGACAAGGGAGATCAAACACATACATAATATTAGACTCATTCTAAAGTCTATATCTAACTTAACATACATTTAATACTCAATGATTAAAAGAAAAAGATGGCATAAATGATAACTAGGAACATTAGCTCCATATATAACTAAACAACATTATTAAGTCAACATAGGCTTCATTCATCATATTCATAAGTGATCTTTAAATAATACTAAGTTCTAGAATTATAATGTAACCAAAACATATAAACTCTATCAATAGCATCAAATAAACATCAACATTACAAAGTACATCATGGGGGTATTTATACTTAGTTTTCCCTAACCAAGTAGTTACAGAAGTAATTACAATCAAGATGACTCACCAAAAATAATAAAAACATTTTATTCTTGGCATCCATTCTCTTTAGGTTCCTAAATATCCAATTTATTTTCCCCTATATTCTCTCTTGATGTTGGATCCTCATCATCCATCACCTATCTTCCCATGGTCTAGTGCTAAATTCACACTTGACTTATTCTCTTCTATCCCTATGAATCACTCCATAATTATTCTTCACTTTTTTCTGATCCCTAATTCTTTTGCTAAGTTCTAAGTCCTTCCTTATTGGGTTATCTATTTAATATACACATTTATTCCATAATAATTGATCCTTATATGTCATGAACTCCTATTCCATGGTTGTTTGCATCTTGCCTCTCTACATTGGTTATTCCCAAAAAGTACTTAGCCAAAATTGGGGGCCTAAAAATAATGTTTTGGCATATGAATTTCATGAGAAGTTTATTTTTTCCATTCATGAGCAAGACTAACCCCTCTCTCATGCATTATGATGTTGATTAAAATAAATGATAAGGCATGATGACCAAGGTGTCATGTATTTTTATTGACTTACATTCAAAATTTTAGACTTGGATTATTATGTCTTGTGATGGTGCTAGGGTTAACTCTTCACTTAAAACTAGTAATCAATTATCTTGCATGAAAAATAATGTTTTTTTAGTGTGTTGGCTAATGAAGGAAAACCTTAATGAAAAATGGTGGCCATGGGGAATTACAGAGGATATAAAATCACCTTTTAGGCCTTAAAAACATGGAGAAATTTTAAAAATAAGGTAAGAGAAAAAGATGAGGTCGAGCTATGGGAAGAGGAAATAGGTTCTATAATGTTTTGAAATCTTGGCAAAAGAAATCAGGGCATAATTTCATCTTGTTTTTAAAAGGGATGGATTTTTTCAAGTAATTAATGTTTTAAAATTTATAAATGGGAATTTTGATGCCATGGTTTCTAAAAATCATTTCCCCCCATATTATTTTTTATATAAGCACTTACAAGTTAAAAATGAAGTCATGGGACTTCTTGATTAACTTATAAGGTCTATAAAAATTCATTATAATCTTACATATCTTCTCTATTATGGTTATGAATAAATTTAAGGTAGTTGTGTTTCATACTTAGCCATTTTGGAATTTTTAAAATATACTTGAACATATATTTTGAACTTGATTTAACTACAATTTTTTTAACTACTTAAGTTGAAACCCTAGATGGGTATTTCATTCATCTTGTGTTTTATGAAATGGAAAGTTGGGGTTTGTTACTATTTACATAACATGATCCAGGTAGTGGATAATTACTTATTTATGGTCTTGTTTATTTATGAGCAAATTTATAATTATGGAGAAGTCATTTTATTTTTATTCATTCTTAGTTAAATCTTAGTAGGTTTTATTTTTTTATATGCAAATTTATTTACTAGTTCTTTGCATTTATTTTAATACATTTTTATTAAGTCCAAATCCATGGTGTAAGTGCATCAATTTAATAGTTTCCTCTCTTCCATTATGCTTGCCTAGGAAAAAATCATGGTTGTGCTTGTTAGTTGTCAAAGTTAAGAAGAATTTGTTTACCTCCTTGGTATTCTATTTCATCATTATTAGTTTATGCCCATTTTTTTTTTCAAATTTGTGTGAGTGTAAGACATGAATTTTATTATGGTGTGTGTCGATCATTATTTGGTTTGTGTATAACTTATACAGTTATTATGGTGATGGATTAGATTTCATTATTCTCACATCATCACCCTAAATCCTTAATTCTTGACTCCACCATCTAAATTATGGTTGGGATGGTAAGGTCCACTAATTAGGGGGATCATAAGATAGGTCATGGTGGTTAATCTCATTTTTGGACCATATCTTGTAAGTTTCTCATTCTATGTAGAGTTACATGGTTTTAGGGTTCTCTTTCCTACTTGGATGCAATAAAATGATGCTCTACATGTAGCGTATTTCTTTGAATCATTATCTCTATTATTAATTCTTGTAGTATTTATTTTAAATGTAAAATTATTCATACATAGAATAATTGAAAATAATAATAAAATTTGTGTGTTCTTGGCTACTATACTTTAGCAAATTTCCTTCTCATTATCATATTGTTAAATCACTACAACCTATAGTGTTGTGTTGGTGTAAATAGTATATTGGATAACTAAGAATGTTAGCATACCAAATGATGAATGAAAATCATATGCTTATAAGAAATATATAGCTGGTTTATATTCTTCTTTTGGTTGTTATTTTAATTACATTATGTGATCATAGGAATCTAAGAAGGGAGGTTAGATCAAGTGTTAGTTTAAGCAATAAAAGTCAATAAAAACACATTAACACTAACACTTACAAACCTAGATCTTAGGGGTGATCTTGATGAATAAAACCAATGGAAATTATAACTAAAATATAAAATACATATAATCTCTTACCTTCCTTAAGAGTTTCATATGCATTGTTGAGTGGCTTTCTCGACTTGTGCTCAAAGAGTCTTTAGCAATGGAATTTGTGTAGCTCCCTCTCTCCTTGGCACTATTGTGACTTGTGTTGTCTTGGTGTGGATTGGCTCAATATTTTAGAATTATAAAATTATTGATATGAATCTCATGCAACAAAATGTACATTATAACTCTAGAATTTCCAAGCTTATTTTATTCAAAAGGCAATGACTTGTATTTATAACAAATGGATCTAACCCCAACCCAAGGTGAGCCAAGATGGATTTAAGGCTTGGAATGGGTTCAAACATAACCTAAGTGAGTCAACATAACACTAGTATAGTTAATAGTTGTCAAGTAATAATTATTTTAAATGAATAGGCATGGGTCTCATTTCAGGATATTTTCCAAAAGGTTTGACAACTTTCATAGGTAATCATCAAAAGCTAGGATATTTCATATTTTTTAATTTAATTATTTATTTATTAATTAAACATGGATAATTAAACTAGGAATTTAATTTATTTTATCTTGTTAATTAATTTTTATCATCCATTTATCATTTTCTATATTTTACTTTTGATCATGTGCTCCATTTAATAGGTCCATAGACCAAATTGACTATTGTGATGCTACAAGATGATTAGAGATGAATTCATGAGAGGTTATTGTTGCATATGATAGGATACCTAAATTAGGGATGTATCAATAATATTATTATCTTTAATTAATGATTAATAAGCAAATTTGGGATGTTTAGTGATTCTTAGGATTAATTTACAATGGTTGGTAGGAATCAATATGAAGTCTGGTTAGACGCTATTGGTCACTAGTTTTAGGTGTCTATAGTTTTACCATATTTTGGAAGGTGTTACAAGCCATAGGAATAGTAACTTACTCTCAAAGAATGAAAATTTCTTATATGCCTATGAATTCAATGGCAATAGATTAATTTTGGGTTCCCCCTTAAGGGAATATTTGACAAAGGGGTTAGTAATCAGTCCCTCAAAAGGAGGAAACTATGGGAACAAAAGGATAAAATGGGGTGGAAAATACTAATTTTAATAGATACATTTATAATCAATGGCATATGGATCTTCCCCAGTTGGGTAGATAAATAACATGATTTACCCACAGGGAATTATAATCATCGGCATAGGTGGTACAAAAAAAATTAATGATTTTACCAAAGGCCATTATAATCATTGAAAAAGGATTAGGGTAACAAGAGAAAAAATTTCACAAAGGTGCTTATAATCATTAAAGTTTAAATTGATGATTTGCCCATAGGTGGTTAGAATCATTGGCAAGATAAAAACATGCCATAGTTGGGTGTATAGAGATGATAGTTTTCCTAAAGGTGGTTATAAGCATTATCAAAATGAAAATGCTCCCTAGTTGGGTAGAAGAAAGATAATGATTTTACCAAAGGTGGTTATAAGTATTAACGTTAAAATGGATGGAAACATAATGATTTGCCCAAATGTGGTTATAATCATTAGGAATGTAAGTGGGATAGTATATAATGATTTGCCTAGAGGAGATTATAAGCATTGTATCCCAATAGTAGAAAATATGATGGTAAATTGGATTATGGAATATGATGGAAAATTGGTATAGAGGAGAAAGATGAATTTAGATAACTTGTGAGTGGGGAGATGTTCATCCCAACTAAGTAAGGAAGAAAATTCTTTCATTGCTTAATTACTCTGTGTAGGATATGATTTGGATTAGATCAAGAATTTTGTTGGTACCAAGGAGATATCATTTCCTCATTACCATATACACTCCCAAATATTATTTTTTTAGAACATTATGGTAGGCATCATGATACAACACCATGATAACTTGTCCAAAATATTCATAAAGACTGACACATGATCTAATACTCAATATAAAAAAATACACCAATGATAAAAACCATGATGAAAATGTGGACATATAAATATGGATGGACTCAATAATAATGCATAAGGAATCACCTAATGAATTCACATAGATTGAATCAAGGCACAATAAGAAAAATAAATAAATAGGCAAACAAATAAACACAAAGAAAAACAAAATAAGAAACAAACATCAAACAACTAAAAGAATATAAAACACAAACAATGGTTAATCACAATGGTAATATAAATAATTCAAACACCCAAGATGATAAACATTTCCCCTAGATAATAGTAGACAATGTAACAAATAAATAAAATGGGGGAATAGAGGAAAAGGAAGAAGGTGGATGAGTTGTATCTAGATGCACTAGGTAAGTGGATGCTACCTACATAGTTTCATGGACATAAGATCCAACAAAAACTTCAAGACAAATGTAGTTCTCCCAAAAAATGGAATAGAAGAAAATGATGAGAAAAAAAACATGATGGATGTTGTAGAGGAATAAGATAATGGGATCTAAAAATGGTGAGAGCATGGGATACTAGGGAAATAGGGATGGGGAACCTAAATGACAATTTTTGAGTGAGTGTTAAAACTCACTTGTGGAGTTAAGCTAAATTAGGAGTTAGTTAATTAGTTGTTATGTGTTGAATATTTACACACCTATTTTGTGTGTGAAAATATTTCATATCAACTAATATTTGTTTCACATAAAAAATTATTTTTTATGTGTAAAAAAGTTTATGCCTGTTTAATAGGCACTCCTGTTACTTCTCCTATGTTGATGGAGAGAGAGAGATGTGTAGATGTTTGTATAATTCTTTTTAGGAAATAATGTGAGATTGGTTTGTGCATAATGTCTAAGATGAATACTATGTGGTAATGGTTTGTAGGAGAGATCCTTTTGGTTATGAGTTCAATATGAGCTCTGACATGGTATTAGAGATCCTTCATGTAACCATTGCTCAATGAAATATTTTTTTATGTTTTTGTTGCCTCAGCTATACAAGGCCATTTCACTACTATGGATAATTTTTTTGAATTTTACACCTTAGTTCTCAATTATACACCTTTATCCATGGTGCTCTAGATCTATATATGGTTGTTTTTTACATTCCCCTACCATAAGGTATATGAACCTTTCTCAATCCATGGAAATAATATCCCCATCAAGATGTAATCTCTCTCTAGCCATGTTTTTTCCTAGCTACTAGATTCCTACTCTCTATTCGGTGTCTATCTCCTGAAGACATAAAGGCAAATAAAAAATATATTACATATGTTATTCTTATTGTTTTACACATTCTTAAATGGCCTTAAAATGAGGAAAGTGCAAGCGTTCAAGGCTTTGTCATCATATTCATGGTCGTATGAAATATTTTTCATGCAATCTTGGTTGTAATGTTTTATTTTATTTTGTAATCTAATAGATCTGAGAGGATTTATACAAAAAGGTGGAAATACTATACAATCTAATGGAAAATAAACTAGGGATAAGATAATTATATATTATTTCTTCTATGCTTTTATCTACAACCAAGCTATTGAATATAAGTGAGATCTTCTCTTACATAGACTCATGAGTTATTTGAAAACATTGACTTTGGGTTCAACAAATCACAATTAAAGCATTTGAAAATGTGCATTATTGTTTGTGTACTTCCTCCTCAGTCCACAACCTTGATTTTGGTATACTCCCTAAGCCAACACCAATTACATCTATCTTTTAGGTAGTTTGGCACCATCCACTATCAAATGATAGCTTTGTAGCTATTTTATTACCACAAGCAACATTTATGTCAGTGTACTTGATGGTTCTCCACTTGGAAAGCTCTTATCTTGATATGATTGGCTTGGCCAAAAACTATAAATATTTAATCAGCTCCCTTTAGAGCTTTCTTCAATCCTTGTTAGAACCCTAACACTAAGTGTATTCCCATATTGACAGTCCATTAATGGTGTATGGTATCTTCTCCACACTTCTCACTAACCTCCATATAAACTTGGTATTCTGCCAACCAATAGGCACAGTTGACAGTCTATTTTTTATAGTCCACAACTAATTATCATGATGATAAACTGATTATCTTTAAATACCTATCCTATTGTTAATAACTTGAGCATTATTTATGGCTATTATGGATCTCTAGCTCCAAGTATTACTCTAATTCCCATGCCATTGTGTTAATATCCTCATTAGAAATTATAATAACTATTTTATCCTCCTCTAATGACCACTTAGTGTCCTCAGACCAATAATTCCTCTTGGTGTCAAATATTCATTAAAATTGACACATTTTGGTGTGATGATAGATGTTATGATAAGGAAAGTGTTGGAATTGGTTTTAGAGGTTGAATCCCAAAGCCCTTTTTAATTTAAAAATTCTTTATTAATTAAATTTTAATAAAGTATTTTTTTCAATAGGATTGTTTTTTAAAAGTGAGGGATAAGTTATTTTAAAAAGAGCAAAATTTTTAGAGGGAAGGTATTTTTTTAAGGTGGTATTATTTTAATTTAAAGGCCACTGGGATGCCATTTTGTATCCTTGTTTAAAGAAGATAGATGGCAAGGTACGGTCTCATAGCCAGTGAGACCCCCTCGTAAAACATTTCATTTTTATGTGATTTATACTCCTTTCATTTAGGGATACAGTTTTGGCTATGACCGATATCCCATTTGGAGTGTGTATTGTAAATTTTTGCCATGCATTATATTTGTAGACACATTTTTGGTAGTGACCTATGTTCATTTTGGGGCTCCATTTTGTTCTCATTTGGCTATTTTACACCACTATTAGTTTTTAATGTCTTCATATATGGATTCTCATGTGATTAACCCATTATTTCATCCAACTACACCACTTGAAAAACCAAAATGTAGATGCACTTGTAGATGAAGGGATTGTGGAGAGTTATGCTTGTTGATTTTCCTATTTTCATTAATAAGGATGATATTTTGTGGCTTGCATCCATGAGAAAAGACTCACTTTTTTTCATTTACCGCCATGTTTTGAGTTTTTTGTTTCCTCATATCGAGCATGCCACATTACCAAAATAAATATGGGACATTATTTCTATATTGTTTGATGAGGTCATTTCACCTCCATATTTCCCTACTTTTTCTCCTTCCTCTTAGAGTGAGGATTCTTCTATTGATGATATTATTTCTCCACCATCTTATCTTATTTGTTTAGGTGTGATTTTTGATGGTGATTCGCAAGAGGACTCTTTGGCATCTTCATCTTCTCCTGTTAGTTCTTGTCCCTTTTCCATTGTTAGTGAGGACATATTTTTTGAGATGAGACACTTATTATTGGTGGTCATTTAGATGAGGTACCTTTACCTCCTCCACCTACTAATGCACATTCTAATATAATGGTTATTGATCCTATTTTTTTAATTTGGTATGACTCTTGATAGTAACCTACAAAGTCCTAAATCACCCATTATTCTTATGGCCTTTTTCCTAGCACTTTAGGAAAAAAATAGGAAACATTTGATGCATAATTCTCTTCTATGCTCCATGATTCATGAAACGGATGACCTCATATGTTATCTACATAAGAAACTAGTTGGTATGTCATCACATTATGCTATTAAATATGGTATGCATCTACTTGATACACTTTTACAATATGATTTACCATATTTTGATAAGCCTATTATTATTATTGCTTCTCTTATTATAGATGATACTTATTTGCCTATTGTTGTTACACACTCTACACATCCCACTCCAATTTCACTTGTATATATACTTTATTCTTTTTATAAGCATACCATTATATTTGGATTTCACATCCTTCATTCCATGGGTCACACTAATAGAGTTGTAGGCATTGGGAAGCATTTATAGGGCATTACTCTCCCTATGAAACTTTTTATATGGATTGCTTAGCATGGACTTGGTTATGATGTATTTACTTCATCTTTATTAGGATATATTGATAGAGATCTATTTTTTTTCACTCCACTCCTCATGAGGATACTGAGGCTCATATGATCTCTACTACACATTCACTCAGGCCTAAGAAACTTGAGATTATAGTGGTTAGACATGATCTACCTATCACTTCTTTGGATGTTACCTCATATTATTCTATTTTGGAATTTGCACCCACACATATGCAAACATTTTCATCTACCATTAATGTTCATTTGGGATGGATTTATGATTGTTATTGGCATCATAAGAAGCATTCTTGGTGAGGACACTACAGACATCTTTCCTTCACTATTCAATTTTTTTGACTACACATTGCTCCTCTTGCCTATTAATGCTCCTTATTATTTGATTTCCTTGATTAGGAATATGTGTTATTTTCAAGCATACATATCTCATTACATAGATGATATATTCCATATATTTACTACATTATGGATTTTCTTTCATCACTTGGTGATATTTTTATAGGATGGGACTTTTGTTGGTAGTCACACTGGTATTCATGGAGATTTTTTCTTCATGTGTGTCATCCTTGATTGAGTAATTTATTCTCTAGTTGTATGAATATTCCATCATCACTAGGGATATTATTATGGAGAGATTTGATATCTGTATCTAATTATTGATAATCTCCAATTTTTTGGTGGAGCTTGTTTTCCTCTTAGAGTGTAGCTAGTCTAGTATAGCCCAATGTTAACATTTTTGTGTTTGCATAGTGGGATTGGCCCATTCATTTAGATGCTTTTTTGTGTCAATAAACCCACTTTATAATTATGGGGGGTGTGTGGACATACTACTTTAGGTGTTGTTCTCATTGTTAGTACACCATTTTTTCTTTTGGAGGCATGTGATTGAGTGCATTTGTATTTTAAGGCCTTCATTCCATGAGTGCACCTCTTCAGATTTATGTTTAAGTATTGAGCCTTTTTATTTCTTGGGACACCTTGTAACATATGTATTTTACTTTCTCAACTTTAGCTATTATTACTAGTTATTGGGTACCTTTTAGTGATACATTTCATCCTTAGTGACTCATTTTCCTAGTGTTTTGGGATCAATGTTTTTTATAGTTAGCCTCATACAGAGTACTAGTTCTTATTTGACTTTGTGGTTACAATGATTCATCATCCATGTAGTCTGATAAGATGGATTGGTTACCATAGGGACACTTTGTATTTCACTGTGATTTGCACATGGGTACTTGATCAAGCCTTGTTGCTAGCACCCATTCGGTCTCTTTGATTTTTATTTTCTTGATCCCTATTTTGTGATTAAGGGAGGGTGTTGGAGTGAGAGTTAAAACTCACTCATGGAGTTAATCTAAATTAATATTTAGTTAATTAGTTGTTATGTGTTGAATATTTGCACACCTATTTTCTGCATGTAATTATTCCATATCAACTAATATTTGTTTCACATAATAAATTATTTGTTGTGCATAATAACCTTTTATGCCTATTTTATAAGCACTCCTATGTTTGTGGAGAGAGAGATATGTGGATGTTTGTATTATTATTTTGAGGAAATAATATGAGACTAGTCTGTGAATAATGTCTGAGATGAATATTTTGTGGTAATGGTTTGTAGGAGAGACCATATTGGTTATGATTTCAACATGAACTCTGAAAGACAAGTGGTCTCTTGTGAAGTGGCTAGGGATCCTAAAATCCATAAGGCAAAGAAGTGGTCAATGTTTAGGATTTTTTAAATCATTTTCAAATGTTTTTAGAGTTTCTATGTATCTCAAATTGATTAATAATGATGAGATACTAAACAATCCAATCTCACAAAATAGTGAGAGTGTTCAAACTTAAATTGCTCACAAAATGATGAGAGCATGGTTTAAGTTTCTCATAAAATAGAAAGAACATTAAAAATGGTGACTAAGATAAACTCAATGTAAATCAAGCACTATCTACATAGTCCAAAGATGGGACCTCAAGTCATTGTAGTTCTACCTTACAGTAGAGGAATTTGATGAGGTATCATCTAATTCAAACAAAATAGGAAAATTTGGCAAATGACATAGTATGACATAGGCATGGTAGGGTAGTAATTCAAGGCATGATAAACACTTATCGCCCCTTATTTTCCCATAGGTGGTTGTAATTAGGAAATAACAATATAGGTTAATGATACTAATTTTTCAATAAATAGTTATAATTAGTAACATGATGGTGAGACACTAGTTTGACCAAAGTAATTAAAATCAGGACCACATAGTAGAGAATGGAACAAGAAATAAAGGATGAAACTACCAAACTACTATCATACTACTCCAAAATATGGCCTTATCTAGAATGTTGAAACAATTGCTAAAACTAGATCTAAATCTTCATGTTGAAAGTAACCATGAAACTGATGGAATGGAATCAAGGTCAATGAGCTAAGAACCAAGGTTAACAAGCTAAGAAGGGAGTTTGAAAATAACTCAACTAAGAGGAAAGGTATTATAGAATGGTATATTGTAGGATGGTATGATATAAAGAGTAATGTTGATATTATGGTATAACTAAAACAAGCCTCATAGACAATACACCAAGTTTTTCAAGTGAATTAATGCTTGAGGTGTATAATTTTCATTAACTCATCAAGTTCATCGCATTTAGTGTAGCAAGCCTATATGATCTAGCGCCATAGTTTGTAAAAATGGTGAAAGAGACTATCCAATTAGGTTTGAACTTGCCTTTGTGTTTCTTCTTGGCCATAGTATTTTGTTGGTTTTCTTTAAGTACAATATCACCAAGTTCAAATTATATGTGTTTGGTGTGCTGATTTTAATTGCTATGGAGGTAGTTTTGGAATGCTTGTAGGTTGTTAACTATGGCAATGCATTTATCATCAAGTAACTTTAGCTCTTATAGGTGAGCTACTTGATATTATTCATCATCTAGGACATTCTTCAAAGAGATCCACAAAGAAGGTAACTTAACCTCAATGAGAAGAAAATCCTCAATTTCATAAACAAGTGAAGATAGATTAGATCATATTGGAGTATGGTGATTGGTAAGTTATACCCAGAAGGTGTGGAATATCTAGATGTGTAAATCATGGCTTGCATCATTGATAATCTTTTAAAGGCTTTTGACAATGGTTTTATTAGATGCTTCTATTTGGCTATTACCTTAATGGTAATATGTCATGGAAAAATATTGAGTAACCTTTTACTCAACACATAGCTATTTGACATCTCTATTCTTTAATAACCTACCATTATCAGATGTAATGTTGGAGGAGATACCATAGTGGAAAATGAGATGGTTAAATATGAATTTATAATTTTTTTTTCTAGTCATGTAAGTGATGGGTACACTTTTAACCCCCTTATTTAAGTATTAAGTGGTGGTAAGGATATGTTTATGTCCATAGAATGAGGTGGGTTTTATATTCCTAATGGGATCGAGGCCCCATATATAAAATGACTATGATGTAAGCATAGGTTTATAATTCTTAACTAGGGCATTAATCGTATTGGCATGTCATTAACATTTTTTGCACCTTTTTACATAAATAGTTACATTTGTATCCATCATTATCTAATAGTACTTAGTATGCAAGATATTTTTAGATAAAAATTCACCATTTGTGTGGGATCCACATATTCCTTCATGAGATTCCTATAATTCTAATTTAGATTCTACCAAATTTAAATAACAAAGTAGAGTTCTATCAAAACTATGGTGGTAAAGGGTTGATCTAAGTAAGGTACAACATGCAGCATGGTGGATAAAGGCTTTGGATTATTTGTGAGATAGGTTTAGTGGTATTATTTGGTCATGAAGATAGGTGTAAAGGTATTAATACCATATAGAGCTGGGACTAATAATACCATAGATCATTGCAACAGTTAAAGGATCATGAGCTGGTACAAAAAGATTTTCAATGATAAATTGGTATTCCTTGGTTGTATCTATATGTCAAATCAAATAACTAATGGTGGCCATGGAATATTATATTCTATTACTAGACCTTGTTATTTTTTTAAATTGTACCTCAATAATATATTTCTTGAGAGTGTTTGTTGAGTTGTGGAGCTAAAAGCTTCACTAATGAGCTAATGTGGAGGTTGCTATGCTTACACAATTACCGGCATCGGTTGCTGGGCTTACATAGTAACTAGCATCGGTCAGAACTGACCGACATTAGTTAGGGGTTGACTGACATTGGTTAGGGGTCGGTCGACATCAGTTAGGGGTCGGCCGGCATCGATCATCTTTAGACCGACACCGACTTCTAGGCGTTTCCAGAATTGCTATTTTTAGGAGAACAATTAGTTTGCATATAAAGACTAAAATTAGTTTGAGTTTTTTTTAATAATTATTGTTTTCTTTCAATTCTATTTAAGAGACCCATGGGGTAGTATTGTAATTTGAGCAAGATCAATAAGATTTGCAAGAATACAATTCAGTAATTGAGTTGATTGTAATTGATTGAGAGAGAGAGAGAGAGAACTCTTGAGGGAGAATTACTATACATCTGAGAGGTGTGAGGAGAAAGAGATTTCTTCATTGTATTTCCTTTTGGAAGAGTTTAATATATATTAGTTGTTTCTCGTATCTCCTATTATTTGTTATTTCTAATTTCTAGTTACTTATTACTTCTGGTTTCAATTCTATGTTTAGTTGCTTATACAAAAGTAATCAATTGTACTATAAGATCCTAACAGTGTTGACCATGGCCTTGTATGGTACTTAATTGTCATCCTTGGTCTAAAAATGGTTTGTAACCTAATTGATGATTATCTAAAAATTACCATAACCTTTAGATGTCATGTGTTCTATTCTACTAACTATCGAAGCCCTGAATTGAATGATTCATATTCAACCATGTTATTGGTATAAGGAAAGCTGATCCAAAAAGATTTAGGGATTAAATTGCCCTATGGCATAATGAATAAAAGTTCTATCCCCAATCCATGTGATATAAATGATCCATCAAAATAAAGCTTCCAATGTTGCTGCTTAAGAGGTGTTTCAATATGGTCATAATGGATTCATTTGGGAATTAGAATGTTAGTGGTTTTATATCTATAAGGGGTGATTTAGTAAGATAATCTATAATAAATTTCCCCTTGATGGATTTATAGTTGATGTATTATATTTAAAACTCATGGAGGAGCATGATACATTTGGCCTTGCATCCTTATAAGGCTATTTTTTATAGCAATATCTAACTGGATCTACTTTTTAAATAACCATGGTTTTATTATTTAACATGTAATATTTTTTAATGGGTTTATAATTATGCTCATACATGACCAGTGTATGTTTTATATAGTACACAACATGTTCCTTTATATTATCATCATGTTGAGCTAGAAGTGCCATAAGGGCTTTGTCTATAGTTAACAAGTATAGTAAGAATGCCTTTCCTAGCATTAGTGGTAATAAAATAGGTGGATTTTCTAGATATGTTGTAAAAAGTGTTGTAATTTATGTCAAATTTAATGACAAAGTGGTGATTTCATTGATGATGGATGATATCAAGAAGTGACAAGAAGCCTTTAAGCAGGCAATGTCTATTCTGGTGCAAGAAGGAACAAGTTTGGTAGCTTGTTGAGACAAGAATCATGTGACTTATGTGAACATGGATGACATATTGAGAATCATGTCATAAGTTCATTTAAGATGTGGATAAGGTGTTGAGATCATATACAGTCATGAGGAGGTCATACTTTAGACTTAAGGTTTGTAATTGAAGGATTAATATGTCAAGGTACCTAGTAAGGTTTAAATGAAGTGTCAAACTAAGTCATAAATATGGTATATCACATGTAAGAATTGAATGAGGTTTTATCAAGTGATTCAAAGTATTGGACAAAGTTTTAGGTCCTAAAGAGAAATATAAAGCAAGATATCATGTTGGAAGGTCTCATATGCATGTAAAATGAAGGTTTCCAAGCCAAGAAGGAAGTTGAGATGCTCATTGGCATGTGTAGAGTTTTCATGGTGACCTGTACTATTTTGAGTAGTTGGGAAAGTGTCTTAATAATCTTCTAAAAGCATTTTTAGAGAAACCAAGCCCTCAACTTTATGAAAAGATGTTAAGAATGTAAGGAGGTTTTTGTGCTTGCAAACCCTCATAGTGTAGTGATTGAAAATATGTGAATGGTTTAGGACTATAATGGATTTTTTTATCAAATTTGATGATTTTATGTTTTATAGGACTCATCCATGCACATATAGGTGGGAATGGTGTGTTAGGGTGGTGAGTAGAAGGTATCGAAAATTACTTGTTTCTAAATAATTTAGTGGTATAGGTAGGGTTGACTGAGTGAACACATAGAAATCATTAGAGCTTTAAGGTCAAGAATTTTTATTTAGTTATATGGAGTTATTTTGGTAAGATATTTTCTATTTTTTAATTATTTTAGTCAATCAATTTGACCTATCGCTAATATACCAAACAGTGAAAGAAACTAGGCAAAGGGAGAACCTATTTAGGGATGAGTTTCAGGTGACTAAGGATGGATAAAATGATTTGGGGTATTTTTATAATACCTATTCATAATTTTAATCTAGTTGGTATTTTTTTATTGTGCTTATACATATGCTAAAAGGTGCTCTCAAAGTGACTTATCTGAGTAAGATGAACTATGAAGGTTTGTGATCTAGAAGTTGATCCCTATGTTCCATATTTGTTATTAGACATCTATGTATTAGTATTTATATGTGTTATAATGGTGTTTAAGGAAAATTTAAATAAATTTTAATGTAAAAATAGTGATCTTACATGTTTTATGAGTCATGTTCACTATGACTATATTTTTGAGCCAAGTTGACAGTTTTAGGTGTGCTAAGATAAGTGATGTGTTTGAGTCCTTATGGCTAGAGGTGATGAATAAAATGGATATTGTGTTATGTTTTTATAAATGAATTATCTATACAATATTTATTTGATTATAATAGATAGGTTAAGTTATTTAACCATCAAATCCAAAAAGGCTTGTCTAGCTATGTATGCATAAAATAAGAGAAAGTTGAGAGATTGGTCTATTATACCAATCATGTATGTAAATAAAAGAGATATAACTGCTTAATACTTATACACACACACACACACACACACATGCACACACACACACACGCACACACACGCACACACACGCACACACACGCGCACACACACACACACACACACACACACACACACACACACACACACACACACACACACACACACACACACACACACACACACACACACACACACACACACACACACACACACACACACACACACACACACACACACACACACACACACACACACACACACCTTATAGGAAAAATTTATGTGTATTATATGTCATGTAATTGTTATTTATAGTGAAAATAATAAGTTGTTCATGACTATACTTTTGGAGGCTATAAGCAGTCTAAGTGATTAGTTTGAAGAAGTGAGTTTGAAGTTGTTCAACCATGGTTGAGGAAAAAAATGAGTTTTAATATGTAAATGAATTATGAAATTTCCACGAAAATTAATTTAAATTATTTTTGTGTTCATATTCAAGTTTGGATAGACAAGATGCTTGATTGTACTTTGACTATGTTTGACTAGAATCAAGTGAGCCTATTATAGAGGTGGTTTTGGATGATTGGATCCTAAGTGAAGGATTATAATGGAAATGGAGAAGTTTAAAAATTCATTAATTATATATTAATTTATTTCTTCAATTGGTTTATTTTATAAAATTAATTTTATGCTTCAGTTCTAAGAGCTAACTTTTCTGTGTGTGAAGGCGTAAAAGGCAAGTAGACCTAATTGATATGTTCAAGGTGTGAAATGGAGTTATAAGTAATGAGGACAAAAGTTTATCTTATAATATGTCTATTAAAGTAATATTTAAATTTTTTAAATATTTTTTTAAATATTAATATGGTCCAAGGAGGTCAAGGATAATATGTGCCTTGAAGAAGGGCTAATTCTATTAGGTCTCTATTAGGCCTAATTGAGTTTTAGCCTCTATAGGTTATAACCGACCTATGGAGTGTTTGGATTTAATATTTAAAATGAATATTAACCTATTTTAAGTGTTATATAAGTGGTTTAATTATCTTTTCTGGCCAATATGGGTTAGATGAAGTGTGTGGTATAAAGGCAAGGCCTAATTGGCCTATTTGGACTAGTTGAGTGTAAGTGGATTCAAGTGAATAAAATATATCAATCAAGGAGTAGAGGTAGGTAATTAAAAAACATAATAGGGTGAATATTATTATTCATACAAATTTTATCAATTTTTTTTAGGTGGATACATAAGTTATTTGACCTAATGAGCCTAGAAGAGGCATATTAAGCGAGTGAGCCCTAGAGGTTGTTTGAGTGAGAGTGAATGGGAAAGAGTGACAAAAATGAAGTCATAATCAATTGAAGATTAACAAATAAGTGTAAAAAATTATCAAATATTCAAGTTATATAATTTATTGTTTGGTTTCCTAGGGGGTTATATCCTCCTTGTAAGTTGGAACTTACAAAAGACTAGTTGGGTGGGTGTTCAATAAAGTAGGGGTTGAAGATCCTTGTGAAGTGGGTGATTCACTACATGTTGAATATTATAATTATAAGATAGTGTTACATGTGCATGGTTTATTTGTTTTTATCCCCCAAGATGGTTTTCCACATAATATCTTGTGTTATCTTATGATGTACTTGTGTGATTGTTTGCTTATGCATTGATATCTTATGTATGCTTCATGGAATGGTATTTAGAATTGAATATGAATTATTGTGAAACTAATTCACCCCCATATCATTAGATACTTCAAAACATTATTATCAGAACAAGTCCTTTGGAGGAATCTTGATAGCTTTAAGGTGCTCATAAGTAGCACAAAATGGCTAAGTAGTTGAGGAAAGAGAATCTAGAGTTGAGGTCAATGGTCAAAGGTCTTAAAGAATAGATTAGTAATATTTAGACAAAGAGGAGTAATTATAAATACAAGGGATATGAACATGATATTATTATTAATAATCTTATAGTATGGTCTAAATCATTCATGGAATCTGAAGAAAAGATAAGTCATCTTCAAACCAAGATTAAAGAAATGATTGAAACAACCAAAGAAGACAAGAAAATCATCAAGGATATTAAGTGTCAACTAAAGGATACAAAGATAAATATTTTCAAAAGAGGAAGAATTTTCTAATTTTAATACTCAATTAAGTTCTTTTAAGATTGAGCATAAGTATCTTATAGTCAATTTGATTAAGTTTGAGATAGGAAAAGAGACAGCTATAGCCAAGGAGGTTGCAAACATAAAGGCCAACGTGAAGAAATATATCAAGCATGCCACTACTATAAATTATGGAAATTAATTTCATGGTCATTTATTTAATTTACATAGGTTTGGTCATAGAGCAAAGGATTATATAAATACCTCAATAAATAAGTTGTCTTTTGAACATGGAAGAAGGAACACTATTTTTATAGTTATCTTAAGACTAGTCATATTACAAGATTCTACCCAACTGGAGTTCCAAAGACTCATGAGAAAAGGCTAACTCAGGTATGGATACCTAAGATATTTAATCTTGATCAAGATAAATTGAAGAGATAAGATGGTATGTTTTCTTAAGTATATCAATAAACTATTTTTCCTACATGTGTTGTCGATTCCTAGATGATTATGTAAAAGGTCTATGATTCTATTCAAATAGAAGAGAAGAAGGAATATAATGAATCCAAATAGAATACCAAGTATAGAGAGTTTCAAATAAAAAGGGTAGGATTGGGGGTCTCCTAGTTTCACATTATTCTAAAATCTACAAAAGTGAAGGTATCTCTATCTAAGCTTCATAGAGGCATTCATCATGTAAGTAAGTGAGTGATGGTTGATCAAGGTCTTGTGATGTTTTAATGAGTGATATGTCTTGTTTTTGGTGCATTTTAAGTGATATTATATGTCTTAAAATTAATCATGTGTCCTATAACATCACAAGGTTCTTGTGATATTAGAGAAAAGTCTTCAAAGGGTAGTAACTGTGTATAGATAATGTTTGAAGAGTTATTCCTTAAAGAGTTATACAAGAAGCTCTAGTGTCCTTTGTGCATGGAGATGACCTTAATTTCATATATGATCAAGTTATATGTTGTTTGGTTCCTATTTTCATATCATGGATTTAAAATAAAATCAAAAGATTTTCAAAGTGAATGAGGTCTCATAGACCTATTTTCATTATATGATAGACAAGAATGTGTCTTATAATGGTTTGAGCCATGATGGATTGTGAAGATTGAAGAGAATTTTTTTGATGATATGAGAAGTATATGGATTTGTTTACATAACTATTTGTATGAGGTGACATGTTGAATATGCCATGAACTATGTCAAGATCTAATAACTTGATGAATCTAATTGAGGACTATGAATTTTGTATGAGGTAAGAAAATGAGTCTTAAATATATTGTAAATAAGTTGATTTGTGGTTTTATAAAAAGTGATATAAGTGGAGTTAGAGGGAACTAACTTAAGTGGAGTTAGAGGGAACTAACTTAAATGGATCGAGAAGATTGAAAATAAGCATGCTTGAACAAAGGAGGAACATATGTAAGATATTCCTATTTCAAGTTTAAGTCAAGATGGAGAAGTCTTATATAGATATAGTCTCAAGAGATAAGTCACAAAATGTTGATATGATGACTTGATCAAACCAACTCATAATTTTTAAAATGTATTGAATATTCATGCATGAATAAAGAAAGATTATGATATTTTTAAGTAAATAGGTCCAAGGATCAGGTAAGCAAGAGTGAGAATCTAAAGATAAGCTAACCAACAAAAGAATAAGAAGGTATAAGATTGGTATATAAAGAATATTATTATAATGTGTATGTCAAAGGGGCATAAATTATTCATCTCTATGGATGAAATTTAGGTGAGTATCTTGAGCACCTAAAATTTATTTGAATTCATGCATGATTATAGGGAAGATTTGTTGTTGTCTAGTCCACTTTGTCATTAATATCAAAGGGGGAGAAGGAGAAAAAGAGGCTTCCATAAATGACAAAGGTGGAGATTTTTGGAAAAATTATTTTCATTGGTGTCAAATGTAATGAAAAATTTGTGATGTCATTGATGAAGGATGATATCATGAAGTGACAAGAAGGATTTGATCATGGAATGTCTATTCTAGTGTAAGAAAGAACAATATTGGTAGCTTGATGAGACAAGACACATGTGACCTATGTGAACATGGATGATAGCTTGAGAAGCATGGAATAAGTGCATTTGAGATGTGGATGAGGTGTTAAGAGCATATAAAATGGTGAGAAGGTCATACTCCAGACCTAAAGTGACTTGAAATTGAAGGCCTAGTATGTCAAGACACCTAGTAAGGTTAAAATGAAGTGTCAAATTGAGTTATTGAGATGGTAGATAACATGTAAGCATTGAATGAGGTTTGACTAGGTGATTTAAAGGTGTGGACCAAGTTCTAGGTCCTAAAGAGAAAGAGAAAGCAAGATATCATGTTGGAAGGTCTCATATGCATGCAGAATGAAGGTTATAGACACCTAAAACTAGCCATCGATAACCTCCAACTAGGCTTTTGGCCAATTTCCACTCTAAAATGCACAATTTGGCCTAAAAAACTAAAACACTCTAAATGATGTGAAATTGGCATATTAAAGTGTTAATTTTGGCTAGGGTATCCCTAAATAGCAAAATGCAATTTATGAGTTAGCTAACTTTTATCAGTTCATTTCGAGTCAAAATGCCAAAAGTGCACCTATGTGCTCTAGACTACTCTTTCCTATCAAATCTTGTACACAAGACTCTTGCCTTTGTTATTTGTTGTTGGCAACATTATAAATGGGAATATGCATCCAATGCATCTAACGTGGACTTCTAATTCTAATACAATCAAATTTAGGACCAATAACAAGGCATTCTAATCAATTTAGGTATTTTATGCATAATGTGCTTAATCATGCCTAAGAGTTAATTAACCCAAATTAAGTCCTAATCAAAGATTCCATGGAAACTTATTGAATACTTTATTTTGGAAATGAATATTGAATATCTACATCATCAAGGGACATCATTTCTTGAGAAGACATCCCTAGGCCATAAATGCCACAAATATCAGGATTCATGCCCTCCATGCCTCATCAATGCCTTCCATGCCTCTTAATTGCCCCTTCTTCCAATGCCATGATGAGGATAATTACAAATTTTAATTACAAAATTGAATTAATCCTCAACCACACATCTTAATCTTGAGATGGATGGTTAAGGTTGATTATGATCAAATCCAAAAATCTATAAATAGGAGACCTCACAACATCATTTCTAAGTTGAATTTATGCAAAGTTATAATGCAAGATTGGATCCAAAAGCTTCATGAAACTAGTGTTACCATGCCAAATTGATTCTAATCCAAGCCAAGCCATAAGCCAAAGGTGCCAAGAGGAGATGAAGGTAGCCACACTCCATTGAAGAAGAGCTCTTGAAGCACAAACTAAGCAAGCCACCATTACAAAGGCATTTAGAGAATCCAAGGAAGGTGAAGGAATTTTTGTGTTTTCATTCCTTGATTTTTAGTTGTGCTTATCATTTTATTTTTTTAACTAAGCTCTCCATAGTGTCTAGGCCTAGAGATGTTATGATATTAGTGTGTTTATTTCATCTTGTTTTCATTTTGGAACTAACACTATATTAACCATCCCATCTTGAGTCAAATTCCTAGATCACATAATGGCACACCCGGTGGGACTAGATGCATCCTACACATGAAGGAGATCCTTTTGTAACCTTAAAAAACTTATTTAATATTTTAAAAACTCTTTCAAATTGATTCTCTAGATTTATTTTTCCATTTTTGGTTACCACAATTTTTACATAGTAACTGACATTAGCAGAAATACCAACATCAGTTACTTGGCTTAATTGATGTTAGTCAGCAGAACTAACATCAGTCAAATATTGATTGGTAGTAACTAATGTCAATGGTATTGAATGATGTTGATCACTATGATTTTCTAAAAACATAGACCTAAGACCTAATTTTTCAAAGTTTGTTGTTTCAAATTCAAAAGGGCTTCAAATTTAAAGGTCATGCTAACAATTTTGTTTTAGGACCAAGCGGGATATTTGATCAAAACATGTTTAAATCATTTTTTCATGCTTAAAATTTTATTAGGAACTTTATTTTAGTGTTTAACAAGGAATTTTTATATGTTTTTTGTAAATGTTTTTAAAATTTTAAAAATAAGACCAAGGCGTCAAATGAACACCACCAAACATTTCATTTAGGTTTAAAATTGAACTTATCTTTCCAAGTTTATTATTTTGCGATAGTTGTTTAATCAAATCTTGTTTGGAAAAAAGAGGGGTGTTGCATATATGTTCTTCCATTTGTCCCCTATAGGTAACCCTTGGAATCAAAATTACCATTCCTATTTTAAGTAGCCTAGTCCAAGGCTTAGAAAAAAAGTCATCTAAAACACTCCCCAAAAACTCATAAAAGTTTGGGTGACCTTTAAAATGACCCTAAAGTCTTTCTATTTTCATGTTTTCTTTGTTTTTATGCATCTTGGCTTGTGAGGGGGACTTCATCACCTCCCAAAAGTTCTTTAGGGAAGCTTTGACCTATGGTTTCATCTCTTAGAATTGACTTCATTTGAATCTTTTAGATTTTCACATGGGACATAGTGGCACTTTGGACATCACACTACACTAAGCGAACAACATGATGTAGCGGTTGAAAAAATGACTAGACCTTTTTGTAATAAGCTGAGTGATATGGACCCTAAAATCCATGATTTTATTTTTCATTATTTGGCACTAAATTCATTGTGTAATTGATTACCCTAGTGAAGTTTGAAACTTGATAGTTTAGTCAACCCCAGATGTTATACCCTTGTTAGAATTTGGATGATTATACTTAGTGTATTTTGGTCATTTATCTTACTTGGTGTTTTTGAGACTAAGACTTGTTTTTTTATGTATAAAACATGTTAAAACCATTTTATATATACACCACTCTTTTATCTATAGAGGTGTTATGTTGGCCATTTTACACCACACTTGTGCCTTGAAATTTTTGCTAAATTTGTTTGTGTGTGTGTGTCATTTGAGTTATAGAGGGTAGGGTTATGTTGCTCAAATCATGTCAAACCATTTTGAGCCTTGTTTCAGCCATACCATTGACCACATCATTTAAGCATGCTTATTCCATTAAGCTAATCAATTTATTTCAAGACTTTTTTACCATTGTATCAAAACCATTTGTTTCAAACCATTTTGTGTATACCATTTAGACCTCTATCTTGTGCCATCATGTTGTCCAATCTTATCTAGCCTATTTGGTCTAATCCTAGTTTTCAACATTGAGTTATCAATTAGCCTTATCAAGTTTGGATCCAAACATTGATTGATTTATATTTAGGCCTCAATTCATGGGGTTGATACATAGATCTTTATCTTTTGGGTTGCATAACTTTGGTTAATCGATTACCCAAAGTTGAAAACTATTGATGGTTTGTTTGTTTAGTGCCTATCCTCATCATTATTTGTGCCTTTATTTGGGAGAATACAACCTATCTCAAAGATCCTTTTGTCTTATTACTTATGCCAACTAATCATGTTTATGTTTGATTCCATGTGTTGGGTCTATGCCAAAATTATTTACAAACTTGTTAGATTAAATCAAATCACATCAGTCTTTGTTTCAAGTCTAGATTTTAATGTTGTTTGGCCAAGAGTTCTAGCCCATGCCTATTTTTTTGAGCCTAGATTTTGAATCCATGTTTGGAAAAAAGGCCTAGAAACTCAACTTTTACCTTTCCTATTTTAGACCTTGTTTGGAACAATTTGACCTAGACCTTTGACATGTTGGTTTTTATTCAGATGCTTAACGTTTTGTGCATATGACATTTGGTGTTATACATTTGACGTTAGGTTATTTTATGCCAAGCCTTAGCACAAATAATTTTTGGAGATACATCTCCAAATTCAAACCACATTAGAGATACAGCTCCACTTTTTGACCAAGTTAGACCAAGCTTGAACCAGTTGTCCTTTAGATATAGTTTTTCAGAGTTTGTAGAACTCTAAGTCTTTTTGTTTTAGAGATTTCATTAGTTACATGGATATGCCTAGATAGATTTATAGTGGAGTCACTTACAATCCAAATTATGATATAATGGCCACATAAAATGAATTTTATGGCTTTTATCAAGACCCCAATGATGCTAATATGGTTTGTGAGATAGATTTCTATCTGCCTCATATTAATCGTTCATAGGAACAAAGCCATGAAGCAACTTATGACCCAAATTGAGACCTTGATTGGTATGAAGAGGCTTATGAAGAGTAATTTAGAGACCCAAATATAAATAATATTGTTTGGGATATGAATCCATAGCCTCTTTGCAATAATCACCACATGGAACATAATCAAGAACCAGCTTATGAGCCAACTTAAACCTAGGATGATATGGTTTTTGAGGAAGAATTGGATGCTTTTGCTTATACAAGCAATCAATTTTCATGAAATAATTTTGTTATCTAATCATTGGCTGCCCCTAACCCTCCTTTGGATTATATGAGCTATTAAGCTCCATAATAATTAAGGAATACCATTATCATTTTAGGACCTAGTCCTTTAGCTTGCTTGAGAAATCATGCTCTACACTGCCTTATCATTACCATTTTAAGACTTCATCCTTTGGCTCATGTGAGAAATCATGATCCACACTACCCTATCATCACCATTTTAGGACTTCATCCTTTGGCTCATGTGATTAATCATGCTCCCTAATGTCCTACCATTATCCAACTATAAGTCATTCCTCATCTAGTACCAAACCTCAATCGATCCAATCTTTCAAATACCAAGCCATGTTTAAAAATAGTATTTTACAAATCATTGGAAACTAAGGCCAAGAGAACCAACCAATCCAATATGTTTCTGTTGAATTAACCATTTGTGATAATTCAACTTGTGATAAATTTCCTACTGATCCTATACTAGTTTTCAAGGAATCTCACTTTGATGAGCTAGTCTGTGTTAAGTCACTTCTTAATAATTATAACCACCTTTGGTAAAATCATTACCTTGATCATGTACCTATTTTTTAAGAGCCTCCTATTGACAAGTTAGTATTTGAGGAGTTGTCTCTTGACCTATTTTCCATCCTAGAGGAGTCTCACTTTGACAAACTAGTTTTTGTTGAGCCCATCATACCATCATAGGCTATTACTTGTCTAACACCAAATACTCATCAAGACATAATTGTAATAGAGTACCCATTAGATGAAGAATCAGAGTTAGATTCAGGTTCTATTCTTGAAGTGACATCAGATTTAACATCAAAATCAGAATCAACATCAGTATCAACATCAAATTTAGAGTCCTTTGAGTTAGAATCAGATTTAGAAGAAGAATATGTTCAGGGATGTTACAATTTTGTTTATGCATGCCTTGCAGATCAATTTGAATACATTTATGATCCTTTTATAGTTTTTCAAGATGAGTACTTCAGCATCAACACAAGTTATACTAGTATCTTTTATGAAGATTATGCAGCTAACACCCATTCCATTACCATTCCACAGGCCATTAACATCAACCAAGATAGCCATATTATTGACATTCCATCTCCCACAAATGTGGATTGGGATCAATAGAATCAAACTTTGTTAAAATACATCCATGGTGACATAGAAATTGAAGAAGAGCAAGGAGGCCAAGACAACATTCATGTAGCAAAAAAATACTCTTCTACTAAAACCTTTTCGGAGGTACTAGGGGAAAATCAAAGTTATAACTCATCATATTCTAGTGAGAATTGTATAGAAGTACTAGAAGATAATAAAAATTCAACATTCTTTAGTGAAACCTTCTCGAAGGTGCTATAGGATAGTCAAGATAGATTTATTGGTGAAAACCTTTTTGAGGCACCAATAACTGAGCACAAAAGTTCTTCACTATTTGATGAAGACAAAATCAAAGATCAAATAAAAATAGATTATAATCTATAGCCTAATTATATTGTATCTACTCTCAAGATCAAACAATATAAAAATATAGTGGTCTTATTGAGAGAGCAATTCTTCAGCCTTGCTAAAACTAAAATTATATCAAATCTAGCATCATCAACATTACATGTGACTGAAAGTCTTGATCTTCATTTGTTTCCCCACCCTTATACATTCCATTATCATTTACCATTCCATTTCACAGTCAAACCTAACATCCATTATTTATCATTATTTACCATCCATGGTCATACTTTCCTTTACAAAGGCTATAAAAATACCTTATCTCAATGTTCGAAAAAATTAGAATCAATGACCAATGAAGATCACAAAAACATTCTCAACAACCAAATATGTAGGCCATTTTTGATATAGTAGCTATTCAAATGAGGTGTGGGCTAGTAATTAACATGATCAAGTATTCTATTTATATCATTTATTGATTAGGACGTGCATCTCCTCATCAGTAATAATAATAGAATCAAAAACCACACCCAAGCCAGAAACATGTACCATACCATTTCACATTACCATGTTATTTCCATTGTTACATCTCCATTTTCCATTTTCAAAGTACCCAAAAATTTACCCCATCACTTGGGAGAAATCCTCTTACCATTTTATACAATATATCAAAACCATCATTATCTTAAAGCAATACCATACCATCCTATCATTTCATTCCTATCTAGACCAAAGCCTATTTTTAGTCATCCCACCTATTCCTATTATTATCTTCATTCATTTGGTTCTTCCCATACATTTTGTGAGAGGATTACAATCAAGTTTTAATAATCAATTCAATTTGTGTTTACAATGATAGTCTATGAAAGTAGTGTGATAGTTGATCTAGCAATATATTTTTCATCCTATCAAGTTTGTTTATGTGAACCTACATATAACTACCTATGGACAAATCAGTGTTTCACTAGTCTTGCTACTAATTATAATGACCTATGGGAAAATTGGTATCATTGATCTATGTCATTATATCCTAGTTATAACTACCTATGGGCAAACTAGGGGCAACACTTATTTATCATGCATTGTCATATCATCTTGTCATTACTATTTTCATATGACTAGCCATTTTCTAGATTTGAGAACTTGTTGGGACCTAGTTGGTTTTTCCCCACCTTTCATGTGGACATAATTACTATAACTTAAGGTCATTTTAGGACTATGTGGGTCATTCTTAATTCATTTTTACGTCACCTCAATTCCCCCTTCCATACACTCTCACCATTTTACAAGCAACCTAAGCCAAACACTCTTTCCATTTTGTGAGTAGGTATCTTGTCATTCTCTAATGAGTTAAGATACCTCAAAAGTTCAAAAACATTCATAACATTTAAAAAATCCAAAAATATTTGTCCTATCTAAGCCTAGTCAGTTATCATTGATTTGCCTTACTAGGGCATTGTCATTGTTAGGATGTTTTTTTTTACTTTTATTTTCAGGATTTCTATTTGTTTATTTATTTCAAGTTTTTTTTCTATTTTTTTATTCACTTTCTTGTTTATTTTCTTTTAGCACTATTGCCTTGATTCAGTCTATATGTGTTCATTGGGTTATTCTTTGCACACATTATTCTTGAGTCTATCCATATTAATACATGAATATTTTCATCATGGTTTTTATCATTGGTTCATTATTTTCAAGTGTTTACTAGATCAAGAGTTAGTTCTTATGTATATTTTGGCCAATTCTTCATGGTGTTATATCATGAAGCCTACCATCACATGCTATACCAAAAAACAACTTCATGAAGGTCTAAAATCAATGGAGCCATAAAAAATTCTCCTTAGCACCTTGGCAAATCCTCCCATCAACCTTGATTAATATAACTCATTTGACCATTCTAGTTGTATCATTATTAATCAAGATGAGCATCTCCTCATTAGCAGGTATAACTAAATCATTGACATTGATTAATCTTATTTTTCTATCCATATCTTTCATCAATTTTCATCCACTCTTGTTTAGTCTGTATTCCAAGTTATATCCTTGAGTTATGCTTGCTAATCAACCCTACCTATGGTATAATCATATTTAGCTAATCTAGGTCCTCTTAATGATTATAACCCCATATGGGTAAATCATTATTTTGACTTTTATTTCTAATTATAACCGCCTTTGGGCAAATCAACCTCCTTTTTACATCAATGCATTCAAGCATTTTCTCATTTGGATTAATCTCAACCATGGGTTAATTCCACCTTTCTTCTTATTACTTTTTGAGGGACCATCCATCAATAAATATGATGGCCACTCCCTCAAGGGGGCATCATCATAGAACTCCCAAAATCATTTGGAGCTTTGTTATTTAGTCATCATCTTCTTATTGGCATATAGACCATATCTCATTATTTGAGAAGACATTGATTTGCCTACATTTTGAAACATCTTCCCAAATAGGGGAAACTATAAATACCTAAAACTGGCCATCGATAACCTCCAACCAAGATTTTGGCCAATTTCTACTCTAAAATGCATAATTTGGCCTAATAACACTAAAACATGATAAATGATGTGAAATTGACATATTTAAGTGATGATTTTGGCTTGGGTATCCCTAAAGGGGGAAATTTAAGTTATGATCCAACTAACTTTGATCAGTTCATTTTGAGTCAAAATGCCAAAATTGTACCTACATGCTCTAGACTGATCTTTCCTATCAAATATTTTTCACAAGACTCATGCCTTTGTTATTTGTTGTTGGAAACCCTCTAAATGGTAATACACATCTAATGCATCTAACGTGGACTTCCAATTCCAATCTAGTCAAATTTAGGACCAATAATAAGGCATTCTGATCAATTTGGGTAATTTTTGCATAATGTGCTTAATCATTCCTAAGAGCTAATTAACCCAAATCAAGGCCTAATAAAAAATTCCATGGAAAATTGTTGAATAATTTGTTTTGGAAATGAATATTGAATATATGCATCATCAAGTGACCTCATTTTTTGGGAAGACATCCCTAGGCCATAAATGCCACAAATATCAGGATTCATGCCCTCCATGCCTCTTAATTTACCCTTATTCCAATGCCATGATGAGAATAATTAAAAATTTTAATTATAAAATTTAATTAATCCTCAACCACACATCTCAATATTGAGATGGATGGTTGAGGTTGATTCTGATCAAATCCAAAAATCCTTAAATAGGAGGTGTCACAACATTCATTTCTAAGTTGAATTTGTGCAAAGTTATAATGCAAGATTGGTTCTAAAAGCTTCATGAAACTAGTGTTACCATGCCAAATTGATTCCAAGCCAAGCCAAACCACAAGCCAAAGGTGCCAAGAGGAGATGAAGGTATCCACACTCCATTGAAGAAGACCTCTTGAAGCATAAGCTGAGCAAGCCACTATTACAAAAGCATTTAGAGTATTCAAGGAAGGTGAAATAATTCTTGTGTTTTCATTCCTTGATTTTTAGTTGTGCTTATCATTTGATTTTGTTTAATAAGCTCTCCCTAGGGTCTAATCCTAGAGATGTTATTTTATTAGTGTGTTTATTTCATCTTGTTTTCATTTTGGAACTAACACCATACTAACCATCCTCTCTTGAGTCAAATTCCTAAATCATAAAGGTTTCCAAGTTGAGAAGGAAGTTGAGATGTTCATTGGCATGTGTAAAGTTTGCATAGTGACATGATATATTTGGAGTAGTTGGGGAAGGTTCCTAATATTTTTCTAGAATCATTTTGTAGAGAAAACAAGCTCTCAGCTTTATAAATAAATGTTAAGAAGGTAAAGAGGTTTGTGTGCTTGTAAAACCTCATAATGGACCAATTGGAAAGATGTGAATGGTTTGGCCTAGAATGGATTATTTGATCAATTTTTATGATTGGATGTTGTATAGGACTCCTCCAGGCACCTCCAATTAGAAATGGTATGTCAGGGTAATGAGCAAAAGGTAGATGAAACTACTTATTTCTAAAGAATTTGGGGTTATAGGTAAGGTTGACTGAGTCAATACATATAAATCATTAGATGTTGAAGGTCAAGATTTTTATTGAGTATTATGGATTTATTTTATAAATATATGTTATTTGTGTCAATCATTTTGGTCAATCATGTTGACCTATCACTAATATACCAAACAGTGAAAAAAGTGAAAGAAACTAGGCAAAGTGAGAACCTATTTAGGGATGAGTTATAGGTGAATAGGGATGGATAAAATTATTTGGGTTATTTTTTTAATACCTATGCCTTATGTTCACATAGTTGGTAATTGATTATGGTGTTTATACATAGGCTATAAGGTGCTCTCAAAGTGACTTATCTGAGTAAGATAAATTGTGAAGGTTTGTGTTCTAGAAGTTGATCAATATGTTCCATATTTTCTATTGATAATATATGTCATAGTATTTGGAAATGTGATAAGGGTGTTTAAGGACATTTTCAATAAATTTTTAGGTCAAGGAAGTGATCCTATAGGTGTTAGGAATCATGTTTAGTATGACTATGTTTTTGAGCCAAGTTGATAGTTCTAGGTGTGCTAATGTAAGTGATGTGTTTGAGTAATTATGGAAAGAGGTGATTCATAAAATGGATATTATATTATGGTTTGAGACATAAATGAACTATACAATCTTTATGAGAGCTGAAAATACAAATTAAGTGATTGAACCATAAAAGCTAAAAAGGCTTGTTTAGCTGTGTATGCGTAGAATAAGAGAGAGCTAAAAGATTGATCTATTAGACCAATGATTGATATCAAGAAAAGAGATATAACTAATTAATAATTACATAGAGACCTCATAATAACCATGTATGTGGATTATATGTCATGAAAGTGTTATTTATAGTGAAAATAACAAGTTGTTAATGACTATACTTTTACAGGTTACATGCAATCTGAGTGATTAGTTTGAAGTTGTTTTATGTGAGTTGAGTAAATAAATGATTTTGAAGATGTCAAGGAAGTCTCAAAGGTTCATTAAAAGGAATTGGAAGTCCTATTATGTTCATATTAAATATTGGAGAGATAATATGTTTGACTATACTTTGGCTATGTTTGACTAAAATTGAGTGAGCATATTATATAGATGATTTTGGATGATTGGATCCTAAGTGGAGTCCAATAGACATGGAGAATTTTATAAATTAATGAATGATCTATTCAAATATTTTTCAAGTGGGTTATTTTGACAATTTTTGACCACAAGTCATAATGGGTCAACCCCCTATAGTTAAAACTTTATATATGGGTCTAATATAGTGTTGTAGGGTGTTTTATTATTCATCATAGGTAAATTAATGCCATTTATGCCTTGGTCAAGTTTTAATTAAGTCTTATGTCAACTTGAGTCACTTAGGGGTCATTTTGGGGTCATATATGAAAGTGGCATGGTTTTAGAGGTGTCAAAGTGTCATATTTTTCTCCCAATGGCCAATTTTTTATATTCCTTATCAAGAATGTTAGTCCATCTAAACATTGTAGGTTCTCTAACTAAAAATCAAGAAAAAACTAAAAAAAGAGGAGTTTGTAAATTATATAACCTATATGGGAGTGTGACACATGTGAAAACCTTGTGGGATGACTCTTAATATTACCTAGACTCATCTTAGTGCTTTATCAGCTTTTGAAGTGCTAATAATGGTCAAAAACTATTATTCTCCTTCATCTCCCTTCTAGATATATAGAACCAGTCAATAGGTTTATGATTAGTAAAACCAATTGGATAAGTTTAAAAATAAATTATTTTAGGGGTTGATATTAAATTTATTTAACTTAATTTTTATAACAATATTTTAAATATTGGTCATATGTTCTTTAGTAATCATCCTTTATAAGTTGATTATGTTTATCTTCTTATTAAACCCCATACCCTATAAGTTTCCTTATCGTGTGGATAGGTCTTTACAATTAAATGATTTATATTGCTTAAAAATTATGTTAACTCTATCATATAATTTTTCCCATGCTAGGTTTCATGCTTAGAAGGGATTTAATGGATCAATCAACTCAAGTTATAGAGAGGTGTCATCATGTGAGATCTCAATCAAGTTTCTCTATCTGTAGAATCTTCATGCCTGTGTAGTGGTTTAAAGGGATTATTATAAATTTATTTTAATGTTTAAAATGTACTCCTAGCTAAATTACCTTCAATATCATTCTCTAAAATAAATTTTCATGAAGTTGCAGTCATAAGTGACATATATTCAATTTTTCCTATGAATGTCACACAGTCAACTAGGTGAGTTGCGTATGGTTATAAAACACATCCATGGTATTTTGATTGAGGTAAAGAGGTGTTGAAAACTATATTATAATATTAAAAAACAATTCAGTCCCTATGAGGCACTATAGAGATCATTGGAAGATAAGTTGCAATATATACATAGTCTTCCACCATTGATGATCATGCACATGAGTCTCTCAAAATTATGTCATGTTGAAATGAGAACCTTAATGGTTGTTTAAAATACCTTGGAATGTTAAGATTTAATTTTGAGACCTTACTAGGTTCTATAGTTTATCACAAGAATATATATCTACTCAATGCCTATAGTACTACTCACTGCCTACACGTTGGAATGTCAACATACAGATGGCACTAGCAAAGAATTAAAATTTTCAATTAGAGGAGATATGATATGTTGTAAGATTTTTTAATGTTTATGGAATTGATAAATAGCATGAAAAACATGCTTAAGGAATAGGTTTGGTAGGTGGGAGTGAGAAACCTTGTTCTTTGGATGATGACTGAGTTCAAGGGCCAAATCCCTAAAAGTAGAAAACAAAGCACCTTCCCATCTTGTTGATATCATATGATAAGGTTACCAAGAGATTTGATGAATCTTAATGAATATGCCTTGTATCCTCCACATATGATAAGAGATATACAAAATTTTAAGGGTAGATGATTATGGAAAGGTATTTTTTGAAAGGCCCAATGATTTACATTTGAACATTGAGTTCAGATAGTGACATCTATAGAATTTGAAGTCAAAATGACCTTAACCTCTACATTTGTAATATTGAATCACATTTTCATGTTGGGTTAACTTGATGAGTTTGGAATGGAATTTTTTTCCAAAGAGTATCAACTAGAGTTGGAAAACTAGGTTTTAGGGCTTAATGATACACCTACATGTATACTTTGGTCCAAAAAAACCACCTATAGCTGAATGTAGGTATATAAAATCCATGACTCAAGCCTAAGCATGGAAAATCAATATATGAGAAAAATTTAGAAGTTAACTAAAATCTCCTAATACCTTATAAGAAAAATAGATCATATGGCATAGTTATCAAGGGATTAAAAGATCATCTATAGGTTCTTTTTGCCTTAACATAGTTGACTTTAATGAATAATGAACAAGTGTGGGGATTATGAGTGTTGGCATTACATAAGTTTGATTATATGGATCCTAATAGATTATAATGATATTAGGATACCTAATAATATCTTGGTGAATTTTTCTTAGGCTCTTAACCATACATGACTACCTATAGGTGCCCTTCCAAAGTAGGACAATACAATCAAGCACCTTGACCAATCAAGTAAAGGGCATAATTAGAGTGGTTTTAACAAAGGTTGTAATGATGAATGTGATTGGAATGGATTTAAAAGTTATGTTGACACCTCATTACATTCTCAAGGTAGATACAAAGTATAGAGAATACTCCAATGATGCAACACATAGTCCATATGGTGAAACCCTGCACATAGTCTGCCTTCCCAGGGGTCTACCTTGGATATTAAAGGAGTTAGAGGGTATAATGATGTGACAAAAGGTTGTAAATTGGTACATAAAATATTTGTAACTTGGAGAAGCCCATCCAATGTATATTTTTTCTAAGGAAATAGGGGAATTACCCTTTTTATCTTACATAGAGGGTACTTTCTTAGAGTACAATCCCTACATTCCTTGAGATTGAAGATAACATGGTAGGATGAGGATTGTTATAAACCTTCATGGAGGTTTGAAAATTTATATCATGTATAGGAAAAAAATGAGAAACCTTGAATAGAAATAAGAATCTGAACACGATGGTCTAGACCTTCAAATATACAAACATGCCTATTAGGCATGATTTAGGCCTAAATCCCAAATGGGAGATTAGTTTCACTTCCAAACTAGGTGAAAACTCCAATAGATTAAAATTTACTTATAGGGGTATAACAGATGTGTCCAATCTTATGTAATTCATAATGATCCATAGGGAAGCCACTTTTGGCTTAAGACAAGGCCAAACCTATTCAAAATAAAGGAAAGAGTTTGAGTGGACAATTTTGGAAGCTCACATCTATTTGGAGAATTTTCATGGGAACCTAATAATTTTAGAGAAGTTAGAGAGGGTATCTAAGAAGGTTTTAGTGTATTTTTTGGAAGGAATGAATGCCATACCTTTATGAAACATCACTAAAGCTCAAAACTATATAAAACCCTACAATACCCTAAATAAGGACTTAATGAAGGAAATGAAGAATAATATCTATTTTTATGGACCAAAATTACCATGAAAGTGATTAGATGATATAAAGGACTCTCAAGGGTGTCCCCTAATTATACATACAAGATAGAAATGGGATTTCCTTGACTATTTTAGGTGTTTTTCAATTTTTTGGGACATTAAAGAGATGAAAACAAATTTGGGGGAAATATAAGGACTTATTATAACTCATCATGAGAATTTCATGAAACTAAAAATTACCTAAGTGTTCTTAATAGCACCTTTATCCCAACTAGTCAAAACTGACAAAGTGAGCAAGATAATGTGAAGGGTGAGAACTTCAAGTGGATGGAATTTTAGGGTCTACCTAAGAAATATAAGGATATAATGGGTCTTAAAAAGTGTCATTCACCCCCTTCTATGGATTTTCATAGATAAATGAAGCCAAATTTGAGACTAAGTGTGAGGGGTGAATGAAAGAGGAGTTTATTTGACTATAGGTAGTGATGGATCACTTAAAAAATATTCCAAATGATTAGGAATTAATATAATGCATGGTGGATCATTTATAAAAAACTTTTCTCTTAGTTTAATCATGATATCTATCCCTAGTTATTTGTGGTATGTTCCAAAAGGGCTAAATGATGAAGAAAATTTTATTGTACAGAACGAGGAGTCTTATGCAATATTTCATGAGTTTCATAACTTTGAGGGCCATTTGTCATATAATATCTTGCATATTATATATCATACTTCATTATCCTACATATTTAACTCCTCTTCTCAATAGGACAAGTGTTATTATTACTCTTGGACTTCTTTTTCACCACTTCTCTCTCAAGTTCTATAAGTAGATGACATTTTGGCCTTTGTAATCTAATACCACACCATGTCTAGAAAATACATAATGGAATGACATTTTATTTTACCTTTGAAAATTAATAAAATTCTAGTTTTGAGATCATGAATAATTTTCCAAGTGTGTAAGTGAAGTACGGTGATGCAAAGTGATAATTCTATATCCTTTCTTCCCTTATCCTTTCATGTTTGTGCAAGATTTACTATTATAATAGGTTAGATAGAGTGTATTAAAGTTTATTATGATAATTTAAAGTGTATTAATATCCTTAGAGTGTGAAATATACCCTATAGTTCATTTTTATTGTGTTTCTTCATACATCTCATCTCTATATTGAAATACTCATGTTAGAAACCTTCTCAGACTTATAAACTAGTTTGTGTTTCTTGATTATTATTAAATGAAGTATGATGCTCATGTGAAAAATATATTGGTGTATCATACCCTTATATTATTTTAATTTCATGTATATTTTAACTCTTTTCCCATAATCAAGTACTAGTTTAAGTGATAAGCATTTCAAGACACATTTGGGGAGCTAGCCCTTAGATCTAGAGGCTCACTTCCACTATAGTTACACCCACATACTTGGAAGTTTTCCCATGTTTACCAAATATATAAGAGGATTGAAAACCCTCTTCTAGGATGAAATATTTTGTGACAATAATTTTGGAATGCCTTGTGGGACCATTGTCTTCAAGACAACTTGTCAATGTGAATGTTGGTCTTGGTCTTGATAACATCAGCTATAAATTGGTGTGCTACTCAACATTTGGAAATGCCATCAAGGTAATTATGGTTCAAGGCCATTTTTTTTTCACAAAATTTCTCCATAATTCATGGTTCTCACTAGGTCACCATCTAGTAGAGTGTTCAAGACCATTAATCCACCTATTTAGCCTGAAATTCCTCTTGAAGTTCAATATCGTCATCCTAATATACCCTTTGAAGATTAATAAAAAAATTCTAGCCAAGGAAACCAAGAGAGTGAAGAGGTTGAATAAATTGAAGATCTTGAAGAATACATGGCTAGAACTCATGCTTTCCCTACCTTCAATACTAAAAATCTAATTCACCTCCAAGCATATGATGTCATTCCTCTTAATTCCATAAAATGTGTGCCCCTATTTAATGGTGAGATTCATGTTACACCTACTAAACACATTGGGTACATATCCAAATTTTTTAACTTCCAAAATTTCACTCAATAAAACATTAACATTAGACTCCTTGACATGTTCTTTAGAGGGAAACTTATTGATTGGTATAGGACTCTTAAATGTGGATTCATCACATCATGGGATGATTTTGGAGTGTTGTTGACCTGAAGATTTGGAAATGAAAGTGACCATGCCTCTCTCATACATCAACTCAATGCAATCAAAAGAGGGTCCAAAGAAAAAATGCATGAATTAAATGAGAGGTTTAAAAATACGTGGTTTATATTTCCTCCTCCCATGAGGACACCTCCTAGTTTTATCTTCCCTACCTACTTGAGAGCCATTGGTACTTAAATTACTATCATGCTTCAATCCATGAGTTGTTCCACTATTCTTGAATCATATGAACTTGCTATCAAAATTTAGAATGGTCTCATCTAAGATGGAATTTTTCCTCCTAAGGCATCTATGCTTCCATTGTCTCATACTTTTGATAATACTCTAGATGTGGCTCAAATTCTTAATGCTAATACCAAGCCTAAGGTTGATCCTAAGAAGATAGAAAATGTCATGGGCTTATATGAATAAATGAAAATGCTAAGAGATTAGATTAAGAAAGCTAATATAAAATAGGATTCCTGTCAAAATTCACATCCTTATCAATAAAAATTATGAAAGATGAATATTTCAATGGTATCCTAACTCCAACAAGACTATCAATATATACAATCCTAACTCCATCACCAATGCAAGAGAGATGGTACCAGTACATATAAATTTGGTACAAGGGGAATATTTGAAATAAATATAATTAACGTATGATAATGAATGTGAATAGAAATATATTATTGATAAAGGAGTAGTTACTCCTCTCTTATTAGCTAAAGATGAGGTCATGATGCAAGCAAATGAGGATTGGCAACCTCATGGAGAAAGTTTCACCAACTTCTTGGTGGAAGACACTTTTTTACTCAATCAAGGAGCCATTTATTACAAAAAATACAAGGGCCAAGATTAAGGCTCTAGGAGATGAAAATATCATGCCAAAAATCTCATCTAATCATCATTTAAGGTAGTAAATCATGGTTACAAGTGTGATAGTACCAAAAGCTCCTACACCTCCTTCAAGTAAAAATGTGGTAAGGTCTGCTCAAGGTGTCTTTATTACTCAAGATCTAAGTAATAATTTACCTATGAAGACTCAATAAAATGTGAGTATTGATTCCCTAAACATAGTGGACTCCTTAAAAATTTCTAAAGCATCAATCTCTTTGTGGGATGTCCTTTATATGCCTAGCCAAAAAGAGTTGTTACAAAAACAATTATCCACTATTTCTATTAATCCCTCCTCTTCAAGTCAAAGTAATAGTAAATTTTTCCTTGAAAAATTATCTAATACCATTGTTTAACCATCTAATAGGGCTAAAAAACCTTCACCATTATATCTCACTCTCATAGTGGGTGACAAGTTGGTCCATAATTGCATAGTTGATAATGGAGCCTCTACATCAGTCATGCCCAAAGTTGTAGCTGATAAGTTGGGCCTAAAATATGAGCCTAATAGCAAAGGGGTTATCCAATTAGATGGTACACCTAATAAGATAATAATACTGATCAAAAAATTTGAGGTCTTCTTACATGATTGTCTTAGCTTTCCTATCCTCCAATACATAGTTGTTGTTGACCTCCCATCTCATTTTGCAATCTACCTTTCAAGAGACATTCCAAAAAATATTGATAGATATATTTTATCTGATTGGTTCTTCTTGGAATTTATTACAAGGTATGGGACCAAGGTGACCATTACAACTCAACCTATTGTAAGGTTTCACATTGAGTCTTACATTGAAATAAGCTCTAACTTGAATTGTGTGATCAATGAGAAGGAGGATCCTAATGTGGATGATGGAGCTTATAAATTTTAAGGTTTTTTTTATTTTTTCTTGGATTAGTATGGTGTAGACACATATGGACATTATCTTTATGCAAAATTTGAATAAATTGACCTTGGAACTTATATCATGCATAAAGAGTCATTTGAAGGAGTTGAGGTAAGTGTCAAACATTCCCATGTTGTTGAAGGTAACTATATGATTCATGAGTATTATGATCATAGGTTAATGAATCTAATTGAGAATTATAGTGGGAAAATTATGTATTTATTCCTAACATTGATGAGGATACTCTAGATGATAACACTCATGAGTTGGATAAGAATGACTTGTGGTAAAGGTTTGATGTCATATGGCATGAGTTTGATCAACTTGGTAATGTTAGTTACCCTATCAAGAAGTATACATATGATTTGGTTGATTCCTCTAATAAACAATATTTTTAGTGTCTCAATAAGCATGGAGAAAAGTCTCATGTTATGAATGAAGAAGAAATATGGCAAAAGCTCAATGTCATATGTAAAGTGTTTGACAAGTTGGGTAGGTCTCCCTTTTCTCCAAGAGATTATATATCTAATGTCAAGGTTGATAATGAGACTAATGATCATGTTGAAAATTATTCCATCAAGTATAAAGATGAATTTCATTCTACTAATCAAAACCCTACTATCATGAAGAAATCTGATGATAATAGTGTTTAATAAGTTGTAAACATAGATAATGAGGTCAAAGTAGAAGTTATTATACTTAAAGAATAGTCAAGATATCCACTTGATGTTGAGATATATCTAAAGATATTGGACCATGAAGAAGAGGATCTTGATGATTTCAAACATCAAGCACTTATTCTACTAAAAGTAGACAAGGTTGAAAAGACTGTCATATACTCAAATTTGAAAATTTTTAGAGAACATCCAATGGACATGATGGAGATCACTATGGTTACATCCTAAATAAAAGTTATTATAAAATAATAAATATCATCTATAAATTCCTTAAATAGTTTATTTAAATACCTAAGAAGATTCAAAGGTAGTAGGCTTCTTGACCATACACATATGCAAGTAATTGGTGATGAGCATGTTCTTCATGTTAGGCCGACTTCATGGAGTGAAAAAGATGCAAGGGGGATTATTTTTGACCCTAGTTGAGGTATGATTAGTTTTTTCACCTCAAGAGTAAGGTTTGTAAATAGTATAATAGGTGTGTTTGTGTTCTCTTTCAATTGTGTCATGTTCCATAAGTGTTCTAGTGAACACATATATGTTTATTTTATATGTACCTTGTTTTGTGTGTCTCTCCTTATGTTTGGTGTGTTGTCAAAGGAAATTTATGTTTCAAACATATGTACATGTGACTCTATTTCCCAATGGATAGGATTAGGCAATTAGTCTTGGCATAACAAGCATGCCATCATTGTGAAATCTCTAAGAATGTTGACCATTTTTTATAAAAATTCAAAATGAGCCAACACCCATATAGTCAAAAAAATATATAGGTATTTAATATAGTGTGATAGGGTGTTTTTTTTGTTCATTTTATGTAATTTAATGCATTTGTGCCTTGGTCATGGTTTAATTAAGTCTTATGTCAATTTGAGTCACTTAGGGGTGATTTTTGGGTCATATATGAAAATAACATGGTTTTAAAGGTGTCAAAGTGTATTAGTTTTCTTAATAGAATCCAATTTGTTAGGTTACCTATCAATAATGTCAGCCCATCTGAAACTTGTAGGTTCTCTAACTAAAAATCAAGAAAATAACTAAAAGAAGAGGAATTTAACACTTGTACAACCTATAAGAGAGTGTGACACGTGTGTAAACAGTTTTAAATAAATATTAAACTTCCTTGGACTCATCTAAGTTATTTATCATATTTTTAAGTGCTAAAAATGGTCAAAAATTATTCTACTCCATCACCCTTCTAGATATGTAGAACTAGTCAACAGGTTTATGCTTAGTACAACCGGTTAGAGAAGTTTTAGACTGAATGATTTTGGGGAGTGATATTACACTTAGTTTAAATAATTTTAATTAAAATATTTAAAATATTTTTTATCTTTTATTTATGAATAATCCTTTACAATTTGACTATGTTTTTCTACTTGTTAAATCCCATACCCTATAAGTTTCCTTCTCATGTGGATTAGTTCATACAATTAAAATTATAAGATTTATTCCAAAATATTTTAAATCTATCATATAATGTATCCCATTATGTTTTTCACATTTTTAAAGGATTTCATGGATTAATCAACTCAAGTTATAGACAGGTGTCATCATGTGAGACTCAATCAAGTTTTACAATTTATAGAATCTTCATGCCTAGGTAGTGGATTCAATGTATGATGATTATTTAATTTTCATGTTTAAAATATCATACTACATAACTTACCATAAATTTAATTTTCTAAAACAAATTTTCATGAAGTTGTAGTCATAAGTGACATACATTCAATTTGTCCTATGAATGTCACACATAATCAACTAGGTAAGTTATGTAAGGTTCTAAAACACATCCATGGGATTATGATTGAGGTAATAAGGTGTTTATAATTATATTATAACATTTAAAATCAATTTAATCCCTAGGTGTAACCATATGGATCATGAGCAGATAAGTTCGAATATACACATAGTCTTTCACCATTGATGAACATGCACAAGAGTCTCTTAGGAGTACGTCATGCTGGAATGATAACCTTGAAGGTTGTATCAAATACATTGGAATTTTAAGAGTGATTTTTTATACCTTGTGAGAGTATATAGTTGATCATAATCATATATATCTACTCACTACCTATAGTACTACTCACTGCCTATACATTAGAATGTCCACCTATAGATGACACTAGCAGAGAGTTAAAAATGTTAATCAGAGGAGATATGATATGTTGGAATATTTTTTGAGGTTTTTGTAATTTATAAATAGCATGAAAAACATTATTAATACATAGGTTTATCATTTTGGAGTGAGTAACCTTGTTTTTTGGATGACGACTGTGTTTAGAGGTGAAATCCTTGAAAGCACAAAACAAAACACCTTGACATCTTATTGATATCATATGATAAGGTTACCAAGATATTTGATGAATATTAATTACTATTACTTTTATATTCCACATATGATAAGACCTATAAAATATTTTGAGGGTAGATGATTAGCGGAAGTTAGTTTTGAAAGGCCCAAAGATGTACCTTTAAATACTGAGTTCAGACAATGACATCTACAAAATTTGAAATCAAAATGACCTTAACCTCCAAAGTTGTAATATGGAATCACATTTTCATGTTGGGTGACCTTTTTGAGTTTTTAATGGAATTTTTTTCCAAATATTATCAACTAGAATTGTAAAACTAGGTTTATAGGCTTAATGGTACATCTAACGGTATACCTTGGTCCAAAAAGACCACCTACAACTGACTATAGGTATATAATCCATGACTTAGGCCTAAACATAGAAAATAAATAGATGAGATAAACTTAAAATTTAAATAACATATCCTAAGACATTATAATAAAAATATATCATATGGAAGAGTTCTCAATGGATTGAAAGATCATCTACATGTTCCTTTTACCTTAACACAGTTGACTGTGGTTGGCTGTAATGAATAATGAGCAAATGTGGGGATAATGAGTGTTGGAATTACATAAGTTTGATGTAGATGGATATAAATAGATGATAATGATATTATGATACATAATAATATATTGTGGAATTTTTTTAGGCTCTCAACCATATAGGACTACCTACATGTGCCCCTCTAAAGTAAGACAATATAGTCAAGCACCTTGACTAGTCAAATGAAGGGCATGACTTGAGTGGTTTTAACAAATATTGTAATGATAAAAATGATTTTAGTGGATTTAAAAATGAAGTTTAAACCTCATTAAATTCTCAATGTGGATACAAATTAGAGAGAAGACTCTAATGATGCAACCCAATCCATATGGTGAAACCGTGCACATAGTTTGCCTTCCTAGGGGTTTGCCTTGGATATTGAATGAGTTAGAGGGTTTAATGATGTGAAAAAATGTTTGAAATTGTTAAAAATAATATATGTAACTTTTATAATCCCATATAATGTCTATTGTTTTAGGAAATAGGGGAAGTACCCTCTATTTTGTCTCAGATAAAGGGTACTTTCCTAGAGTACAAACCTTATAGTCTTGGAGAATGGAGACAATAGATTGAGATAAGGATTGTTATAAACCTTCATAGATGTTTTAAAAGTTTTATAATTCATAGGAAAATATGATAAAACTTTCATACAAGTAATAATCTCAATAGGGTGGTCTAGACCTTCAAAGATGCAAACATGCCTATTACACATGATTTAGGCCTAAAGCCCAAATGGTATGTTAGTTTCACTTCTAACCTTGGGTGAAAACTCCAAAATATTATAGATTTTTTATGGGGGTATAATATATGTGTAAAATCTTATGTAATAAAAAATGACACATAGGGAATCCACTTTTTGCTTAAGATAAGCTAAGGCCTATGCAAAATAAAGAAAAGAGTTCGAGTGGAATGTTTTGGAAGCTCATATCTATTTAGAGACTTTGAAAGGGAGTCCAGATAGTTAATAAAAGTTATAGAGGGAATATAATAATGTTTTAGTGTATTTTTTGTAATTATTTAGCATCAGACCTTTATGAAACATCACTAAAGGTTAAAACTATCTAAAATCCTATTAAACCCTAAATAAGGACCTGATGAAGGAAATGAAGAATAAGATTTATCTCAATGAACCAAAATGACCATGAAAGTGATTAAATTATATATAATAATCTCTAGGTATTCCCTCCATCCTAATAAGGTGTCCCCTACTTGTACATACAATAGGTAAATTAGCTTTCATTGACTATATTAGGTGTTTTACAGGTTTTAGGGATGTTTAAGATATGAAACCAACTTTGGGAGAAAGCTCAGGACTTATTATAACTCACCATGACCATTTAATGTATAAAAAAGTATACTAAGTGTTCTTACTATCACCTTCATCCTCTCTAGTCAAAACTGGTAAAGTGAGCAAGATAGTGAGAAGGGTGAGAACTTCAAGTGGATGAACTTTGGGGTTGTAGTATTGTTTGGTGACTATGATATTTTCTATTTAAAGAAGGACCCATACATACAATTAGTTATCATATTACATAAGATCCATAGGTAGGATAGGTTTATTTAGACCTAACATAGAGATCAAGAAAGAAGATATATAATCTATAGGTATTCATCAATATAATAGTTATAGGAAAACCAATAAAGGAGATTGGTTTTCAATCTATAAAAGAGACCTATGCTAAGATATTGAAATGGGGTAGATATATGATTAATGAAAAAGTGTCTCATATTTTGATACTATCATATATCTAACAAACAATAACTAAAATTAGACATGGTGATGGTCTGATTAGGCCCAAGGGTATGAATAATTTATCCTTATAGCATGAAGTAAGTGGAGATGGAGTGAAAGATCAAAACAAAATGAGTTGGTGGATGGAGAACTAGTTAGAGCATTGATTCTATTTAGATCTTAAAATATATTTTCTCTAATGAACTTAGTCATGACTCATCATGCAAGACAAATCCATGTATTTTAGTGCATTTATTGGGCAATGAAAAGAATTTGAAGACTATTGAAGGAAATGAAGGTTAGATTGTTGATAAAGGATTAGTCCTAATTGGAAGAAAGCATGCATATATAAAACAACCAATGAACTACCACCACATTTATTGATCATTAATGACTCCTCCATTCTCCCATGCATGATTCCCATCTCTCTTATTCCCATTATACTATATATATACAAGCTTCTAAGCCTTAAAAAAGATGCCTCTCTTGGGCATGACTATACTCTACCAAGATTGAGATTTGTAACCTCTTGAGATAATTAGATGACTATTTTAGATTTCATTATTTTGGTATAGTATGTTCATGTCAGTTTTATTTATATATGTGGTATAAATCTCTTCCTTGTCAAGTCCTAATCTCACCTAGCTACTAGTTCATATTTTTATGTAGGTCATGTTTAATGTTTAATATCAGTTTTTTGAAGCTAAGAATGTGGTTACATTGATTGGTTAGTTCCTTGAATTAGGACTCTCCATCACTTCCCTCAAGTTTTGATCACTTGGTGAACCTCTGCATGAAATATTTATGTATAAAAAAATTTGGAGTTAGATTCAATATTTTGTTTGTCTCATTAGTGTTTTTTAAAATTTAAATTAGAGTAGATGAACAATAAATTTAGTTACATCACCAATAAGTATCTTAGAATTCCCTTATAGTTATATTTTTCTCCCTTTTCACCCCAAAAATTAGTAGGTTTTAGTGGAAATGAGCTAAATGATGTATCAGAGGAGCTAGCCTCATTAAAAATCTAAGAGGTCTAACCCAAGATTAGGTAACCCATAGCCTAGGGTCATTCCCATGTTGGATTATATTTGGGTAGAGGACCTAAAAAATCATTTACTCAGGTAGGATACAATCTATACCTATAACACACTCCATTACTAAACACATTCTTGTTATGATTGAATGATATGGAATTTTCATAATTATTAGCCTATTTATGGTTCTGATGCTTGCATTTGGCCTTGGTTTTGGTTTTGGTTTTATCCATTTCATTAGTTTTTAGTTTGGTTTTGATTTTATGAGGTAATATTTATTATCCATTTGTTAATAAAGGATCATTCAATCAACAAACATTTATCAATGATTTCCTTGAAAGTGTGTGAACACTATAATTCTAGATGGTAATATATCTCACTATGAAAATTCTTGGTAAACACAGTGGCTAATTGCCTATCTAGTAAACTATGGCTAAATCTATTGGCAAGTGCTCTCCATTACTACCAATAAGTCATGAAAATTTCACTAGCCTTCTATTTGGCTTGTGTCAAATTTACCAATGAAATTTCATGCTCAATATTATTGGAGAAGTGTTGCACAAACTTGTTTGAAATATTATAAAAATTAGAAATTGAATTCTTGGGAAATTTTTAAAACCACTCCAAAGCTTGTCCTACTACTCCTTGGAAAAAATAGTAGGAGTTATATGTTTTTATAGGCCACCAGTTGACAAGAAAAAAATAATTCATTTAAGTGGGCCTTAGGGTCTCCTTCCCCCTTGTATTTTTTTAGTTTTGGTGGTTTGTACCCTAGAGGAAATGGTATATGTAGATACACTATGTTGAAAGGGTAGGAACACAAGTCATTCAACTTAAACTTCTTGGTATGTTTCCCAACTTGGATGATAGTAATTACATCCTTAATTTTTTGTAGTTCTTAGAACATGAAACTAGAGGGAACATTTGTCTAAGGTGGAGGCATGGTTGGTTGTGTAAGGTTATTTTGATTAGGGAATTGACCAGGAATATGCATTCATAGATTAGGATGTCATTTTTGGAATTTCACATGTTGGTGTGTGATATTATAGTTATGATTTAGTATATGGGCATAGATTTGGGAAAATTATGGCTGAGATGGAGGGATATGGATAGGAGTGAAATATTGTGTTTATTAAGGTTTATTAGGGACCTATTTCTCACTAGTCAAACATTATTGATAAATGGGAACTTGTAAACTAAAGCCTTGTCATTGAGTTTGTGGTACATTAGGAACAAAAGGAAATTTTTGCCTAATCAGTACTTGTGGACCATTAAAACCTCTTGGTTTCACAAATCCTTTTTGGTAAGTAAACACATGTTGAAGGTTAGACATTTATCAATAACCAATACTCGTATACTATTGATTAGACATTATTTGTGATTATAATGGTATGTTTGTCTATGACTAAAGAGGTATATTCATCACTACCTAGTGAGGTAGAACATTAGTTTCCCTTATTAAGATGGCATAATGTTTTGAATATTTTTCTTTGGTATGTTGGATTGTGCCTATTTTTTTGGAATATTACTTTTCACCTATTGTGGTGGGGTAATATTCATCACATTTTGTTAAGGCATGACGCTAGTCATTACTTAACTACTTAGCCCTTGCAGTTATAATCTTAAAGTAGCTAGTTGAGGATTAGAGGTAGTAATTTGTGGTTAAGAGGTATAATTTCCTACCCCCTACATTTTCAAACCACTCATGGTGTTAACTAAAGGAACATTTTTTTGTGGACTAGTTTTTTTATTGGCACCACTTTGGTTTGGATTGGATGGCACTTGTGTATTATCCATTATGTTTGGATTAGAAGACACTTCTTCAATAGCTATGGTAATGAAAATTTTTACCACTAAATTTATTCACATAAATAGGTCTATGCCCCAATTTTTTTGGCTTGTTAATTTCATTTAGGACCCTTATCAAAAGAGCTAGCTCAATAAGATGAGCATTTGACATGTTCATGTTGTTGAAACTACACACTAAGTCTAGGCACATTTGGTATGTTGTCTAAATTTGTATGAAGTGGTCCTCCATCATTCCTTTCCTTGTGATAATAATATGAGGGTAATGATATGGAATCAACATGATAGCTTGAGGATTAATTGAAGAGGCATTTTCAAAGTTTTTATTATAAGTCATGTTAAATTACCTTCTTACTAAACTTGGAAAATTTTTGTGGTTAAAGTCTATTGGAAACTTAGCCCCTACCTTCATGGATCTAATTGATAATTCATCATTGTTTGGTATCAAGTGATGATTAAATAAATAAGGGCTATAGGATGATGGAATTGTAATTTAATACAATTATTGTTGAACTTATTCTACAATTGAAGGTACTCTAACTAGGTATTGTGCCATTTTCTCTTTGTCTTACTCTAAGTATGGAGGCATATTAACCAAATAGTGGGACAAAGGGCCTTGGATTTGTTCCCTTGTTTGAGTTATTAAAGTTGGATAAGGATCCATCTCACAAACTACATCATCTCCATAGAGGTCTTGAAGAAAGTCTTCTTGTGTGACCATATTACTATACCCTAGATTTTACATGACTCCACTAGGAGTATAATGAGACATGTTTGAATCACTAGTGAATGCTTCAAAATAAATAGGGTTAGAGTTTTTCAAACTCTAAAAAACAATGTCTAAAAAGATACATAGTTCAAACTCAATCTAACCTTATTAAAGGATGAAGTTGTATCTCCAAAATCATTTTATGCTAAGACTTGGTATAAAATAGTCTAACATCAAATGCCTCACACAAAAAGTCAAGTGGATAAAATAAAATTAGAATGTCAAAATCTAGGTTCAAAGTGTTCCAAAAAAGTCTAATATAGGAAAATAAAGGTTTCTAGATCTTTTGGCCAAACATGACAACAAAATCAAGACATAAAAAACAAGGTGATAATTAATCTAAAAAATTTAAAAAAAATTGTCGTAAACTAGGAATTTGAATTTAGACATGAACTTAGTTAATTTGGTATGAGGCATGAAATAAAGGTACTTAGAGATAGTCTATTTTTACCCAAATTAAGGCACAAATAATAGTTTTCAAATTTGGGTAAAGAATTAACCTAAGTTACACAACCTAAAAGAGAAAGATCAGTGTCTAAGCCCAATTTAAACAAGGTATAATTAAAAATAAATCAATGTTTGGATTTTAACTTATCAAATTTAATTAAAAATTCAACTTAGGAAAACTAGGCTTATTTGACCAAACAAGTTAGACAAAGTTAAATGGCATAACAATACTAGATAAAGATTCTAAAGGCACATGTGGATTGGTTTAAAATTGGAAAGTTGGTCATCAGATAAAATAAGTTGATTAAACAATTTGAGAAATGTAAGAACATTATCGAGATATAAAGGTATGATCGATGTTTGTTTCAAGAATCTTAGGCACAAAACTTGGAATGATTTAGGCAACATAATGTTACTCATGTCAATCAAGTGGCACACATAATGTTTTTTATAAAAAGTTTAAAGTAAAAACATAGTGTCAAATGGATGACATAACACTTCCTTAAATAATGGAGTGATGTGGACACAAAAATAATTTTTTCATGGCATAAAAAACAAAATGATTTAGACTCAAAAAATAAGTAAAGGAATAATGACAAAATACAACTAAGTATAACATTCAAAGACCTAAAACTGACAAGGTTGCATCATATCATTAAATTCCATCCATATACATGTTCTTGGGAGGATTTTCAATGTTAATACAGAAAAATGCATGAATTATTAGGGTTTTTACACCCATGTTTTCTCAAGAGATTTTATGGTGACATGGAACTTAGGGCTACTCACTTTGCATCAACAATATGTTCGTAGTGAGTGGGGTTGTTCTAAAACTTAAATTTTCATCCATATAGATGGTCCAATGTGTTATTATCACTATATATTCCTCATGTCAATTGAGTTCATACCAATTGAATTAATATTCAAGGTCTATTTTGTTTCATAGTGATTCCATTCATGTACTACTTAGTGAAATCCTTGGTTAACCAGACATGACTCAATTTTTTGTTATGATTGGAGAGGTTAACCACTCAACCCTTGATAATCATAGTATTCATGCCCTAATTTATATACCCCACCATGGAGTGGGGTTAAAATAATTATAGGAGATGAAACCCTTGATTAAAACTTCCTTAAATAACTGATGAAGAGGATATGAACTCCCACTCACAATCTAAGTTGCATAAAATAAATAGTGAAAAGACTTTAGAGGTTGTGTTTAGATCACCCAAACCATATGGGTTTTGGGGAGAGCCTTAAAAATGTTATTTTCATGCCTTAGACAAAGGTATAAATTTCAAGGAAGAATAACTTTTGGTCACCCAAATTCCTTAAAGAGGACAGGGGGAGAGCATACATGCATTCTTAATTTTTGAAAAACACACATGCATAAAATGATCTAGCATAAAGCAAAAAACTCTAAAGAATTTGTAATTTAAGTAAATGTTTATTTTATACACCAAATTGAGATGTTTGTGAAGTTTTTCTTCACCGTTTGGCCTTAGTTGCAAACTTTGTAAAATTTTTATAAAAAAAACTAAGTATAAACCATCTAAATTCATTTTAAGCACCAAATGGAAAATTTTAAGACTTAAGTATGTCCAAATTTGGCACTTTTCCATGCATGACCTAAATTTTATAGAGGGTTTCATTCTTCTTTGAAGCACATTTTTCAAGTTAGAAAATAAGGTTTGAAATGTAAGCTCTAAGGTTTATCTATTTTTTTTATACAAAGACCAAAAAAGATCAATAGTGACTGATGCCAATTACCAAATAATCGATGTCGGTTGGAAAGAACCAATATCAATTGTTAAAGACCGATGTTGATTACCTATGAACCTAAAGGTAAAACAAAAAATTTCCAAAAATGATATCTCAAATTAGTATAAAAACTCCACAAAACTTACAATAAGGTTATTAGATGGAGAGTATACAAGTCAATAAAACCAATAAAATTAGCCTAAAACTATCAAGGAAATTTAAAAACCAAGTTTCTATTTATATTCTACCTTTCATAAGGAATGGATGGTGGTTAGATATAACTACTACTAATAAGGCAAAATTGATTCTCGTTATGCAAAATCAATGTTAGTATATGTGTAAATCTGGGTAACACTAAAATTAAAATATGGAAAATCAAAGTAAAAACTCAATTTTAATATGATCAAGCATTCATTTAAAAAATTAAGAGTTGCACTTTGGTCTCCTTGGTATGTGAGATGCCTTAGGTCCCAATGGGCCTACCATTTGTGATCATAGGAATCCAAGAAGGGAGGTTATATCAAGTGTTAGTTTAAGCAATAAAACTCAATCAAACCATATTAACACTAACGCTTACATGCTTATATCTTAAGGGTGAGATTTATGAACAAAAAAAATGAAAAGAATAACTAAAATTCAAAAATCATCTAATCTCTTACCTTCCTTAAGATCTCCATATGCATTTTTAAGTTTCTTGCTTGGCTTGTGCTCAAAGAGTTTTTAACAATAGAGTTTGTGTATCTCCCTCTCCCCTTGGCACCATTGTGGCTTATTTTGGCTTGGTGTGGCTTGGATAAATATTTTGTCATTATAACATTATTGATATTAATCTCATGCATCAAAACCTACATTATAACTCTATAATTTCCAAGCTTGTTTTATTTAATAGGCAATGGCTTGTATTTATATAAAATGTATCTAACCCTAACCCAAGGTGAGTCAAGTTAGAGTTAGGCTTGGAATGGGTTCAAACTTAACCTAAGTGAGTCAATATAACCCTATTACAATTAATATTTTTCAGGTAATAATTATTTTCAATAAATAGGCATGGGTCTCATTTTAGGTTTTTTTCCAAAAGGTTTGACAACTTGCAAAGGTAATCATGAAAAGCTAGGATATTTCATAATTTTAAATTTAATTATTTTTTTATTTATTAATATCACATGGATAATTAAACTAGGAATTTAATTTTATTTATCTTGTTAATTATCTCTAATTGGCCATTTAACATTTTTTAGATTTTAATTTTGTTCATGCACCTTAGTTAATAGGTCCATAGTCCAAATTGATAGTTGTGATGCCACAATATGATTAAAGATGAATCTGTGAAAGGTTATTGTTGAATATGATAACATACCCCAATTAGGGATGTCTCAAAATTATTCTAAGCTTTGAAAAATTATGTGTAAGCAAAGTTGGGTTGTTATGTGATTCCTAGGCTCAATTTGTAATGTTTGGTAGGAATTGGTCTGAAGTCTAGTTGGAGGCCACTGGTGGCCATTTTTATGTGTCTACACATTATTTTTAATGGTTACTAGATAAATTTAAATCCCAAAAAGTTGAGAGGAAATCCAAATTATTAAATTAATTGTGTGGCACCATTGAATTTTTAATCTTTATCCTAATATGTTAATTATTAATTGTAAACATATTTTTAGTAGTAATTATATTACAGTTTAATGGATATGTCAATGATTATTAATCCATGTATTGATGAACATTAACATAAAATGCATTTTTTTGTGTGTATAATTAAACTTGTAGACACCATGCTACCTTGGGAACATCACATTGGTTTGGAAATTGACTAGTATGCTACAATGAAGTATAAAAGAATTTGAGCTAAATTATATTATTGATATTATGAGGTAATGCAATTTTACATGTTGTTGGAAATTAATTTCTGAGTTTTATATTTCATTTATTTCTTTGTTAAGACTTAGAGTTAAAGCTAATGGCCATTGGAATAAGTCCTATTGGGTAACTAGCCTAGTCTTGTGTATAGTAGTTATTCATACTTATTTTTTGAAATATGGATAAACTCTATTAAAGGTAAGAGTGATCTTGTGTAGAAAATAGGGTTTTTTTTATAATTCTAAATTTTTAATATGTGGTTGGATGTATTAAATGTTGTGATGGTGGATAATAGATGATATTAGATGTTGGAAAGTGATATTATGATGTAAATTTAACATAGAGACATTGTAAGTAAATTTAGTGTGATTTATTTACCATAAATTATTTTTATTTTTGCACAGTTGTGGTATTGGGAAAAATACTCCATTCCTCCACAAGTGTAAAGGAGTATAATACTTGTTCTCATATATTCATTTAAAGTCAAGTGTTATAGAACTTATAGAGATTAATGAAAATCACTATGTATTTAATTACTTCATATAAGTTTTTTTGAAGCCTTAGTATTTCATTTGTGCATGCTTGATGAGAAAAGGAATATGCAAGTTAGTTTTACAAGTATTAATGTTGTGATGCGTGCAAAAATTGTAAGCTATGCTTTTTTTTAATTTAATAAAGGACTACAGACATATGATGGAGTTAACATGGAGAAATATAATATGGAAATGTAGTAGAGTCCATTGTCTAAATTAAATACATTTAATATGAGCTTGTATATTTAAAATAGAATTATTTATTTTGATAAGTGTGAATAGATATTGTATTTTATGAATCAAGGGACAAGTGGGTATTAATATAAGGTATAAAACCCTAGTTGTTGACCTAAAATATGACTTATTTGTGTTCATATAAACAATAATATTATTGTTTAATTACTAGTGATCACATGATGGGGACTCACTTGTGCGATGTCATCTATCTTTGATGATAATCACTGTGTATCATTCCAATACAAAGACTAATTTTTTTAGTAATGTGGCCTATCTCATATTGTGTTAAATTCTAAGTGGAAGAGTATGGTGCAATGACCCCCTAAATTTATAAGATCATGTTATAATGATATAAATGGGTTAATATCATTATGGATTCCTTGATTACGTAAACTTTGATAAATGAAGAAATCCTTTAAGCTTATTAAATTCTTATAGATGTAATTTATATACATTTTTCATTGATTACCCTAGGTATGGTAAAATTCCATGATTAAATAGATGTACAATAATTCTTTAGCAATATGAATCTTAACTTATATGAATGAAATGTTGTATTTTATAATATTGAGTATAATGAGATTAGTCTATGAATAACAATAAACTTATCTTTTACAGTACCCTTTTCCCTAACGATGTAAAATTGTGTGATGTCTTGAGTGCTTGTTACAAAAATTCAAATTATCCCAAATGTGATAAATAGTGGCTTTCTACCTTAGTCACAAATTATACTTCCATATATGTGAGCCTATTAGGTAGGATACAGACACCTAGGTGGTCCTATTGGGAAGGTGTCTACCCCCATATAATTTAGAGCTTATTGTTATGGACCACATGTATATACACCCTAACATGCATGTAAATTTTAAAGGGAAATAATCTTCCTTATATAATATTCTAGGATTAGTTACCCTAATTAAGGGCTGCATGTACCTAAATTTGGTTGTGATATTATGGGTGAATTATGATAAATAAAACTACGTGTAGTGGAACCCCTTCATATTTTTTATTTCCACTCTAAAATTAATGACACTCAATTTTTTTGGGTCATTTCACCTGGATGATTCTAGGTTTATCTTTTCTTTCGCTTTGGTGAATTTAGATCTAGGTCATGGACTGTTGTTCCTCATGAAATTGCAAAACCCTAGTTTTTCATGTTTACAGTGACCTTGGGGGGAAATGTGTTAATGATCACATGATGTTGAGATGAACCTAAATATGTCTCTATTAATGAGTCATACCTACATATATAATACTCTAAAGAGGTCCTTAGACTAATGTAGTTCTCTCCTATGTGTTGTCTTGTGTTTAAATCATGTAATATGTGGAAAGAAAGAAAAATAGTGACTTAGATTTTAACTTGGAAAAATATATATCAAGATTCTCCTTCAATAATTCAAACCTATAGATATAATTTCCATATTATTGGTATGTAAATAGAGAAAATATGGAAGTTTTTCTTGATTAAATGTTTGATAGCATGTTTTTGATAAGTTACCTTGGTCTCTTTTGGTATTTTATAGGTGAGGAATGAATGAGGGTTGATATTATATTTAAATCAATCCATTTGATGAAATAACTCACATTAAATCACTTAGGATAACCATTAGGATACATTTAATTTAAAAATTAGATATATTTAGGGCACTGGACACTTGCATCAAAGTAGGAAACATGTGTCAATGTAAGTGTCCATCTACAACTTTATTGTCTAGGGAATAAGAAAGTAGTATAAGATAAAAACTTGTAAGGGAATAATATAATTATATTTTAAGAATTATAGGAAAGATATAAGGTCTAGGTCATCAACATAAGACTCATTAAACTAAGAGATATGCCAAGAGGTGAAAGATAAAATGGATGCAAGACTTACAAAAGTGGGAAAGGTCTGAAACTAAGAGGATCAACCAAGGTCTAAGTTTAAAAAGTGTACAAGACTAAGGTGTTATATAATATATAAATAATGTCTACAATCCCATACATTTACATGTTGGTTTCGATAAAATTACCTAAATAATAAATTATGTAGACATATAAATCCTAAGCTTATTGACCATGTAACACTTATCTATCTATCATAGGAAAATACATTGCACATTGAGATAAACTTCACTAAATCTTTCAAATGGTAAATCCATCAAAGGATATATCCATAAACTATGCCTAAATACCAATACAAAGTCAAATCACATGTTTTCAAATGTTGATAGTTATACACAAAATAACACTGATTACACACATTAAAGTAGGTGGGATAACTATGTTCGGTTTGAATTACCTTTTCAAATTATTATATATATAGGAAAATATTGGCCACATAGAGTGGAAAAGGTTATCTCAACCTTTCCATTTATTCTATTATTCTTATTTTACATTTGGTTTTATAATGCACAACTAATGTTTGAATTATGGAGAAGGATATCATAGATATTTGTGTATGATCAAATATATTTACATACAATAAAATACTTATTATATATAGGAACATAAATCATAATGATCATATATTAGAACATACATGCAAAACAACTCCAAATCTTAGAAAATAGTGTCACAATACACATACATCCAAGAAGCGTGGAGTTGGACAAACTTATGAAAACTCTATGTTAATATATTTGAGCATTAACAAGCCCATTACAATTTTTTTTGATAATTTTGGACTTTTATGGACATAAAACAAGATGAGTAATTATTTATTATATTATTTTACATAAATAATAAGTTAATTTATTATATTTTTACACTTAGATTAGTATCTAAATGTTGTATCTTATTACCAATTTGATGTATCCTTAATTTTATATTTTTAGGTTTGCATTTAATATAAAAATAGTTAAATCATATTAGTGAATTTGTTCCTTTTAGTGAGCATGTCAAACCTATGTTCCTTTATAGTTTCTTTCCCTCTTTCTAGGGTTTCATATTTATGCCTTCAGATCTAATTTTAAAACATAATCTCTACTTGTTTCCATATTCATAGGTTCAAATTTTATGTCTTTCTTATTTTTTCCTAGGGTTTTATGCTTATTTTCCTATAGGGTTTCTTCTATAAGGGTTATTCTTTTTTGGATAATATTTGATTAAAAAAACTTATATTTTAAAAACTCATATGCTTTTTTTATTAATATCTCTTGGATCAAATACCTATAATAGTTTGCCAAATTTTGTATGAATATTTTGGAATTAATATTTTACTTTTTTTAGTAAATTAGTATAGAGGGTGAATGGAATTTTTTTAATCAAAAAAAATGTTAGGATTTCATTTAGATATTAATTTTTATCATAAACCTCTTTTTTAACCAAACCTTTATCACAATTTTATTTGTGTGATTGGTTATTTATTTTAGGCATTATATGATGGCTATAATGGATATTCACACTTTTTCTAACTCAAGCAATGATTGTTATAACTACATGTTATTGCCCTGAAATATGTAATATATTTCATAATAATGTAATTAAATGGATCAAATTCATTTAAAATAAAACTAAGTCTAAACCAATGTTGTTAAATTCTCAAATCACCTTAAAATTCTTCTTCTATACATGTGGAATCATAAGTAGCTTCAAATGTGACTTATTTTATCCCTCCTCAAGATTATTATAACTACTATTCCTCTATTATATAGGTACATGATATAAATTTTCCAAAATTATGGGTGATCCATCATATACTACAAATTAGAGCTTATCATAGTGTTCTTCATCCCCCTCCAACCCCCACAAATCCTCCTCATGGCTTTTGTACACATATTCAATTAGAAATTCCTAGGGTTTGTGCTCGTGAATCCATACGATATTAGATAGTTATTATTAATGAGTCCATAGAGGAGTTAATAAATCAAATATTTTTAAAGGTTTCCTCACTTGTGGGTAATATTTAACATCTAAATCACCCTCTAGATACTATTTTAAATTATGTCCCTACCTCTACATTCAAGAACAATGTATCTTGTAAGATTTCATCTCAATTATGGGTTGAGAAATAACAAGGATATATAAATATTGAATATTTTGTTTTTATAAGAATTATAATACTCCTACTAAAAATCTAAGGAACATGATTTTAAATAAGTCGTTCACTTTGCCTACTATGTGTCTAGTTAAGAGATCCAAACACTATTGTTCTCATTATATAATACATAGACATCATATAGATATTTTTTAGGATTTGAATAGAAAAAACATAAAATATTATTGATATCCATGATCTTGCATTATATTAATCCATTAAATAACCATCATATTCATGTACACCTCTATGATTTCAAAACCTAATCAAATCATGGTTACATATTGTAATGAATAATTACATAAGGAGAAACTACATAAGAAATATTTACATAAAGGATAGTTACATAAGGAAAAACTAGAAAATGAAAGGTTATAAAAGGAAATTTTGGAAAATGAAAGGTTATAATAGGAAAAATTGAAAAAAAAAAAAACATAAATTACTCAAAAACCATTAGTAAAAAGAAGCATGGGCTAAATAAAAAATTTTACTCATGAAAGAAGAAATAGACAAATTAGGCTTAGCTAAGAAGGAAGTCCAAAAGAAAGAGGTACCTAAGAAGACTAATGTCATAAGTATTATTTATAAGGGGATAACTAAAAACCATTCCACATATTTAGATCCTTTTATTCTTAGTCCTTACATACATGACATGAAATGCACTAATGTTGAGATTATAAACATTCATGAAATCAATGTATGTAGCATTAAATTTATATAATCTCTCGGGTATGATATTAAAAATTTATATAGGATTATTATACCTAATAAATGCATTGGATCCATTTAGTTTCTAATTAATATTTGTCTCAAGTCATCCTCCCTTATATTTCACATTGACCCTACTTTGATTCAATACAATGCAATACTAGGGAGATCATGACTAAAGATAGTGGGTGTCAAACTTGGTAAGAATCAGGAATATGTTACATTTGACTTCAATTATGTGACTATTAATATTTTAAGATATGAAAAATATTTAGAGAAATAAAAAAAATAGGAAAATATTGTTTCAACCAATAGTCAAGCAAATACATCTAACGTAATCAGATCAGATGTGCATGATACTTATAGCATAAAACATATTAAAAAACAAAAAAACTAATAAATAAATTATACAATATGGTGAAGATGGTTTTTCATATCTAATTATAGATACAAAATGTGTTACAGAATATACATATAGGCATCCCATTAATAATATATTCTACTAGTAGGAATATAATATATTTTACATTATTTTTTGATGTTATCTTGATTTTTCATCCCCTTTATCCTTCTACCTTGATAGATACGTATATATACTTTTGAATTGATCATTATTATAACCCATGGATTTGTTTTCACTTGGCCCTTAGATTTTTAGTTTTTAACCTAATCTATATATCTATGACATCTATCATACTATGATGCATTATTATCAATACCCTCATAATAGTGAAAATTCTTTGTACATACTACTTTGTAGGCCTACATTGAGATACTATGATCATATATATTCATGCATACATATTATAAAAGGAGAACATACACTGATTATTTCCCATTAGTTTGATTATTATTATTATTATTATTATTATTATTATTATTATTATTATTATTATTATTATTTCCACATACTATCTTGAGATATGGTGTTTTTATTCACATATATATTGGGTGTATATTTCTTGCCTTCACTTCCTCTACACAATTATGTTACTACACTTATTACACACTATGTCTTAACACATAACACATATTTTTTTCTTATCATTTTCAATCTTTTATTTTCATATACTTACCACTTGACATTAATTAACATAAATGAGTATTAATTAAAAATTTGAAAAAATAAAAATATTTGAAAAAATAAAAAACTAATACCCATGAATGACATGTTTTAACTGTTTACATTATTATTATTTTTAAATGGTTTATCATATATAGTACATTATACATCCAATTTTTCTATACACATGTTTCATAGTATACTTAAGTGAGATGCAATAAATCCATGTTTAATATGACATGTGTCGATAATGTGTTCTAAGGTATGCATAGAGTTGTCATTGATGTCATGAAAGTGTCATTGATGTCATTCTGAGTTGTCTTTTTTGCTCTTAAAGTTGATTTCATGAGCCATGTACTTGAGAGACCTATTGAGAAGGCATAAGCTTGGTAGCATGTTAAGGTGAGTATTCTAAGGCTTATGAGAAGAATATTAGCAAAGTGTGAGCATGGTATGAGTTTTTATGACATGATTATGAGGTTTTATGACATGAGTATAAGGTTTTTAGAATAATATAAGAGGTTTCAAGGTGTATTCAAGGTCTAAATGTGAATGGAAGTTCAAGGCCTAATGTGTAAATAGACCTAATGTGGCCTAATGAGGGCTCAAGTTAATTTTACAAGGTGATAAAGATGATGAGAGAATTATCAGAGGTGTGATGGGTTGTGTCAAGTGTTTTAACCAATTATGAAGTCATAGACTGAATAAAAAATCATGAAATGTGGTCTTACATTTGTCTATTTGCACAAAATGAGGTTTTACAGACTTGAGAATAATTTTATTATGCTCATTAGCATGTGAAAATTTTTAATGAGGATATAAAAAATTTATAGTAGTTGGGGAAGGGTCATATCTTAAATTTACTTTCATTTATTTTTAGGTTGAGGGCCAAATATTTATGAATGATTGTTAAGAATGGAAGACAATATAAATCCTCTCTAAAACCCTAATAATGCCCTGATATGGAATATATGATTCAAAATTGATAATAAGGGTTTGTTAAACCTATTATTATTATTATTATTATTATTATTATTATTATTATTATTATTATTATTATTATTATTATTATTATTATTATTATTATTATTATTATTATTTTATATTTTATTAAAATCTCCTACATACCTCTAGGTGGCATTGGTCTATCATAAGAGTGAGTGGAAGCTATAGGAAACCTCTTATTTCTCATATTTTTGATGTAAAAAGTAGGTTTGACTGTTTAAAATCATGAAAATTATTAGAGTATTATGTGTGAGAATTTTATTTTATGATAATTTAAGTTTTTGAGCAGGTTATATAATTAAAATATGCTAAACTGGTCATGAAATTTGGCCTATCACTAAAAAGGCCTATTGAGGAAGATAATGAGAAAACTAGGTAAAAGTGAGAATGATAATAGGGATGGGTTGAAGTGGATTACGAGTGGATAAAAATTCATGGCTTTATTTTTAAATACATATGTCACACATCCCATTTGAAAATAATATTTTGATATGCTCATACACAAGCAAAAAGTTGCTCTCAAAGTGACCTAACACAGTGAGGTCTGTGTAGGGTGGAGCCATGAGATTGGTCTGTAAGACATATATTTATATTTAACCTTATAATATATGTATTTAAATATGTTATAATTATTATGAATTATCATATAAATAAATTTAAGCTTCATAAAAGTTTTTACACAAGTGTTCTAAAGTCTTGGTTTCCATGACTGTGTTTTGAAGCTATATGCAATTTTTTGTGTGTGAGTCAGATTGATGTTCATGAGTCATTATGCCTAGAATTGAATAATAAAATTCACATAATGTTTTTATATAAGTCTCATAGGTAAATTTTAATTTATTTTTATTCATGATAAATTCTTATGAAAATGTGAAAAGTCAAAGGTTCTTGACTAGGTTTAGAAGCCTATTTGCAATTATGAGTAAGCATATGAAACTAACTAGTTTAAGCTCTTTCACCCTATATGGTGTAGTATAATATACATTATTATTAATATTATTTCATGGAGTCTATATTAATATGATTTTTTTATTGGGTAATGTGTAAAATTTGAGTGTATGCTTTAGTATTTTAAGATAGACTTTCTGGCAGTGAGAAGGGTGAATTGTGAGTAGGCCTACTAGCGTGGTTAAAGGAGTGAAATGAGATAAATTGTGTTGGGTACATAAGGTGAGATTATAAGGAGTATAATTAAATATTTTTTTAAGTTTTAATCCATGTGATGAGGCTCAAAATCTTCCAAGGTGGTCAATGTGAAACATGTACCTTGAGAAGGCCTAATTACATTAGGTCTCTATTAGGCCTGATGGTGGTTTTGGTCATTATGGGTGGTGTCCAACCAATGTAATGGTTTATTAAATTATGAAACATGTTTTTTGATATATTTTAAGGGTTATAAAAGTAATGATAGGCTTTTTTCCAACCATGGTGGGTGAGAGAAAGAGTCAAGTATAAGAATAAGGTCTAATAGGCCTAATTTGGTAGTTAGAATATTAGGGGAATGAACGAATGATATAGAGGTTTAGAAACCAAGTAGAGGGATTGAATAAAATTATACATGTGTGTTTAATATGTACTAAAGTTATAATAGTGATTATACATGTGATGATCAAGGTCATATGATTTAAATCTGTCAAGAAGAGGGCTCATTGAGCAAAGAGGCCTAATAGGCTATTTGAAGGAGATAGAAGAGTGTGAAGAACAAAAGAAGGGGATCATAATAAGTTAAGTGAGAAAAAAAGTCTAAAGGTGATTAGAGGTTATAGGTAGCTGAGTTAGTGTTAAGTTACCTATGGGGTTGGTGTTCAATTTAGGGTTGGTGTCTCACTAAATATTGATTCATTTCTTATAGGACTGTAGTAAAATATATGTTTCAATGGGTTTTATCCCCCATGAGGGTTTCCCATGTAGATATTGTATTATTGTGTTATTTTCCTGCTTCATGCTCATATGAATGATTGATTATGCATTGTTATATATTTATGTTATTTTGAATAATTAATGAATGATATGTGAAATTGAAATAAATGTTTGTACAATGATTCAACCCTCCCCCTCCTTAATGGTTGCACTTATAATAATTAGTATTAGAGAAAGGTTCCTTGTGTAAACCTAACATTATGAGGGAAATCCTTGGAGCACAAGTATGGATTGTGATAATGAAAGTGTTTATTATGATTGTAATAAGATATATCCATAGTCACTGAAATAACTTGTGAATGTTGTTTAAAAGAAAAAAATCATATGAAAGAATGCACCTAGCTTAGAATGAAAGTAAAGAATTTAGAGGCACATGTTGAGAAAAATTCAATCAAGATAAAGACATACCAAAAATTTGAGGAGAGTAATGGAAAGATTAATAATATTTTGGATAGTCAAAGGTCATTTCCTGATATGATAGTTCTTGTTTTTAAATAAGAACAAAAGGAGTTCAAGGAGAGTCAATTTACAAAATTTGATGATCTATCAAGGAGTGATAAAGCTGGTAGAATAAAGACATATGTAGAAGTGGTCAAGTTTGAATTTAATCACTAAAAATCCAAGAAGGGTTTTGTTTTATCAAAGGATATCAAAGGAAGTGGTGTATCATCCAATGATCATAAAAATAAAAATGAAGTTAAATAATCAAAGTATGTGGATTATTTCAATGGTTATTATTTCTCTTGTGGTTAATTTAGACATAGAGATTTTTACTATAGATTGATAATTAGAATCTTGTGTTATTATTTTAATTAAATAGGACATATTACAAGAGAGTGTAAGATAAGATCTTTGAGGAAGACTAGTTAAGTTAAGATGATAGGTAGTCATGATAATAAAGAATAGATCAAGAAATCAAACCTTATGGGTAAGATGAAAGGGAAGTAGGAATCTAGATGAGAAGAATATATGATAGCCCAAATTTCCTTTCATGCTCAAAATGAAGATTTGAAGTGGTACATAAATAATGGATATTCAAGTCACATGATAAGAGATAAGAGTAAATTCATCATTGTTGGTGAATTTATTTGTTTTATTGCATTTACTTGTATTGATTATTTAGATTGGTGTACTAATTGTTTATTACAATTAGTATATTAAATTTATTAATAATCTACACCAAATAAGATAAGCTTGTTTAGCTAGTAATTCACTTAGACACTTATCTTGTTATAGTGGAGTTTTACTCGACTATTCAGGGTAGGATAAAATAAGATTGCTTAAGTAGTAGTCAACTTGTGTTCATAATTTACACAAGTTGGACACCTATCTTGTTAGTGTGGGGTTGCACTCCACTATCATGTAGTCAGATATCAGTTGAACTACACGTGTTGTGTGAGTTCCCTGATCTTTATCATGCACACCTTGCTCTATATAGGCAATGGATATTTATGTATTCTTTACCAAATTAATATTAAATTATCAGAGTAATTCATCATATTTGAGTTATTTATTCATTTATATTATTATCTTAGATATATAGTTATTGTTTATTACTATTACTATTTTATCTCTTATTTATGCTTTTTATTAGATTCATTAGATCATGTAGCTAATTCTAACACGGCACCAAAGAAATATTGAATCTATAGATTGCTAAATATTCAAGAGAAAAATATCTAGATATAGGATTGGTTTTTTAATTTTGTATATAGGCACAAATTGGAGTTTTGTGGATAATTTTTGAGCTTGCCATTGAGTTCAGAGTGCTTGAGATAGTCAAAATTATCTACAATTTTGTCTAAATTGGGCATAAGAGGTGAAATTGGCAAGGGTTTGATCCTAAAGCACTATGCCCAAATCTAGCAGGTACCTAAACATTAAAGTGTTTCTAAGAAAAATTAACCTCATGGTAGCATTCAAAAGGAATAAAATCCTATATATCCATATAAAATTTATCCAATTTGGACACAGTCAGCTAGAAGGCAAATTTGTTTTTCTCTCAAGGATGGATGTACAGACTGCACAGACCAATTGTTTTTTGGGCAGGCCTCATAGATCAACAAGTAAATTTGAAAGGGCAGGTTTAGGAGCCTATCATTTGAACATTGAGTGGTATTTTTGAGAATTTTGTTTTTAAAATAACTTAAAATTTCATGATATTCATTGCTATGATTTTAGTTTTTTCCCAGATTTGTTCTAGTTTTTATAGAATTCAAATTTTTCTATAGCAGCTCTTGCCCATCCTCATTTTTGCAACTTCAAAGGCTCATAAATTTCACATTACCTTGTATTGAGATCCTATTTTTTTTTAAAATTAATATTTTTTTTGATAAAAATGCATTGGTGTATAAATTTTTGTAATAAAGTGCATATTTTGTGTACTTTTAGACTAGAGGGCCTAATTGAGCTTTTTGTAAACTATAAAAAATATAATCCATCTTTATAATTACACTCAATTATAAAGTGCCAACAAATAATTGCTAGCTAGGATAAAAATAAGTTATTCAAGGGGTTTTTTGGTATGTTATGTACTTTAATTTTTGCTTTGTGATGGTTTATTTCCAAAAGCATCATGAGAAATCCTAAGTTCCCACTATTAACATCATATAACTACAACACATGGAAAAAAAATGCTTGAAATTCATTAATAATGTTAGGATATACACCTTAAAAAACAACTCTTCTTATTCTATTTACTAATGCAAAAGAGTTACAACACTTTCTCTTTAAAACTACTAAGGTAATTGGATGCATTCAATCTTACATATCTTTACATTTGAATTTTCATCTTGACAAATGTATAACTCCAAAATAGGCATGGGATAAATTAGCATCAGTATTTGCAAAAGTAGATGAGGTTCATGGTTACCAAATTGACAATGAACTCATTATTTTGGATCCTAAAAATTATGCTACAATACAAGACTACATCACTAAAGTCATAGATATTAGAGCACAACTTTTTGAATGTAAAATTGATAAAAAAAGATACTCAATTGCTTTTCAGTTCCTTAAACAAATTAGTTCCTGAATATTCATCTTTTGTCTCTAGTTTTTAGACTCAGAGGCTTACTTTAGGCACATCATATCAAATGCCCACCTTTTAGGTATTCTCTAAGATTCCAATCCTAGAAGAAGAAAAGTTAATAGCTATGGGTCTAATCAAGTCATCTAAATTTCAAGCTCTAATTGCAAGTCAACCTCATCATAAGCAAGTTTCAACATTAGCATCAAATGCAAGTTTAACTAAAAATAAGTAGAATAATTAGAATAAGTCACAAAAAGATAATAATAAAGGGCAACAATATTCCTTACAAGGAGATTATAAATCCATAAATAAGAAAGGGGATTCACAAAAAAGGACTAGCACTCCTTGACCTTATTACAAAAGGGGATTTCATAGTGAACAATATTATTGAAAGAAAGAGATTAATGAAATTAAGGGTCTTCTTAAAAATAATAACATCAATCAATTAAAGGATTCTTCCACCCATTCAAATTTAGGGAAAGGAAAAATACGACACTAGTTGTACTGGAAAATTCTATCAAGTCATAGGTAATTGACTCAGGTGCTTTGTACCATATGGGTTCTAAACAAGAATAATTGTCTAGATTAAAACCAAGTTCCTTGCCTCATAATCTCATAGGTGATGATTCTAAAGTAGATGTTATAGGAAAAGGTACAATTGATATTGATAGTGGTGTATTTGAGGATGTTCTCTATGTGCTAGAGTTATCAACTAACCTTCTCTCTATCTACCAAATCACTCATTTTGATACTATTAGGAAATTTGAGTTCACACCTAATTCTATATCAATCAAAAAATTGGAGGATAATGCCTTAGTTGTAGTGAGAAAAGTTGATAATAATACTAAATTTTATTCATTCTCCCACTTTGTACCTCAACCTTCCTCTATATATTTTCTCTCACACACTAATTCAGTGAGCAAGCTATGGCATGAGTGTTTTGGTCATTTGAACTACCATTATTTACAATAGTTTAGTTAGTAGGATATAGTTATAGGACTTCCACAGATTTATTTTTTAGGGGATATATGTTATGGTTTTGCCTTAGGAAAACATATAGAGAATATGTTTAATAAAGGGAAGGCTTGGAGGGATACACAAGTCCTCAAACTTGTTCATAGTGATTTAATGAGTCCATTACCTAATTTTTATTATAGTAAAACCCACTATGTTCTCATATTTATTGATGTTATTCCAGATATACTTGGGTTTAGTTTTTGAAAATCAAGAGTAAAGTATCTGATAGATTTATAGAGTTTAAAGCTCTAGTAGAGAAATAATCTGAGAAGTATGTTGAGATTAATTGCATAGATAATGAGAGGGAATATGTGAATAATAATTTTGAACAATTCCATGCTCTTGAAGGAATTGATCTTTAATATTCAATTGCATACACACCTCAGTAGAATGGTGTAGCAGAGAGGAAGAATAGATTCTTAAAAGAGATGGCAAGTTGTATGATTCATGAAAAATCATTAGTACCTGAGTACTAGGTAGAAGTGATTAATTGTGTTTCATATATACAAAATAGATTTCCTCACAAATATTTAAAGATGATAACACCTTTTGAATCTTGGTGTAATAAGAATCTAGATGTGTATCATTTTAGATTCCTTGGCAGTCCAACATGGGATCACATACCTTCAGAAAAGCACCATAGTTTAGAACAATAAAGTTGAACTTGCATATTTGTGGGATATCTTGATGGTGTTAAGGGATATCAACCCGTTAATCTAGATTCACATGAGCTTATTATAGTGATAAGTGTTTACTTTAAATAAATTCCTTTAGACTTATCTTCTAACATTTCTCATTCTTCTTCCTTAGAAGAATTAGATAATAGTGATGATGATATTACCACTTCATCTACTCATAGGGATGATGTGGTAATACCTCCCCAATAGGGTTTACTAGGTCATGTTCATCCTCTTCCTCTTCTAGATCCTCACCCATTGATGCCTTTGTGAGCTAGATAAACTTTGCTAGATGTAGACCCTCTTGTTAGGGATCCATTAGATATAAGGAGAACATAGTCACAACATGATCTTCCACATTCCTACATTACCATAGCTTCTAATCCATAGTCTTTTTAGGAAGTGATAGGGATAGTTTAGTGGAATTTAACAATGAAAGAAGAGTATGACTCATTTATTAGGAAAAACACTTGGGATCTTTTTCCTCTTCCTAAGGGAAGAAAATTAGTATGATATAGGTAGATATATCAGACGAAGTTTATAATAGATGGAAATATTGATAAGTATAAAACATGCTTAGTGGCCAAAGGTAATTTTCAAGTGGAAGGCATTGACTATACATAATCATTTGTACCTATTTATAAGATGAATTCCATTCACTTTATAATAGCTATTGGTTCAGCTCATGGTTGGGCTATACATCAAATGGATGTGAAGAGCACATTTTTTCATGGGGATGTTCATGAGGAGATATATATAGAGCACCCAAAAGGGTTTATTTAGGATTCTTCATTGGTGTGTCACTTTCAAAAATATCTCTATGGTCTAAAACAAACCCTAGGGCTTGGTATTCCAAGATGGACACATTTATTCTCTCAGTTGGGTTCTCAATATGTCACTTAGATCTGAATGTCTACATTATATGGCAAGAGGAATCACTATTATACTTAGATCTCTATATTGATTATTTCATTATTATAGGGAGCACGACATCCATCATCAATAGTGTTAAAACTGCACTTCATGATAGGTTTTCTATGATAGACATGGGCTTATTGAACTATTTTATTAGGATTCAGATAGCACAGTCCTTTTATAGGATTATAATTTAATAGCGTATGTATGCCATAGAATTGTTAGCTTGATTTCACATGGTTGATTACAGGCCTACACCAAATCCTTTCTTATCTAGAGTTAGACTTGAGGTTCATTGTTCCACTTCCTTGATTGATGTCACATTGTATCACCAGCTTTTAGCTAGCCTCATCTATATGACTCATACATGGCCTGACATTTCATATGTAGCTGGCATGGATTCACACTTTATGCAAACACCACATAAGCTTCATTAGAGAGCCACACCATGTAGTTTTAGTTACATTTAAGGCACTATCAGATATGAGATTCACTATATAGTAGGTATAGGTTCAGACTTAGTGGGATACATAGATTCTAATTAGGCTAGCAATTATGATGATCATAAGTCCACTTCTAGTTATAGCTTTCACTTCTGATCTAACACCATTTATTGGTAAAGTAAGAATAAAAATCTTATTACTCTTTCATCCATAAAAGCTAAGTATCATGGCACTGTTAATGTCACTACTAAGGCTATTTGGTTTTAGAATATTAGCACTGAGGTTGGTGTTCCATTTCAAAATCCATCAGTCATCTACTATGATAACCAGAGCACTATCTAGATATTGAAGAATCTAGTTCATCATCAGAGAACCAAAAACATAGAGATCCATAAGCACTTTATCAGGAAGTTGATTTAGGTAGAGATCATTGACCTTCAATATTGTCCTATAGAGGAGTAGATTGTAGATATTTTCACCAAACCTTTCACTGAGAGAAAGTATCTTCACTTACCATCTCTTTTGGGGGTGTAAAACATCAGTTCTTTAGGGGACGTTAATTCTTTAGGGGGGTCTCCTAGACCTTCATTTTAAGGAGGATATTTTTTCATTAGAGTTTTCTCATTTCCCCATCTATTTATACAGAGTACCTAATATGGCTACACATTACCGAGACTCTTATTTGCATAGCCCTACCTAAGATTCACTTATGCGGGGTGTTAGTAAATTTATTTGCTTTATTGATTTTACTTGTATTTATTATTTATATTGGTTCACTAATTACTTATTTTAATTATTTTATTATATTTATTAATAATATTCACTAGATAGGATAAGCTTGCTTAGCTAGTATTTAACTTAGACACTTATCTTGTTATAGTGGAGTTCCACTCCACTATTTAGGGTAAGATAAGATAAGATTGCTTAACTAGTAGTCAACTTGTGTTCATCATTTACACAAGTTAGACACCTATCTTGTTAGTGTAGAGTTTCAATCCACTATTCATGTAGTCAGATATCAATTGAACTACATGTGTTATGTTAGTTCCTTTATCTTTATCATGTACACTTTGATCTATATAAGTAATGGATGTTGGTGTATTCTATATCAGATTAATATTGCATTATCATAGTAATTCATCATATTTGAGTTATTTATTTATTTATATTATTATCTCAGATATATAGTTATTATTTATTATAATTACTATTTTATCTCTTATTTATTGTTTCTATTAGATTCATTAGATCCTATAGCTAATTCTAAAAATCACTTTGAATAATAATGGCATAGGGTCAATGAGATTTAGAGATAACACATCTGGTAATATAGTTAGCAAAGGTGCTTTGAGCTTGGACAATGGGAAGACCAAGACAAAAAATGTATTATATGTAGATAACTTAAAACACAAATTTTTGAGTGTAAGTTAAATGTGCACCCAAAGACATACCCTAAAGTTTCATGACAAATGATGTGAGATAAGGAGAGTAAAATCAAGTAGGTTGATTTTCAAATCTAAGATAGTTGAGAATAATATATATGTATTAAATGTGATCACAAAAGAGAAGTGTTTTATGAGATATTTATATGAAATTTGGTTATGGAATAGGAGGTTAGGTCATTTGAACTTTGACAATCTAATCAAGACCAGCTCTAAGGGATCCATGAAGAACATGACCAAAATTTCCAAACTTGTAGATGATCTTTTTAAGGCATGTCAACATGCTAAGCATATTAAGAGAAGATTCAAATCTAAATAGCACTCTACTACTAGACCTTTATAACTAATATATGTGGTCTTACAAGGATTAAAATCATTCAAGGTGATAACTACTTCATGTTACTTATACTTGACTTCACAAGAATGAATTTGGTATCATTCTTGAAATATAAGTCTAAAGATCTAGGTAAGCTCAAAAATTTCAAGGCTTTGGTTGAAAATGAGATGATTGTGAATATCAAGTGTCTTAGGTTTGACAAAGGAGAAGAGTTTTTGTCAAATGAGTTTGATGAGTTTTTTGAGGTAAATAGAATAATAAGATAGTTCTCAGCTAATAGAACACCTCAACAAAATGGGATGGTTGAAATAAATAACAAAACTATTCAAGAAATGGTAAGGACCATGTTGAATGAGTTAAAGTTGTTTAATGGATAATGGAAAGAAGTTGTGGCTATTTAAATTTACACTTTGAATAGAGGACAAATTAGGATCAATGGTGATAAGACTCCATATGAATTGTGGAATGGCAGACCTACTAGTTTTGAACATTTCAAAGTATTTGGAAATATAAAGAGAGATGATGAGGACTTAGTCAAGTTTGACTCAAAGTCTAATGAAGTTATTTTCTTGGGATATTCATAAGTTAATGCTTCTTATATATGTTACAATAAGAGGTTGCAAAAGATAGTAGAGATCATAAATGTGAAGATTGATGAGACAAAGAAATCATATTCTTAGTCAAATAATGATGAAGGAGAAATAAAAATAGAGATAGTTGATGATGAAGAATAAATCAAGGATAGAAAGGACACAAAAGGTCCTTCTAGGTAGATTCAAAAGGATCATTCTAAATCTTAGATTATTGGCAATAAAAGTGCAAGTATACAAATAAGAAGAAAAATGGTGAGTAGTGTTAATCAAGAAGATACTTACTATCTAAATTTAAACCTAAAATTTATGTATAAGCAAGTGAAGATAGGTTTTGGATAGATTCTATAAATGAGGAGTTAAATCAAATTGAGAATAATGAGACTTAGGTCTTAGTACCTAGACATAAAGAGAAAAATGTCATTGGTACAAAATGGGTTTTTAAAAACAAGTTGAATGAGAATGGAGAAGTCACCAAAAGCAAGGATATACTAGTATGCAAGGGATATGATCAAGTATAAGTAGTGGAATTTAAGGAAACCTTTGCTCCTATAGTAAGGTTAGAGGATATTAGGTTGCTTATTGCCTATGCAGGTTTCAAAGGCTTGAAGATATACTAGATGGATGTTAAGTTAGATTTCCTAAATGGAGACTTGGAGGAAGAATTTTACATTTATAAATATAATGTTTTCTTATTTATTGATAAAAAATACTATGTATATAGGTTGAATAAGGTTCTCTATGGTCCAAAACAAGCCCCTATATCTTGGTATGCTATACTAGGCAAGTATATTATAGACCAAGGTTTCAAGAAAGGAGTTAGAAATAGTAACTTGTATATAAAAACTAAAAATGACCATTAGTTGATAGTAGTGGTCTATGTGGATGATATCATCTTTGGTGTAAATAGTAAGAACATGACCAAGGGCTTTAAAAAGGTGATGAAGTTAGAATTTAAAATGTATATGCTTGGAGAACTATCCTTATTTATTGGACTTCAAATAAATTTAAATATATTAGTACACCTATGGTTATAATATGTAAGCTAAGCAAGGAGGATGAATCGTCAAGAGTCAATCAGATAAAATATAGATTAATGATTGGGAGTTTGTTGTATATTACTACTTATAGACTTGACATCATGTAAGTAGTAGGTCTTGTGGGAAGATTTAAAATAGATACTAAGTAAATTCATATATAATTATTTGAGTGGATACTTAGGTATCTCAAGGGAACTATGGAGTATGGATTGTGGTACCCAAGGAGCAAGAAGTTTGATCTATTAGCCTATATAAATGTAGATTAGGATGGGATTTTAGATGATAGAAAGAGCATTAGTGGAGGATCATTCTTATTAGGTGAGTTTATAATATCATGGATAAGCGAAAATCAACCATCAGTGTCTCTATATACTTGTGAAGTTGAGTACATTGTAGTAGATTCATGTTATACTCAAGTTTTGTGGATGAGACAAGCCTTAAAAGACTACAAAGTTGAGTTTGATGGTCCTAGTCCTATTTTTTTGTGATAATAATAGTGTCATAATTGTTTCATATAATATTTACATGCATTAAAGGACCACACACATTCCTATCAAGTATCATTTCTTAAGAGAACAGGTAAGTGAACAAACTATTAAAAATGAATTTATGTCTAGTAAGGATCAAATTATAGATATCTTGACTAATCCTATTCTAAAGGCTACTTTTGAATATCTAAGATAGGAATTAGGTGTGATTAATACTCCTAGTAGTCACTAAATAAGTCAAGTTCTTATGGGGTGATAATAATGAGGTGTTTTATCTTTAAGAGTAGGAAAGAGGTGCATGAGCTATGAGGTCAAAGGGGGAGTCATATCAGTTTGACAAGAAGAAGATGACTAAGGTATAAAGTGAAATAGGGGGATCTTGTTGATATTATATTTCATTTATATTTATTTATTTTTGTTTTAGGTAGTTATTTTTCATTAATATCAAAAGGGGAAATTGATCTGTATGGGGGAGATGTATCCTAGTAAGATAAGCTTATTTGAATGTTACCATCAATGAATGGTTTCTGTCAATGATAAAGGGGATATTTTTAAGAATGTGCTATAAGATATCCATGGATTTTTTGTTAATGTCATTAAACTTTCATTTATGTCATTTTAAGTTGTCTTTGTTGTTCTTGAAGTTGAGTTCATGAGCCATGTCTTGAGAGACTTAGTGAGAAGGCATAGGCTTGGTAGTATGTTGAGGTGAGTAGTCTAAGGATTATAAGAAAAATATTGGAAGTGTGTGATAATGGTAGGATGTTTTATGACATGATTATGAGGTGTTTATAATATTACAATAGGTTTCAAAGTGTGTTCAAGGTCTAAGTGTGAATGGAAGTTCAAGGCCTAATGTGCAAAGAGACCTAGTGTGGCCTAATGAGGGGTCAAGTTCATTTTCCAAGGTGACATATCTCATGAGAGAAATTACAAAGGTGTTATATGTTGTTTAAATTATTTTTTTGAAGTATTATGTCCTATACTAAATAATTAATCATGAAATGTGGTTTTGACATTTTTTATGTGCATAGAATGAGGTTTTATAGACTTGAGAAAGATTTTATTATGCTCATTTACATGTTCAAAATTTGTATGAGGATCTACTAATTTAATGGTAGTTTGGTAATGGTCCTATATTAAGTTTTATAGCATTTATTTTTGGGCTGAGGGTCTAAGATTTATGAATGATTGTTAAAAATGGAAGATAGTCTAAACCCTCTCTAAAACCCTAATAGTGACCCAATATGGAAGATATGATAAAAAAGAGATTATAATGGTTTTGTTACCTATTATTATGATTTTAATTTGTATTAAAATATCCAAAGTACCTCCATGTGGCATTGGTCTATCCTAAGAGTGAGTGGAAACTACAAGAAACCCCTTATTTCTTGGATTTTTGCTGTAGTAGGCATGATTGACTAGGTCAAAGCATGCAAATAATTGGAAGATTATGTGTGAGAATATTATTTTATTATAATGTAATTTTATAATTAGGTTATGTACTTTAAGTATGTTAAACTGGTCATGAAACTTGGCTTATCGCTAAAAAGGCCTAATGAGGAAGACAATGAGAAAACTAGGCAAAAGTGAGATTTGAGATTAGGGATGGGTTGAAATGGATTAGGGATGGATCCAAATTCATGGGGTTATATTTAAATACCTATGTAACATATAAAATTTTAATATAATCTCTAGATATTCTCATATACAAACAGAAAGTTGATCTCAAAGTGACCTGTCTAACATAGTGAGGTCTGTGTAAGGTGAAGCCATGAGATTAGTATGTAAGACCAATATTGATATTGAAAATTATATATATATATATATATATATATATATATATATATATATATATGTTATAATTATTATTTATTATCATATAAACCCATTTTAATTTAATAAAATTGTTCACATAGGTGTTCTAAAGTTTGGGTTTCCATGATTGTGTTTTGGAGCTACGAGCAGGTTTCTATGTTTGAGTGAGATTGATGTTCCTAAGTCATTATGCTTATAATTTAATATAAAAATTAATATAAATATGTTATATATTTCTAAAATTTTCATTTTAATTTATTTTTATTCACTATAAATTCCTATGAAAGTTTGAAAAGTCAAAGGTTCTTGACTAGGTTTTGAAGCCTATTTGTAGTTCTAAGTGATCAATTTGAGGTCTTTTACCTTATGTGGTGTATTATAATGGAAATTATGATGAATATAATTCCATTTATTTTATATCCATGTTAAATTTTTATTATTTTATGTTATAAAGTTTAGTGTACGCTTCATATTTTCAAGGCAAACTTTCTAGCATTGAGAAGGGCCAATTGTGAGTAAGAATGACATGGTGTAAGGAGTTAAATAAGCTAAATGGTTTTGTGGACATAAGGTGAGATTATTAATGGTATAATTTAAGTGTGCATGAATTTTTTAATCAATTTTGAGAGGATAAAAATTTTCTAAGGTGGTCAAGGTGAAATGTGTGCCTTGAGAAGACCTAATTGCATTAGGTATCTATTAGGCCTAATAGTGGTTTTGGTCGTTATGGGTTGTGAGAGAAAAATGTAATGTTTTTTTCACTTGAGAAACATGTTTTTTTTAATATTATAAGGGTGATAAAATTATGGATAGGATTTTGGATGACCAAGGTGGGTGAGATCAAAAGTTAAGTATAAAAAGAAGGTCTAATAGGCCTTAATTTGACTAATTAGAATATTAGGGGAATGAACAAATGATATAGAGGTTTGGAAAATAGGTATAGGGATTTAATAAAATAAAATATGTGTTTTTAATATGTCATGAATTTATAAAAATTATTATACATGTGATGCGTAAGGTCATATGACTTAAATCTACCAATAAGAGGGTTATTTGAGCAAAGAGGCCTAATAGGCTATTTAAAGGAGATAGAAGAGTGTGAAGAACAAAATAATGGGATAATAATAATTTGAGTGAGAAATAGGTGTATAAAGGTGATAATATTTTATATTTATTTTATTTGGTTCTAGTTTATCTATGGGTTTGGTGCATCCTTGTAATTTGGTGCTTGTTAAAAAACTAGCTGAGTTGGTGCTTGTTAAAGAACTAGTTGAGTTGGTGCTAGACTAGTGAGGGGTTGGTGCTTCTTTTGGGATTGGTTATCCTTTTGAGGTTGGTTCCTCACTAAATATTGATTAATTGATTATAATACTATAGTAAAATATATTTTTTTAGTCAGTTTTATCCCCCATAAGCATCTCCTACATAGCTCTTGTGTTCTTGTGTTATGTTCCTGCTTCATGCTCATATGAATGATTGATTATGCATTGCTATATTTTTATGCTAGTTTTAATGATTAATGAGTGATATGTGAAATTGAAATAAAAAATTTAATATTAATTCATCCCACCCTCTCATTGGTTTTAATTATAACAACATGGACATATAGATGTGGACTTTCCTTGATATAGGAGCTACTTCCTACATTGGGGGCATTCTTTCACTGGGGAATACTATTACTTTACAAAGTTTTTATATTTAATTTAATAGTTGTATTGATATTATATATGTATTAAAACATAATATAATTTTCTTAAAAAAATGGAGAGATATATTTATTGAAATGAAATTACATAAATCTATATTTAGATACATTCTATAAATGAAAAGTCTATACATAGAAATATGTATGTATCAAGACTCCAAATGGAAAGCATTCTTGTGATAGCTAGAATAGACCAAGAAATAATTAGAATAATTTTTAAACAAGTCTATAGTATCCCTATTTAAGTTTTTAACAAGTTTGATGTAATATGTAGCTAGTATGATGTAATACATAGCTAGTATGATGTAATTTGTAGCTAGTCTGATGTAATCCATAGTTGGTCTAATGTAATTCATAGTTGGTCTAATGTAATATATAATTGGTCTGATGTAATTCATAGGTGATGGGCATAGACATGGACTAAGTTCATAGATATTGTAGAATAATTTGACATTACTCTAACATTGTTATTGAATGTTTACTCTTCATACTTTGAATCATTATAGCATAGTATGAACTATGTATGCACATATTGACATATTTTTCCAAATAATCATTATAAATAACTAAAAAAAGATAAAAATTAATAATAAAGGAATAACCATGATATATACATGTTATTTTATTTTAAATAAGCCATAAGTTTGGAGACTAAATTTAAATCCACTTCTTATGCAAAAAAATGATGTTATTTCATGGATATAACGATCCATTTTATGGTCTCATCATCTCCTCCACACCTAAACTCATGCATGCCACTATTTAAAACATCATGATATAAATGCATGGGTTAGACATAGTCTTCATATGTCAAATGGGCTTTCCAAACTAAATTTATGTATACAAGTATAATGAAATTTATCTTTTAAAATCTTTGATAAAAGTTACCAATGAAAATGGACATTTAAGGATAGGTTTTTGTGTGGAGGTTTTTCATACTATCCTTAGATTCTTTTTTCACATAGGTTATTATATGGAATTATCATGATAATTTCCTCATTTTTTTTAATAAGATGAGATTAGGTTCTTATGTTGAGAAATTTTTAATAAGATGAAATAGATTTTATTTTGAGCATAAAGAAACTCTTGGCATAGAAAAATCTTGTTCTTTTTTAAAACTATGCACCATTATCAAAATCAAAATATATATTCATTAACTTGTTTATTTGAATAAATCCAATTAATTTTTTTATAAATCTATTCTCCCCCACACTTGATGTCATGCATGTCCACATGTATACTAAAGGAATGAAGTGGAATGACATTACAAAGATTAGATGTAAGTTTGTTTTCCTTTTCTCCATACAAAAGCTTTTACAAGAATTGAAAAATTGGATCTTCATGTAATAACAAAACTTATAAATAAATTTAAATGTAAAATATTAAATTAATATACCTTGGCATAACTTCAATCTTCATTTCCTCTTTCATAGTATCTAAAGTGAAAAATGTTGGAAAAAGTGTTATTAAAGTTACAGTCCTAATATGCTAAGAAATAAGAGCATAGATGTAAGTAACCAAGTAAAAAGTTTCATCAAATATTCCATTTGAAAAATTATATATTTTTTATTTTATTTTTGTCCTTCACTAGCTAGTAAAGTGTTTTTCTAATCAAGGCTCTTTATTCTATCACTTGGTTTATCGATGAGCTAGTTTTCAAACGAAGACCTCCAATAATGCCCAAGGGTTTTCATTGTTATTTATTTTATTTATTTATTTTTATTTTTAAATTGGTGATATGGAAAATATTAATCTTATAATGCATGCATCCTTATACTACTTTAAAATCTGTCATTAAATATTCTTTTTGTTGATGTTTCTTCATTAATTGTCTATATAGTGATGACCAATAACTAGTAATAGATACTTGCAAATTATATTACATTTTTTTGTTAAAATTAACTCAAGATAATGAGCCTACTAATTTATAAAGTCATGGAGATAAATTTTTACCTCTATAATGATTCCTTGTGATCAGATTATCCTAGGTAACTAAATGTTGGAGGTTCTTGGCTTCCTTACTGTAAATACATTTTGCATACCTTCTCTTATAATTCAAAACTTTATGTTATTTATCAATAGCTTGGCCTAGAATTTCATCAATATAAATAAACTCTTACCTATATTTTTATTTGGATAGGAAATCAAAAAGTGAGGGTCTAGGGGTGGCAATCCCTAGTAGGGTTAAGGGATAGCACACTTCCTATAATGATATAGGGCAAGGTCGAGGGAAAGTGCCCCTTGAAGCCAAGCCCAATTTACCACTTTTATAAACACAAATCTACTTATCATTGAATATATTTTGATTATTTTGTGTTATTTACATAGCTTCTAATTCTTATTAATTTTTAGCACCTACATTACTCACGATCCTATGATAGTATTTGAAAATTTTATGTTCTAGTTTGTATGCTAATATTTATTGGGATGAAAGTCTTTTTTTTTTCAACTATCATCATTTGAAAAAAAAATCAAACAGTTTATAATAGCCATGTAAACTAACGATAGACACAAAATATAATAAAAATTGAGCATTGAGACTGGATTGATTAATTTTTTTGAGTATTCTTAGATAATATTCCAAGTAAAATATATTTCTATTTTCTATCAAACATCATTGCATGATATAGTTTAGCATGAAATATAAAAAATATGTGCAAAATTAGAAATTAGTTAAAGAGAAAATAAAAATCACACATGCTAAAAAGTAATTTTTTTTCAATAAAATCAATAGTTATGTAAGACTTATCATTATTTTTTGGAATGTGATTTTTTCAGCCCTACAAATCTGGAGCAATATTTCTCTTTTGCTGCATGTAGTGATGCCAAATCCACTACATGGTTTATTCTAGTATTTACATGATGGTCATCAATTCTTTCACATAGAATATCCAAAAAATATTTGTGAACTAATTAAACTTTTTTATAGTAAAAATAAGATCATTTTTTCAAAAGAATCCACTTCTATCATGATCTATATTTCATGAGGTTTTTATTATTTTTAATTTTTCAATTTTGTTTGACCCACATAGATTCTATCTAAAATAACTATCTTAATGCATGGTGATATATTTGCATGCAATATTCTGGGAGGCTATCTTTATGCATTATGTATAATATCCACATGAATATCTCCTAGTCATGAATGAATAAATATAATAGAAAAACCATTGAAATCATTATCATGCATAATAGTTATTTCTATCAACCATACTAGATTCAGAATAGAGTTAATTATATAGGTAGAACTACCAGATAAAATCACACATGTTTTGGTTAGAGTGACAATTCCTTTTATACCATATAATTTTGAATATTTAACCTCTTAAATATAATGTCTTGATTAGATATTTCTACATCAATAATTTACTAAAAAACAACTATTCTTCCTAGAAGATTGAATACGCACTATAATTCTATCTCAGGAGTCTTACTTTAGAAAGTAAAAAGACTGGATTACAAAGCATTTATTTTAGCAAAGATCATCAACATAATTTTCTTGTGAAAAATTATTTTATAATTTTTTTATTATCATGATTCCATCTCTTTTATCCATCCCTTTCATTTGTCTCATAATTTCACTCCCAATCTACATCAAACACTCATTCTTCCTTCATGATGTTAATAGTTATATTTTCTACACAACACCATGTTCCCCAAAAATAGTGCCAAAAATTATTAGAAAAATAAATACTCTTCATTTAATAATGTTAATCAATAGTTGGTGTCCAAAAGTTGTATGCAATAAGAGAGAGATCTTTGGCAAATAGTTCTTTCTATCACAATCCACACTTGTAGGAATTGAAAATCACACTTACATAAATTAAATCACACTTGAAAAAAGTATATTATTGAATTTAAAATAAATGATAACAAATAAAACACATGTAGGTTCAAAATAAACTATACAAAAAAATGTTTACATTAACAAAGAAATAAAATAATGATTTACAACAAAATGATAATTATAGAACAAAGAAATAAATAAAAATACATTTATCCATATTCCTTGGAATGAGTGGCCAACTCATTCCTTGGAAGAGGATTTATTAATAACATAAGATATAGAATAGATTACTCATAATGATGGAAAGAAAAGTATATTGGTTGATTAATTTGGGTGTGGAAGGTTTTGTTTATAATCTCATGCTTCCAACCAACACCTTATTCAAGAGTAAAAACCTAAGTATTATATCCTATCTCAATCTCCAAAAAATATGGAGACAAATATTTATTGGAATGAAATTATAAAAATATATATTTGGGTATAATCTATAAAGGAAAGTCATATATATATATATATATATATATATATATATATATATATATATATATATATATATATATATATATATATATAGAAAGACTCCAAATGTAAAGTGTTCTTGTGATAGTTGGAATAGAACACACAATTATTAGACTACTTTCTAAACAAGTCTATAACAAATCTATTGAAGTCTATGACAAGTCTGATGTAATCCATAGCTAGTTTGATGTAATCCATAGCTAGTCTGATGTAATCTATCACTACTCTAATGTAATTTATAGCTGGTCTGATGTAATCCATAGCTTCTAGACATAGATATTGACTAATTCTAGGATATTTTATAAGACTTTGACACTACTCCAAGATTATTCTTGAATGGTTACTCTTTATACTTTGAATCATTATAGCTTAGTATGAACTATGTATTCACATATTGTCATATTTTTCCAAATAATAATTATAATTAACTAATAAATATATATAAATTACTTATAAATGAGTAAATATGATATATACATGTTATTTTATTCTAAATAAACCAAAATTTTTGAGACTACATTTAGATCCACTTCTTATGCAAGAAAAAAGATGTTATTTCATGGATACAATAAGCTATTATAGTCTGATTAGATGATAAAATAAGATAAGTACTAGTAATAAATGCCTAAAATTGTTTATACATGGGTTCCACCCTTAAAGTATGTTAAATTGGTCATTAATGTTAGCCATTCCTAGACAAGCATAATGGTGTGAACAGTGATAAACCCAGGTAAAAATGAGAAGATGGATTTGAGGGTCTAAGCATGTCATTTTGATGAAACAAAGTGTATGAAGATTTTATTTATGATTTTTAATTAATGTTAATTATTTTAATAATTTATTTAGGTTAGTGAATATGGTGAAAAATTTTCTCACAAATGACCTGTCTATTTCAGATAAGACTATGAAACATGAGGTCAATAAATTGGTCTGCAAGACCAATATTTATCATTAAAACATATGATATTTATAAATAATAATGGTATTGAGAAATAATATGACCATTTACAAGAATCATATGTCATTTAAAGTGTCTACATAGGTGTTGGAGGTCGAAGTCAGCATGATTGGTCCTTGAGGTAAATTGGTGTAATTGAGTGAGTAAGTTGCAAAGATGTTCTTGAGCCTTTATCTCTTGAGTGAAAGTGTTTCAATAATCTAAGTGTGATTTTGAGGTCATTTATTATATTCAAACATTTTTAATTTTTATTTATTAATTTTTTTAATTGTATTTGAGATTCATTCTTGCAAGATAGGTTTTGACTGTACACAGGCCTAATAGGGCAGTTTGTCCTAAAGAAGGTTTCAAGGTATGAATAAAGGATGTAGATCTAAAAAATCATGGATGATGTCATTATATGTCATTTAATAAGTAATTAATTAGTTTTATTTGTTTAATAAATCTACTTAGGCCCAAGAAGATCAATATTTGGCATTAATAGGATAGATCTAATGAAATTAGGTCTCTATGAGGCCTAAAAGAGAAATGTGGTCTAACTAATTTTTTATAGACCAAAAGGGGTCTAAAGTTAATTTGAACCATATTAATAAATTATTTTAAGACCTGTTATATGTTTTACCTAAGAGGTTTAAGGTGTATGGTTGACTAAGTGGTGTGTAACCATGAGTATAGCATATATACAAGACATTTTAGGCCTGTTTAGTTGTGTAGAGTGTAAGTGAATAAAATATTATTTGTTATAGTACAAGGAGGTCTTGAAATGAGATAATAATATTATATTAGAGGTGTGATGAGGTTTTTTATCTATTTCTAAATTGCTTAGGTAGTTGGTGCTTCCTTGCAAGTAAGTTCTTGCTAAAGCATAGTCAAGTGGGTGCTTGACTTCATTAGGGTTAGCATTCCAAGTTGAGTTGGTGCTCAAATAAATTTGATATTTTATATTATAGAATAGTATTCAATTTTTAGGTATAAAATTGGTTTTTCCCCCTTGAATTTTTCCCACTCATATATATGTTTTATGTGTTATGCTCTTGTTTCATGCTTATGTGACTGGTTTTTTATGCATTTTTATATCATTTTATTGATTTTATGGTTCAATGAATGTTAAATTAAATATGAAAGAAAGTTTTAAACAATGATTCACCTAACCTCTTAGTGATTATGATTCTAACATTTGGTATCAAATCTTGGTCCTTTAAATAAGGCCTAACAACTTAAAGGAGATCTTAAAAGCACAAGCATGTCCTATCATAAAACCCAAGAAGGTTTCTCAACCAATAAGGCTCCTATTTTTAAAGGGAATAGCTATGAGTTTTGGAGAATTAAAAATGAATAATTATCTAACATCCTTAGGTTATGACATATGGAAATATCTTGTTGATGTATTCACTCCACCTTCTACACCACCAACTAACATAATAGGCAAGAAGGTAAGTGAGAAAAATTCTAAGGTAATGAATGTCATTTTGTGTGGTCTTTCAAAGATAGAATTTTTAAAGGTCATGTATTTTGATATATCCAAATGAATTTGGAAAAAAAATTAGACCATTTATGAAGGAGACACAAAAGTCAATTTAGCAAAGTTGTAGACCTACCAAAGGTAGTTTGAAAGTCTGAGAATTAAGGAGGATGAAAACATTGCATTTTATTTGTTAAGAGTAAATGAAGTGGTAAATATCATCATATGTCTAGGAGAGAAGTTTGAATAATCAACTATATTCTAAAAGATATTAATATCCTTGACATCTATGTTTGATTCAAAGGTGTTTATTATAGAAGAGATCAAAGATCTTAACATACTTCAAATGGAGATCTTCATGAAATCTTCATTGCTTAGTAAATGAGAATAAGTGATGAAATACCTTCCAAGAAGGAAGCTACATTCAAAGCTAAGAAAAAATCATAGGATAATAAGGTCAAGGATGATGTTAAAACAAAAATTGATGATGAAAAGATAGAAGTTATGTTAAAAAACTAAGAATAGGATTAGGTAAGAATAAATGCAGGCTATCATTCAAATGCTTTAACTATGGTAATATTGGTCACTTTGCCTCTAAATGTCCTAACAAGGATAATATTGAGCATGATGAAGAACGTGATGAACATCATGGTGATGATAATAATATATATATAAGCCTAATAAGAAAAAAAAGGGTTTTCAAAAGTATAAAGGCATGAAAGGGTCATTCTAGAACAAGAGAAGTTTCTATAACAAAGAAGATAGTAGCTCATCTGATGTAAGTGACACAAGTACATCTGATAGTGATGATGATAGTAATGATCATGATAGCAATGAAAACTTATTCATGGATATAGAAACATACAATGAGGGATGTTTAAAAGCAAAAATATTATGGATGATAAAGAATAAAATAAAGAAGAGGTGAAAGTGATCCTTGAGGTATAATTGATGAGTGCTCTAGAGGATTTGATGTTTCAAAGAAGGAAGGATAAAAAATTGAGATTATTGGTTAAGAGTTATGAGGATCAAATCAATATCTTTGAAGAGAGACTAAGCAACAACACCAATGAACATGAGGAGATCATCAAACAATTATAAACTCAAAATGATATTGTATCTACAAGTCTCAAGACCAAAGAGGAGGAATGCACTAAATTTAGAATAGAAATGGAGTCCTTAAAGGTAGAATTAGATCAGGCAAAAATCAAATTGAATAGAAATCAAAATTTTGAAAAGAGTACTAAAGTTCTTGGTGATATTTTTTGTATTCAAAGGTCTCTACATGACAAGATAGGTCTTGGATTCAAAGAAAACCAAAAAGATAACAAGGAGAGCTAGACCTCAAATACCTATGTATAAACTCTCAAATATGAGACTCAAAGTGATCATCAATAAATCAAGAGTATCAACGTGAAAATCAACATTAAGAGACCAATAAGGTAACCCAATGTAATGAGGTACTCCAATTATTTCAATGGTTATTATTTTACTTGTCATGGCTTTAGTCACAGAGTAAGTGATTGTATAATGGTCTCAAGGGATGAGTTATCGTGGGACCATGGGAGAAGGAGTGATCAATCAAGAGGTAGGTATAATAATATTGTTTGATACAATTGTCATAATATGGGACACATTGCAACATTATGTCCTTATAGAGTTAGAAAACCCTCAAGACTTCAAAAGGTGTATGGAGCTCCTAGAGTACATAAGAAGGGTCAAACATTGATATGAAATCCAAACAAAGTCAAGATTAATCATATTGAGTCCAAGAGTCAAGATGGATTATTTATTAAGGTAGACTAAGAACCAAAAGTGAAGGAATGTCAAGAACACTCATTATTTATATATATTGACAAGAGAGTCAAAGAGAAGAAGAAGGATGATAAGGTAGATGAGTTGAATATCTTAGTCAAGCTTAAGTGGATTATAAAGATGGAATATTAGTCTCATAATTACAAGATGACTGAGAAGAGTGGTTTGGAGGTCTTATAATATCATGAGTTCATAATGTTTTATGAACCCTATGGAAAGGGGTGACTTTAGTAGGCTTCATGGAGACAGTCTTCTATCAATAGTAGCATAAAGTTGTAATCAAAGAAGGATTTAATTTGAGAGGATTCTAGGTTGCATGTGTTACAAGGTATGATTTATTTTCTTTATATCTTGTATGACAAATTGAAAAAAGTTATTTTAGTATGAGCATTGATTTTTGGGATCATTTCATTAGGATTCATGGTATGGAATGAAAGTCTAAGCATAGGATTATGTCTAGAGACAAATTGAATATGGATTGGTCTAAAAGACCAATATGGTCATAGAGATAAGTTAGATGTTTTTGCCAAAGATAGAAGTGTGATGAAAACTTTTATATTTGATTGGTTATGAGAGATGAGCAAAATAAATCTATGTTTCTATGAGTTGATAGCTTGATTTGTGTTGACAATTAGTATTGGTATCAAGATACTTGAAGGAAGTTGAGGATGGTTTGATAGTCTTGATGACTTAAGTGATGAGCATAAGTTATAAAGACAAATGGGGAGTCTCTAATTCCTAAGTTGGTGTCACAAGTGGGGTATCCTAGTGAGTTATCAAGAGTGGTTTCCATCTTGTGACTCAAGAGGATAGTATGGCATTAAGTGGATATTTGTATCTTTGTGTTGTGAAGTATCAATATAGTGATGTATATGTCATAAGAAGCATGGTTTCTTGAGGTCCAAGGAGTACATGATAGTTTGTGGAAGACCCTTTATCATTAATGTCAAAAGGGGGAGAATGAGTAGATGGGAAAAGTGCCTTTTTGAGGTGATTTTAGATTGTAGTTTGCTTGCCATCAATGTGTTTTCCATGAATAAAAAATGGGGAGTTTGTTAGCATATTGTTGTCATTGATGTCAAAAGGGTAGTTTTGACAAAATTTGACCTTTGTTAAAATTTGAGTCAACCCCCTACTTTTTTAAAAAATTTGTATAAATTTATTCATGACATATAGAGGTGTCCTTGTGATCCAAATGTTCCACTTATGCCTAGCCTAGTCTTAGTTCAAGCCTAACACTTTGTACTAGTCAAATCAATGATGGTCAACCCTAGTCAAATAGGGTCAAACCTGTAAAATACATAAATTTTGTTATTTTTGTCCTAATATTATTTTGAATATGATTTAAGACATCTTTAGTTCATTTAATTACTTTTATCATGTTCAATATGCAAAAAATGGCCTTGTGGGCCCATTTTGAGCTAAAAAGGACTTTTATGGATGGATAAGGTGACCAACTTGTCACTTGAATAAGGTCAAAATCTGGTTATGATAGTCTAAGAGTTAGTTATAGTCAGATAAGGTCAGTTTTCTCTTGTTTTGAGGGCCTTTATGGAACTTGCATATAATAAATCATCTCATTTTTAGGTGAAAATGTTAGAAAGGTTTCTCTTCAGCTCCCAGTAGCCATTTCTACATTTGGTTTGTAAGAAAATGCATAAAATTTCATCTCTTTCTTCTTTTCCTCTTTTCTTGTCTTATCAAGCAAAAAAGAAGCAACGTCAAACATATGGTACAAGTGGAATGGGAGGGAATGCTAAAACAGGGGTATAATTCTCTATGTCCTCTTCACATACATAACAAGAACTTCCATTTTGGCACCTTATTCTTCATGAACCAATGCTAACATTCCAAGTTGTCTGGTTTAGGTTTACAACTATGAGGGGGTCACTATTTGCAGTCATCTTCATTTTATTTTTTTGGTCTGATGATTTCATGTTTTGTAAATATGTCCACATGCCTTCCAATGTGTTCTTGTAGGTTCCCCATCCTTCATTTTGTTTGAAAGGCATCAAGAATTCAAGGAAGTCTTTTCTAGACTTGTCTTCATATACTATCTTCTTCTAAAAAAGAGTGTACATATAGATGTTATTAGGAAGTTCTCCATGCCAGCTTGAGGGAGTTAGATATGTTATATGTATTTTAGATGTCATGGACATGGTCTAATGGCATAAGCCTTCTCATAAGGTCTAAAATATGCACTTGTCCATTATTTATCCTCACTTCCCATTCAAACTTAGTCCAACCTACATGAGGCCATGGATAGAGAATAGGGAGTTTCAAAAGAATGGAGATGGTCTAGGGGTCTTCTCTCAAAGTTCTATGTAATATTTTCATATGGTAGACCATATTTCCTTCACTAAATACATAGAGAGAGGGTGAAATTGTCAAATAAAGGAGATGATTGAGTTTTTTTCCTCAATCCCTAAACACACCAAATAGATCTCTCAAGGGTCCTTTTAGTTTTCATAAGGTGAATCTATATTTGATTTTGATAAATCCTATTATTCCCACTTTGTAGACCCATCCATGGGAAACCATCATGCCAAATTTGAGCTTGAAATGACAAGAGTCACATAGGTTTTGAGACCTCCTGAAATGGCAAAAAAACACTAAAAGAGGGCAATAATGTCTACAAGATTTTCAAGGGAAGGTTGATACTTGAATCATATGAGGAAGTTCTAATAATGTTAAACTAGGTAAAACAATTACAAACACCTCAAAAAGTAACCTCAAGCAATGATTTAATGGGAGAGGTGGTGACTATATCAAGTGACCTCTTAGGCCTATCCCCTATTTGTACATAGGGTAGGGTAGGTAGTGAAGGCAAGGTTTCAATGGATTAAAAATAAGAGAGGGTATTAAGGAGTCCATAATGTTCCTATGGTATGTGTGAATACCATGGAGTTGAATGCAACCTTAGCAGGTCATAGACAATCCTTATATGTTCTAAACTCATCTTTGCTGACCTATAGGCCTAAACAAAATGCACTTATAGTTGAATATTTGAGTTTGGTCTTAGTAAAGGGTAAAATTAGGGCGTTTTAGCTCAATTAGATCATGTAATAAGATATAATGATGATAATGGAGTGATAAGAGGATAACAAAATAAATTTCACACCTTTTGGAGGCTAAAAACTTGCCTTGGAAACCTACAAGCCTGTAGGTAAGTATCTCGGTCCTAATGAGAGAGTGTGATCATAGTCACATTATGATAACCTAAAAGAGGATTCAAATAATAGGTTAGTGAATTGGAATCTTATGCATACGAAATGGATCAAGTCAAACCTGTAACCTACATTGCCATGAATCTCAATCAAGCCTAATGTGCTACAAGGTATTGTCTCAGTCCTAATAGATAGGGACAAGGGTGAAAGGTGAAGGGATATCCTAGTGATAAGGAAGGATACTAATATGAGAGGGTTTAAAATAATTAATACTGTTTAATTAACATATAATTAAAGTTATTCCATGCCTAAAACACTCTTACATACCTAAAAGATCTTTTCACCCAAGCAAAACATGTCTCATCCCATATAGAGAGGTTTAAAGGCCTTAGAGAAAAGAGGAGAAAGGGTTTTCCACTTACATTTTTGAGTAGATATTTATCATGGAAATTTCATGGAGGTAGCATCTATAGGCAAATTTGAACAAAAACATGTAAGAAATAGGGTTTTTGACCTCTTTTTAACAAAATTGAGTTGTTTAGACCCCTTAGATAAAGAATATGAAAAAACCCTTTAGTAAAGTTGGTCACTTTAACCTTATGGAGTTTCTAAACCATTCACTTTTCCCAAAAAAACATGCCTAATACCCTTTATTTGGTATCATAGGAAGGTCACTCCTTGCATCCACAAGAATGGTAATTTTTAGGAAAAGTGTTAGATAGTGAACCAAAGGGTAGTATAATCAAATTTTGAGATTTTAATAGTTTGGTAACACATATGGGGACATGATAAACCATCCTATAATGTTTTAATACCAAGGAGATGGTCTCGACAAGGAGGTTTGTAATAAAACCTAGTAGGAAAACATGCAAACCCAACCCAAAATGGAATTTCACTTCAAGTTATAACTTTATCCAAGAACTATAATGTTTTATATGATTAATAGTGGGTTAAATATTATGTTTTAATGCTATATTAATGCATTAAAATTAATAATTATCATCTTTTGATTTATAAAGTGAAAATAGGCTTGTTGGCAAGCCATAGTTCTTGTTCCAAAATAGTGGTCATTCCCATTTTTGGATATTAGTGAGCTCTCAAAATTATTTTAATGTATTTTTAGGTCATATAAAGAGGTGAATAATATTTTTGTTGGAAAGGAAACTTCACAAGAAACCATCTCCAACTCTAGACATACTGGAACCCTCATAAGAAGCATGAAAGCCATTCAAAGGTCAACTTCCATCACTCATATATTTCATGGATATTTTCATGGGAACAAAATCCATTTGAATTAGTTATAAAAGTTTCTTAAAGATACCTCAGTGCTATTTATGAGTAGGTTCAATGTTTGACCTTTATGAAAAAGGGTTAAGATTCTAGGTCACTCAAAACCCTTGCAAAACCCTTATAAAGACCCGATTGGAGAAAGGAAGCAAATGAGGTATAAAGATGCAAGGTAGTGGCCATGAAACTACTTGGAGGTTTTAAATTAATATTAGAGGATCATACACATGTGATTTATTTGTATATATCTATGTAGATCAGAGGAAAATAGAGCTTGTTTTGACCATTTTGAGTGGTGTAAGGATACAAGAGGAGTTAGGAGATGAAAAAAACTTTGGGAGGAAGATTTAAACTTGAGATAACTTTAAAAATACATATAATATAATGAATAAAATCTTAAGTGCCCCAATTAGGCCCTCACTTTTAGTCAATCTAGTGAGCCAGCTAGTGAAAATCTAGAGAAAGTGGTGAAAAGCAATTAGGGAAGCCTTTTAAAGGTTTTTTTATTGAAAATTATGATAGAATCACCTTTTAAAAGTGTCATTACATTTTTATCATAGATAAGTCTATAAATTTGGGAGTTTTAGTATGCCAAGTGTAGAAGGTGTAAGGAATTGAGCCATTTTGAAACTACTAAAGATGATTTTGCATGTCCACAAGAATAGGGATGATTAGGGATCAATTCAATGCATGTGGGGACTTTTTTATAACATATATTACTCAAATAAACCATCATACCTATCCATATGCTAAGATAAAGGTATTTTTGGAAGGTAAATCATGGTAATAGTTTTTAATGCTAGAATTATAGGTTTTGTGCCACTTTTCACCATTCTTATGACTTGTTTTAGATATGTATACCTATATTACATAGAATATCTCACACCACATCTCTTTCACATGAAAATTTAACTTATTTTCTCTAAATGACACATGTCCAAGTGGACTTCGGACTTCTTTTGCCTACTCTTGTCAAAAGCTATAAAAATGCATTCTCTTAACTTTTTGAGTAGCCTTCATTGGTTGATGGGGAAAATATATCAAAATTTGTACTTTAATAACTCTATAAAAAATATACAAGTGTTATTTCCACTAATATTAGGTAATATTAAGTAATGAATTGAATCTTGTTGGTCTGGTCTAGTGAAAGATTATATTTTCTAGCTTGTACTCTTGATGGTCTACCAATTTTCAAAAAGGAGAATGTTATAGGTCTTTGATATTATTATTTTATAAGTTTAAATATATCATATAAGTGGTTAATTATTGTATCCTTATTTTTAATCATTCATTCCCTTCCTAAGAATCACATACCTTCTTGAATTTAGCATATGAAACATTGATGTAGTAATGGATCTTAAGTTGTGAGTCTTATGTGAGAAACACCTTGTTTGTCTTTAAGTAGTGGTTTAAATCAAATGACAGGAAATTATAAATTAGTGCATCACTCTATTGTTTTAGTTATTTTTCTTAATCCTTTTTCATCTCCAAGTTACTAGGTTAGAGAGAGAGAGAGCTTTAAAGGTGCATCAAGGGGAACTAGCCCCTTCTTTAGAGATTCATTTATAAATATCGTCACCCATAGAAAGAGAAATATATCCATGGTTCCACTTGGATGTTGAGAATTAGGCATCTCTTCAGGGATGCAAATCCAAGTGTTAACAATTTTTGACATGCTTAGTGGGACTTTTAAGTCCTAGAATATTGTTCAAGATTGGTACTGGTCTTAGCATATTTAAAGTGAAAGAAGCATATAAATTTAATACCTAGAAACTCCATTAAATAATTCAAGTATTTGGTTGATGATCAACCCTTTTTCCATGCCAAAGGTAACCACTAGGTCTAATACTAAAGGTGTACCTTTTGAATTTGTGCAACTGCCTCCATATTCCACCAAAAGGTTTAGGTTCATAAGAACTCACCCTTATAAAAGATATTTTTGTTTAAAGCTTCTAATTATATGTTACATTACATTCTTAGCATACATAGTGATAATTCCAAGATAGATAGAAGACAACCTTTTATGCCTTTCACTAGGGCGTCTCCCTTGAATCTTTCCCAATATGATCAAATTCCAGGAGCAGCCCTCAAAAGTGTCCCATTTTTTAGTGGGGATGGTCTTATTACTACCATTGAGAACATTAAGAATATAGAAAACTTTTTTAATAACCATAACATCTCCTAATAAAATGTAGCTATTAGGTTTTTGGCCTTGTCTTTCAAAAGAAAAAGTTATGGATTGGTATGAGACCCTACCTATAAATTCTATTGGCTCATAGGATGAGTTGGGGGATATATTGACTAATAGGTTTGGGGAAAAGAGTGATCACCTATCTCTAGCTAAGAAATTAACCACAATCAAGAGGGCACCACATAAATTCATGCAATACTTTAATACTAGTTTCTAAAAAACTTGGGATAGATTCCTAATTCTTGTGAGGCCAACCTCAAATTATGCATTTTTTTACTACTTGAAAGTGTTGAATAGTCACATTACCATGATGATTCAATCTATGGGTGGAAACACATTGCCTTATACCTATGAAATAGCCATAAATGTAGAGAATTGTCTTTTCCAAGAAAGAAACATAGCTCTTAGACCTCCAATGCCACTATTCCTTGATTTGCATTCCCCTGGTCAAGGTGCATTTCCCACTTTAGCCTCTTTGCCTAATCAAGAAGGGATTACCATTGCTCCTTCACATGAAATCCATTAATTTGAAATATTTCTTCAAAGTGTTACAAATGAGTTAGTTTCCCTCAAAATACAACAAGCTCAAGGTTATAGGCCATATCAAACATACAATCAATCTGGGTAAACAAATAAACCTCCTTTCCAAAACAATACACAAGGCCAAATCATCCTTGTCAAGCCTTATCAAAGGTATAATCCTAATTCTCCCTCATCCTCAAAAGTCCTTGTCCCCTGTAGACACCAAAATTATGTCACAAACATGTATGTAACTCCCTATGTTGAAAATCCGTAAGTCCATTTTAATAATAACAATTAATCTTCCGAACCCATAATTTTACCCCTCACACATTTAATTATTATAAAATACTTAAGTTAATTAAAAACCCCTATTTCCACCTTACTTGGCCACCTCACCTTATGATGAATTCTCCCCTGATGAGTCACCTCAAGACCTAGTCCCCCCATCTTAACTATCCAAGACTTATTCCCACTCCCAAACTAAATTCCTAAATAACTAATTCCTTCCTAACCTCTTATTTTTACCATTTTATAATGGGTGTCACACTTGGCATGCACAAAAATAGAAATAGGCCAAAAATAGAAACGTTTAGCTATTCTAGGGCCACTAACATCAGTTAACCCATGGCCGATGTTAGTGGGATATCTACTAACATCGATGGGATCATCGACATTGGTAATATAAGCCAAACTCCAACCTATGGTTCAGGTCAAAAAAATTAAGAAAATCAATTATTACTCTTGTTTAGGCTCTCAACATTCTATTTTTTGATATCCAAGCTTAAAATCACTCTAACTAAGTCAATCACCATCAGCAATTGAGCTCTTGAGGACCAATAAAATCTGATTGTTCTCTTTGTTTATGCATTTAGGTTCAGACTCCCAAATAGAAACCATCAAATTGGCACTTATCAATTAGTGATCACCATAGATATGTATATCATCAATACTATAAGTCATTTATATATTTACTCTTCCATTTCTTTATATCTACCCTACACTACTTTATGTACTTTTGACCATTTCATGTTGAGGGAGTTACAAAGCTTCTTTGCTTGTTTCCCCTTACATGCATACCAAATCTTTGACTAGACTTAACCAAGCCATAAACTCATCCTAACTCTCTCAACCTCTCTAACTTGATCTAAACCATTTTTCAACCTTGAAAAAGCTTTCTACAACCTCCTAGACAATTATTGCCCCTACTGACCTTGATAGCCTTATCGACATCGATCATCTCACTAAATACCTCAATAGCCTAACTGATATCGGTCACTATCCTATCAATTTTGGTGACTATGAATTTACTAACCTCCTCAAAACCTACCCACACAACTTCTAAAACATAAACAAAGCATCCCACCCACACCCTGTCATTTTATGCTATGAATAGGTTGTTAAAAATAGTAATTTTATCTCTTTCACTCTCTCTTTATCTCTCTTTTAGTTATTTTTTATTCTTTTGCCTCTCAAAAGTGGACTATCATCTTAGGGGAAGTTTCACACTTCCTATAACAAGCTTGTAGCTTGGTAGCCTACTCATTTATTTGCTAATAAACATCTTATGGTTGTGTTTTCTTATCTGCAAGTAGTCCTCCCCAGCCAAAGAGTAGTGCTCGCAACATTCAGATTAGGTGCACAAACCAAATATAGGTTCATTCTAATCACTAATCCCCATCTTTCTCTCTATTTTCCTTTAGACTTAAAATAGAAAAAAATTAGTGAAACATTTTTGGCATGCTTGGTGGGACACTAGAGTTTTCCTTGGGTTCATTTCTTACTTTAAACATTCATATAGGTGCATTATAGTGAAATTTTCATTTTTGAATTTATTTCTTCTTTTTTTCTCTTAAAAATGAAAAATCAATATTTTATTTCTTTATTTAAAAGGCATTTAAAACTGAAATCTTATTTCTTTTCTCCTTGCCTCAAAAAATAATTTGTCATTTTATTTTACAAAAAAGAAAAGAAATCCCTTCTTCACTTCCTCTTGCATGTACATTAGGATAGTGAAATTCATATTTTATTCCTAATTCCTCTCTTTTTTCATTTGAATCTCAACATTTTAGATTTGGGTTTAAAACTTACTACATTTCATAGTTTTCTTGTTACATATTAATTCACCTAGTTAATTACAAATTTTTTAAATAAATCATAGTACACCTATGTTACACAACCAAATCACATTCACATAAACAATAATCTAAACTCAACTGAGAAAAGGCCCATCAAGATTTCATCACCTAGTAGATCACCTTACCCTACCTAGCTATCCTACTTGGATTTCAACACCAAGGGGAGAACCCACTCCATTCTCTGGTAGAGTATAATCTCTAGACAGAAGGTATATTTTGGCTAAGTGGCTTGGCTTAGCTCTAGGTTCATGGAGTATGGAGAGAAAGTTCCCATAACAAGCCATGTACCTATTCTAGCATAGATTTCCTCTTGAGCACCAAAACAAATATGAAACTAGCTCTAGATTGCTTTTTAGTACCTTCGATAGCCAAATTATCTTTTCACTATCTGATTAAGGTATAAGCCAACACGAGACTAAAAATTAATCTCTAGGATTTAATAGTTATTGGTTGAATTTTCTTTTTCTACTTTTTGATTGCCATATATATTTTTGAGTTGGTTAGGAGAATTTTCTATTGATTCACAAAATTAATACTCTTTCTAAAGCTTAGTTGGTGTTACCTATTATTTCAAGTTTTTTGAGTGTTATTCCCTTGTACACAGACCTTTTACATCCACTATTTTACCTATTTTTAGCCTCTGATTTCTTAAAAAATTATATTTTCCATTTCTAGGATTTCATAGTGACCAACATCGATTAATCCTACAAGTATCCACAGAATTTACCTATTGACATCAGTTATTCCACCAATGTCAGCAAAATTTTCCTACTAATATTGATCATCCCTATTAATGTCAGTGACTATGTTGTTTCACCTGTTCAAAATAGTAAGCTAAAATAACCCATTTTCTTGCACTCAAACCTAGTTTTTATTTATTATGTTTCAAATATAGAGTAGTAAGACTATTTAAAACACCTCTTGCATGGCATTGACATGAGCTCAAGCCAAAATTCTTGCTAATTATACAAGTTAGCAACCACTTCCACCTTCCCCTCTTACTTTTGATTCTATCATGGATCATACTTCAAATACGGAGCATACTCCTAGCCCTAACCAAATTTCCATTATGCTTGAGGGAGTTCAATATTTTGCTAAATTTCTTGATCACAATATGGTAGCCCTTCAACATTACCTTGTTATGAGTTGAACTTATAATTCTATAGGTGACCCAATCTATGGTATGCCAACCTCTTTGATGGAGATAACCTCAGTTTCAATTACATCTACTATTTTTCCCATGGTTACCCAAACCACCTCTTTTAAAAGTAACCCAACTATAAATAATGTCTAAAATGTGACATCTCTAACTGCTTAGTCCCACCTAAACACTAGTGTAACTTCCCTACTTTCACAACCACAACTAGTTCAACCAAGTCACACCCCATTCTAGAATTTACTGGTGCTTATTCCATCCAATCTCAAACCTATAATTACTTGAGTTATGAATCACCCTTCATCCAGTCTAACCATGCCAATAATTCAACCTGTAGTAACAACAACCATCCAATGCATAGTATCCAACCTAATGGGACAAGTCCCTTTTATTTCTGCACCTCAACCTATAACTCATTATCCTTATGTTTCCATGACACAACCTCAGCAACCTATGTTATATGCTCCCTCTACTTCCTATCAGCTTCCCTATAACTTAGGAGGAATGCCCCTCCCGACCTCATTAAGATGCTAATAGACAATATGTCTAATTTAGAGACATTTTTTTATATTCAAAGAATGTATTATCTTATGATCAGATATGCAAGAAACTAATCCATCCTTTTATGACTATTCACCCTTATCCAAGCCAATGGTAACTCTATAAATTTACTCATTTTTAGAGTAAAGAGGACCCACAATAACACTTGTGAGTATTTAGACATGCTTGTTATTTAATAAGACATGATGATGTGTTACTATTTCATACTTTCCCTATGTCTCTTTTAGGTGCTACTTTGGATTGGTATAGCTCTATACCTCAACACTCCCTTTTATTATTTACCCAACTTGCATAAATATTCCTATACCATTTCTCTATTAACATTTCTAAGAAGGTTTCTATAACAAACCTTTATTCTATCAAATAATTTGATGACGAGTCTATTCTTAATTTTTTCACTCATTAGAGAAGCTTGATCAATCAACTCACCTTCTCCTTACCCCAACATGAAGTTATTGAGATTTTCTCAAGGGAATGTGCTAAGAACATGTCATATACACTCTAGGTACAAACTTTCTACACATTTGATGAAGATTTTACCATGGAAAAAAACTTGATGTTTGCGCTATTGATGAAGGTAAAGTCAAGTTGTGTATTAAGAATCCCAATACTAAGATAAATGACTCCTATAAAACATCTCCCTCTAACCAAAAGGTTGAAGGCTCCACTAACATGGTGGTCATTAAGTCAGCCTCTTCCACAACCGCAAACTAATCTAATTCTTTAACTTCTCAAAATACAACCAAGCAATTCCAACAATGGTATGAACAAATAAAATACACTCCCATTGGGGAATCATATATATCCATTTTGGAGAAACTATTGTAGCAAGGTGTCATAACCCTTCCTCAGATTAAACCTCTTATACAGTTTGATCCTTCCCATCCTATCCTAACCTAGTACAAGGAAGATGAGTTTTATGGTACCATCAAGTTAAAGGCCATAACTCTAATAATTTCAAGACATTCAAGAACATTTTTCAAGATATACTTGATAGAGGTGAGCTCATCTTGGTTAATCCTTATGCACCTCCTAATCAATGTCTAGATGTGTTCAAACACCCTTTTCCCAACCATTCACCAAACCAAAATATTATCCAATCCATAACTAACTTAGGAGATCATAATATCCATACGGTTAATATGATCTTTCCTTTATCTTCAGTTCAACTAACCCCTCAATAGGAGACACCTATTTCATCAACTCCTCCCCCACATTTAGTGTCATCTATTTTTCCCATTCTTCCTTCTCAATTATAAGAGTTTATTTCACCCATTTCACTCCTTTGAGAGGAAGAGCCTCTTTTTCCACTCTTTTTTCCACCTAAGGAGCCTATAACCCCAATTCCCTTTGCACCAATATTTAATATCCTCTTACCACTTGAAGACCACACTCTACCAATTCATCAACCACATGTTGAAGGGAATATAATACCTATTATTTAACCTCTTGAGGAATGTACTTCACCTACCTCCCCTCCACCCATGGTAGATCAAGTCTCTTCTCCCATCTCTATCGAAGAAGACACCATTCGAGTTCATTCACATATTTGGAATAAAGTAGTAGAAACCAATAATGTCCCTCTTTCCAAAACACTACAACTTTCTAAAGATGTAACTATAAGGTCTACATCAACTTTGTCAAAACCCTTCTCACATTTGGTAAAAATTCTAGAATTTATTAAGGGAATTAAGCTTGACCATGCAAAATTTTAGGACCAGCTTAAGACTCCATATCCAACACAATGAATGTCAACCTTTACTGCCAATACCCTTACTACCCTTTGCCCTAAGGTTTTTGACAAAGCTAGAGATACTTCACCAAAAGCACTAGAATTTTAGCCATTTATGTTATAACCCTCATCCGCATAATAATTTGTTACTTTAAATCAGATTAGGCCTTTAGGTGTACACCCCATTTATAATTTAATTCATCTACAAGTGAAATTAATTTTTACTCCTCAACCACAAGTTAGAGTTTCTCGCCCTAAAATATAGAAGAATGTTAAGCCACTTAGACCTTACTGATCCCTTCTTCAACCCTTAATTTTACCATCTATTTTTGGGTTGCATCCTTCTACTTTAGTTGGAATATCATCTAACCAAGCCAAATAAAATGTTAAACTACCTCTACTCCTACTTTTACCATCTACTAGACCCCTCACATCTGACACTAAGAAAGTTATAGAAAAACATGTAACTCCATTGTCTCTAATTAGGACACCACATAAAATTACTCTTCCAACACCAAAATAAAAGAAGGTGTCCACTCCTATTAGTACAGTAAGCATGAGCCCACTTATAGGCTCCCAAAGATTTTTCTTAAATATGTTATTTCAAGCTTCAGTAATAACTCTTCCTCCCATTAATCCTTACAATCCTCTTGGATTGAAGCCATCTTGGTTTGATGATACAAAAGTTTGTTTATATCATCATTCACCTGGACATGATACTAAGAATTATAAAGCCCTCACAGTGGTTATTCAATAACACTTCAATATTGATACCTTTTTTCATGACACTACCATTAACCTTCTTATTATTCCACCTTTGGAATCTACATTTCCTCCTACCATTTCACCAAAATTCAAACCCAAAGATGTCCCTTTCCCACCTCCCTCACCAAATTTTCAAATCAACACAGTTAATGTCACCACATGGTCACAAAACAAAAAATATATAGCTAAGGAAAAGGTCACTACACCTTGGACCCATCCCTTAATCAAAGACACTCCCCCTACTAATCCTAATATTTCCATCTTGGGTGTTCCTAAAGCAACATCTTTAGACATTATTCAAAGCTCAATGGTGAAACTTTACCAAAATCTTATGAAGATGTCCTTGTATGAGTTAATCCAAAGCTCATCCCAACACTGTCAAGCTTTGAATAGTTATTTTTAAGCAATTGAGGTACATTCAGATGATCCCCAACCTCTTGCATCTTTGGTCAGCTCCCTTAATTCTATTTCCCTAATTTATTTTAGTAATTTAAAAATTCCACTTCAACACCTTGGAGATCAAGATTCTACCCCTTTTATCATCACATATATTAATCAAACTCATATCAAGAGAGTTATGATCAATGGGGGAGCCAACATTAATATTATTTCTACCCATGCCTATAAACAACTAGCCCTTCCTGACAATTACATGTCTTCAACTGATGTGGTACTCTATTCCTTTAATGAAACTATAGTTACTACGGTGGGCACTATTATCTTACTTATTCATGTAAGTCTCTAAATAATTCTTGAGCTCTTCTATGTTGTGGAAGGATAATTCCAATATAACATACTACTTGGATGACCTTGGATATGTGTTATGGCATGTGTACCCTCAACTTTGCATTGTTGTGTCAAGTTTGAGTATGATGGACAAGTACATGTTATACCTACTAATCCACCTCTATTTAAAACATGTAATATGACCTATATTCCCAATGATGTTCTCATCCCATTGAAAATATCATCTTCCTTGCATGATGCTTTTGAAGCTTCCAAAATCTCCACTCTTGTGGTTACACAAATATCAACATCATAAATTCCTAACAGAGATCCCATGGAGGAGACCTTTCAATGTTTGTCACTTGGTGAATATCATTTTTTGACACTCGACATGTTTTATACCCCACAATAATATGGAAGGATTCACATACACCCAAATTATAATCCTTGTATTGAGATGGTCATCCCTTATAAGCCCCCTAACCTTGAAACCAATTTCACATATGGGGGAATTGATCAAGCTCCCACTATCATCAATCCATCTTCTTTACTACAATGATTTACCTGTGACTTCTCTTTCTTGAGTAACTCTAGATTTGCTCACACCTACCTATATAGGTGTACTTCGAAAGCATTTGGTTTGGGTCATTTTGAACAAGGTGTGCATACACCTATTGAATATCCTACTAGAAACACCATTGAAAATGCCAAAAAGAGGCATGGGGTGGGATATGACAAACCAAATAAACTCACTAAAACCTCCCATGAACTAATTATCAAATAACTAGTCTCTCCTTGTCTACCTTTTTCTTTACAATCACCTACCGAATCAAAGGTATCTATACCTCCTAATTTTTTTTCAATAAATGCTATCTATTTGGGGCCTCTCACCTATCATTAGGGTAAGGAAACAAGGTCCCTTCCTCTCATTCACCTTGAAATAATTTATGAACATTCTCCCACTATTAAAATTGTCCCATGTTAAGATGATGATGTAATTCTCACCTACATGGGTGCAGATGATTCTTATATCTAATAATTGATCCCATTCAAAACCTAATCTATTTTAAATGAATCAACCATTGACATCAACCTACCCTCCCATGATAACCCTCACATCCTCAAGATTGTCAAATATTTAAATTCCTCTAATCAAGTTGATTATGTCATATTTATTAATTACCATAGCAAATCCTTCACTTGGTATTACAATGACATGCCTGGTATTAACCCCTCTATCATCACCCATAACATTATCACCAATTGAGATGCTAAACTTGCTAATCAAAAACTTTATAAAATGCATCCTCGTATCGCTCTCCTTGTCAAAGAAGAGCTCCAACACCTCCTTTTTGTTAAATTTATCCAACCCATCAACTACCTACAATGGATTTCCAATATTATTCCTATCACAAAAGTGACTAGGGGAATCTATATTTACACTAAGTATCATGATTTAAACCTCACTTATCTAAAACATGGCTTCCCATTACTTAGTATCGAATAACTTGTTGATCTAATGACTGGCCATGAGATGCTATCACTTATAGGTGGATTCTCTAGATATAATCAAATCCTTATCACTCTTGACGATCAACATAAGACCACCTTTATTACCCCATGGGGGAATTTCTATTATTGAGTCATGCCTTTGTGCTTGAAAAACACTGGTGTAACTTACCAACATGCCATGACCTACATTTTACATGATCTCCTACATAAAATTATGGAAGATTACATGGATGACTTACTCGATAAGTCTAAACTTCATCAAGAACACTTGACAATTCTCAAAACCATATTCATTTGTTTCCTCTAATATAACATTTGATTAAACCCAAAAAAATGTGTCATAAGTGTTCTTTCTAGTAAAATCTTAGGTTTTATCATTTCTCTCTACGGTATCAAGGTGATACTACTAAGGTTAGAGAAATCCAAGAGATGCCTCCACCTACTAATATCAAACAACTTTGTAGCCTACAAGGCAAACTTTAGTCAATTTAATGCTTCATTTCCTAGTTGTTAGATTGTTACCAACCCTTTCACCATCTCCACAAAAAGAATGTCTCCTTCCAATGGAATATAGACTACCAAGAAGCCTTTGATGCATTTAAACAATACCTCCTTTCCCCACTAGTTCTTATTCTACCTATGTAAAATCAACCTTTTTACCTATACATCTCCATAATAAACCATTCTCGAGGTGCTATGATTGCATATTGAGATGAACAACATCAAGATAAGGTGGTTTATTACATAAGTCACACACTTATATATTATGAGACTTGATATACCCATACTAAAAAAATTGCCTTGCATTGGTCTTTTTCACCTCTAAGCTTCTCCATTATCTCCTAAATCACAAAAATTATGTCATCAGCCATAGTAATCCTCTAAAATACATGGACTCTAAACCTTATCACAACCAACATGTAGCTCGATGGCTCATGATTCTTCTTGAATTAGACTTAGATTTTATTCAACAAAATTATATTAAAGGGCAAACAATCATTGACTAGTTAGTTGTTGCCCCTTTACCTAACAACCAACCTTCAAACCTTGAATTCCCTGATGAATCTATTACAACACTCTCCACTAATGACATATCCTATCAAATTATGATTTTCTTTGACATATCTAAATGCCAACATGGTGGGGGTACGAGGGTTATACTTATTCTTCTAGATGGTGAGCATATGCCTTTGTCATTTAAACTAGATTTGAAATGTATTAACAATATGGCTGAATATGAGGCTTTGATTCTAGGACTTAAAATAGATCTCTTCTTAGGTATCAAATCCATAACCATTTTTAGTGATTATAAGCTAGTGGTTAACCAAGTTAATGGTTCTTACCAATGCAAAAATGAAATTCTATAGTGGTATAAACATTGTGTATATACACTCTTTAAATCATTTGACTTTTATCTCTTAAAAATTGTTCCTCGATCCATAAATAAGTTTGTTGACATGATGGATTTAATTGTTTCACACATACCCTCTTCATCCTCCTCTTTGAAAATCTATGTCATCATGCATTGCTTAACATTACCCTCCTATGTCTCAGCTAGCATCTTATTTGTAAAAAATGTAACAACTAACCCACAAGACTTATGGTATAAAAAACTCATGGATTATCTTTTCTTATTTATTACCCCTCTTTATCTTTCTAATAATGGGAATTGGGCCTTCATAAAATGTGTTTCTCATTACACTACACTAGGGGGACTTCTCTACAAGCAAACCATTGATGGTATTCTCATTAGATGCCTAACTAGTACTGAGACTCCCTTTGCTATTAAGGAAGTTCATGATGGGATTTATAGTGGGAATTTTAATGACCACATAGTTTCTAAATGTTTTCTTCAACTTGGCTATTATTGGCACACACTTCATCAAGACTATTGTGACTATGTTCAGCATTGCATCAAGTGTCAACAACACACTAACCTCCTTCACATTCCCAGTCATGTATTACAAGTTGCCAAAGAATTTTGACCCTTTTACAAATGGGGATTAAATCTAATCAGAGTGATTAACCCTCATTCATCACTCCATCATTGCTTTATCATTATTTCCATTGAATGCTTTACCACACAGGTCAAGCCCATCCCTCTCATTTCCACTAAAGTTGACAAAAATATTGATTCAATTAACCATCACATCATTTATTATTTTGGTGTACCTCACAAGATTATAACTGATAATGGAAAGCCTTTCAAAAATAATATTGTTCAAGGTCTTTGTGATGCATTTAGAATGAGATTAAGCTTCTCATCACCATACTATCCCCAAGCTAATGGATAGGTAGAAGCTTTTAACAAAACTTTGAGCAAGATTTTCATGAAGGTAGTCAACGATATGTGCAAGGATTAGCACACACACATTCCTTTTTATTTATGGGCTTACCACACTAGCATTTGAACCCCTATGGGTGCTACACCTTTTTCATTGGTATATGGGATGGAGGCTATTTTACCTCTTGAGGTCCAAATTCCTTCACTATGCATTTCTCTACATGACATACTTACTAATGATGACTTTCACTAAGAATTTTTTGCCCAACTTGATTTTCTTGATGAATGTTGTCTCATATCCCTCAACCACCTCTAAATGTATCAACAACATATCAAACACACTTATAACAAAAACCTCAAAGAGAGAGATTTCATTATAGGAGATCTTGTCTTAAAATAAAATCAGCATGTGATGAATATGGAGAAAAGAAAATGGGGTAAATTTGTTCCTAATTGGCTTGGACCTTATATCATAACTCACAAGTATGGTTCAAGAACTTATCACTTATCTTCTCTTGAAGGAAGGCTAGAACCTGAGCCTTTAAATGCCTTCCATCTATGACCATAATTTTGTTAAACCACCATCTCTTTACTTCATATTTAACTTGAGCTCATCCCTTGAGCATTCATAACATGAAAGTATTTTTTGTTCCTCTTCACCCTTACTCCTATACACTTAGATAACTTACACAATGGTATGGTTTTATCCTCATAGTGGAAAACTCCTAAGCCTCTATAGTCGTGTCCATGACTAGAAGTAAAAATAAAATTGGGATATTTGAAATAGTTTTAAAATATCAAGTCATATTTTTTAACATAGACTGTTCCCTTGAAGGACAACTACGTAAATTCCCTGTATTATTATCAATAGACTACTCCCTTGAAGGACATCTATTTAAAATTAAAACAAATAATTGGACCACTCCCTTGAAGGATGGCTAAGCCAAAATTTGTTCTTAAAGGAAAATACAAATGCAAAAGGATCCTCATCTTTTTTCATGACCTTAACCTATACAAAATCCCATTATAGGTTTCTCATATTGATCAACTTACATAATAAATAAATAAATCTATAAGTCATGGACTTGCCTATATTAGCTTTTGGGTCACCTGTAAAAGGGACATATCATTTCTACTTGGTAGGTTATGATATCTAAACATTTTCCATCATTCTACCCAATTTCCCCTCATACTCTTTCAAGGGACTATGAAGCTCACTTAACATGAGGTAAACATGATGCTTCTCTAACAAAAATAATGGTTCAAATATATAATGCATGAAAGAGGCTCATTTTCTTGAGCTTATTTATGTGCTAAAATATGGTATTTACCAATGCATGAGCATTCTGCCTTTTATTTTTCCATGCACATCACATGTCGATATCTCTATTTGAGATGCAAAAACAATGTCATAACAACATTAACATAACCAATATATTTATTTTATGTATATACCATCACAAATATAAAAAATTCTAAAATAAACTGACATAACTAACATATTTATTTTACACATATACCATCACAAATATGGAAAAATGCTAAGATGAAATTCACCAATCAGCTATGCATATACCATCACATATATGGGAAAGGCTAGTCTAACTCAAATAACATAATCAACATTAACATCCAAATTAACATAAACATAAAATAAACATCAATCATATCAACATCATAATCCTATGTAAAGCATCTAAAATAAACACATGGAGATAAATGAACATTTCATGTACATGATATGTGATCAAATACATGATCATCATCTACATAATCATAACATCATAAAACTCTCTCAAAATGTACATCTCACATCTTTGGCTCATAGGTCAGTAAACATATAGCATATATACACAAAAACTAGTAAACAATGATACTTAGGGTCTTTGAGGCTCTCTCCAAGGTCATGAAGATGTAGTATCATCACCACTCTTTATCTACTTACATCGATGTGAGCTAGAAGCTATCACACATGACATCAACCTCTCCTACTCTCTAAATTCCAAATATCTCTATATCAATAAGAACTATCTAATATCCCTCTCATAATAATTAATCTCATCTAGGGTAGTCAAATACCTCACTATCGATATAATCTGAGGAAGACCCATGGCACTTGATGATGGCATAGCTTCTACTGGTCCCTATGGTGGTGGTGGAGGAGGAGTGGCCTAGCCTATTATTTCTCTAAAAATATCTCTCCCTACTATCATTACAGTCACTTGACACTATAAAATAGTGATTTAGACTTGTAATATTGTAACTTGACCCTATAGACCCCCAATCTGAGCCAACAACATCACTACCTACCCTTGTAAGGCTAAATTTTTGCCTAGGCTATCTCTCAAGCCTACACCATTGCATCTTAAGCCTATAATGCTATATCTCATCCCTTTAGCATTGCATCTCTTTCCCTGACTAACCCTTGTATGTATACTAGTGGCCTCCTGACCTCCACTGCTAGATGAAACCCTACCCACCAAGCTATATAAGTAGATATACACCCTAGCTCCCCAACACCTGGCCCTATTGGTAACTCCTCAAAATCTATCCCATTAGTCTCTTGGGGAAATGGTAAAGGTGTCTCTATGTCATCCCTCCTATATTGATGGAAGGTAGGCATAATATCCTATAATATCCCAAATTATCTCTTGACCTATGCCATGAGTACCATCTCTAGCTCACTATACCATCTCCCATTAACCCATAATGAGATTTGAAACCCAATAATCTACTCTACCTACCCTATGAAAACTAGATATGTTAGGTATGGTATCCACATGATATCTATAGGGATCAAGCCCTTGATCATGCACATATATTAAGTGATGTCTCACATGATGCCATCCACTCAGGTCTATGCCATCCCATCTATCCAAAATCTAAATACAACCCTAAAGTCAACTAGGATAGTGGTAGGTAACCCTAGTGGTCATGTCACCATGATGTGCTCAAATTCCCAATAGTGTAGAATATGGATGGCACATAAACTATATCACCAATGTAGCCTCAAACCCCATAGCTCTCTATATAACTATGCCAAAAATACTAGACCCCAAGAAAAAATGGTCTACTACTCAATCATCTATGTAAGCACACCTATTAGAGCAATAAAAAATCTCCCTTTATCCACATCAAATAATGCATAAACCATGATCTTAATCATCATCAAGATGCTAAGATGATGCTACTCCTCATCAACCATGTATAGTGGCTCATATGCAAAACTCATAGAGTGTAAGGTTACCTTAGTGACATTCTCCCCATATAAACTAACCATATGTATATCATGATCCTCTCTTGAGCATGGAAAAATATCCTCACCCTAGAGTGGTAGTTGAAAAATCCTATAAACATCCTCTTGTGTGACTGTCAACTCTCTGGTTAGCAGATGGAAGGTGTTGGTGGTATGATCCCACCTCTTAATCAATTTTATCATCAATGACACATCCCATGAAAAATGATAGTATCATTACACTCTTCCTAAACTAAAAACCACCATATGATCCCACTCATTTGGAGTAACATCTCTCTTCATGTGTGTTAATAACTTTGATAGATGGTTTGATAGTGTAAGTTCCATCTTCACCTACATTTAAAAAAACATGAATCAGGTCGCATCCCTTTTAATCTACTCCCTCACCACCTTCTTTCCTTCTCATTGGGAGAACTACATAGGTTTGAGGCCATAAACCAAGCTATTTAGGTATCACTCAGTCAACATGGGGTCATCTAAGGTTAGCTCGGCCATAAACCCATTTTACTAACTACACTAGGCTTCACTACCTCTCTCTCTCTCTCTACCCTAGGCTAACACTACCTATTCCAACTTTAGGCCTCACTACCCATATTATTGACCCTTGAACTATCTTTTAAAAACCTAAACCTATCAACTTACCTCTTTACCTAACACACACCTTTTTATATCTTTATCCTAGGTTTTGGGAGAACTACATTAGATTGAAGCCCTAAACTGGGCTATGTAGGTAGCACTCAGATGACATGGGGTCTTCTAAGGATAGCTCAGTCATTAGGCTAGTTGACTGCTCCCACTACAGATCAAAAACTAATCCTTTCTCTTGTTTTTTACTTTTCAATAGTAGTTAACATCAGGATCAATGCCAATGTTAGTGCTTTATTAGCTTATATAATGATTGACATTAATAACACACTACCAACCTTAGTGCTAAGTTAGTTGATGTCAGTCGACCTCAATGTCATGTCGATTGATGTTAATCAACCATTGGCTAATTTTAATCGATCTCATCAATATTAGTGACTAGTTTAGACCTAAGGTTGAACAACCTAAACCCAACCTACCCATTTCCCCTAGAAAACTACCCCTAAATCCCCCTAACTTATCCTATACTTACCTACCCTATTTCCCCCCTAATCATATTTTTTTACAAATCCACCTCTCATTTAACCTAAAACTTGTAAAAAACCAAATCAAAATAGTTCAGGCTCTTACCTCATCTCACCATCTCCTCCCAGCTGGCACTATTGGCTCTTATGGTCATGTGCCTCCTACTGAGTCCCATCCTTACACTACCATCTCAAATCACTCTCAAATCCCTATTTATTCTCTCTAATCACAAAGATTTAAATGAGTTTGGTTGGTTACCAAACCCCATTTGTCAAGTTTGGCCAGCCACTAACATTAGGAATCTTGACCTAACCTATCGATGTTGGTGTTTATGCTTACCGACATCAACAATGTTGCCTTAGTTATGCTAATGTTGGCATTTTATCTTACCAATATCATCACATATTACTAATGTTAGCACCTTTACAATCATGTTTTCCAACATAAAACATCCAACTTTGCACAACCTTACCTATACATTAGGGCAACTAGAGATCACATATATCTCTCCCAACCATTACAAAATGGCATTGAAGATCACTTAAATCTTCACCCTCGATGACTATGATTAAAGATCATGAATATTTCCTCACTCATTAACCCTTTTACACTAGGTGTGCATTGCTTGTCCTAACTATTTAGGTTATTCTATTATAGTTGGATATTATGCACATGTATGTATTTTAGGTGTTATGGATGGCAACTAAGCCTATCCTATCACCTTCAACCCTTTTATGTTTCTTAGGGGCACTTCCTACCTTAGGTACCTCGGACACATTGACCATTAGAGATACAACTTTGATAAATTTGACCTATCAGCTATCACTTACAAGTTGTGTTTTGGTTACTTCTATTTGAGTCCTCCTTAACCTTACCTATTTTTAACATTGTCAACTATAGCTAATTATATGAACCAATGCTTAGATTCTCCACCAGTCACCCAATTACCTTTTTATCAAACTAGTACCTGATTCTATTTTCTCCTCTATCGATTCCCATTTTGAGGGGGGATACCTCATCCAATACTTGGAGCATCTAACTCTAGTTTTTATCTTGTAACATTTTGGTACAAATTACAAGACAAAAGGGGTAAATGTAGACACCAAAATTATGTCACACACATGTGCGTAACTCCCTATGTTGAAAACCCCTAAGCCCATTTTAATAATAATAATTAATCTTCATATCCCATACTTTTACCCCTCACACATTTAATTAATTTAAAATACTTAATTAAGTTAATTAAAAACCCCTATTGCCACCTTACCTAGCCACCTTGCCTTATGACTAATTCTCCCCTAATGATGATGTCACCTCAAGACCTAGTCTGCCCATCCAGCCTATCTAAGACTTATTCCCACTCCCAAAAAAATTCTTAAATAACTACTTCCTAACCTCTTATTTTTACTATTTTATAATAGGTGTCACACTTGGCACACACAATAATAGAAAATAGGCCAAAAATAGAAAGCTTTACCTATTCTAGAGCCACTGACATCAGTCAACCCATGGTCAGGATATCCACTAACATTAGTGGGATCACTAATGTTGGAAATATAAGTCAAACTCCAAATTGTGGTTCAGGTCAGTAAAAATTAATAAAATCAATTCTTACTCTCATTCAGGCTCTCAGTATTCTAGTTTTTTACATTCAAGATTATAATAAATCTACATAAGTTAATCACCATCAACATCTAAGATTTTGAGGACCAACAACATCAACTTGTTCTCTCTATTCAAGCATTTAGGTTTAGACTCCCAAATAGAAACCATCAACGTAGTACTTATCAATCACTTATCACCATAGCTAAGTATATAATTGATACTACAAGTCATTTAAATATTTATTATTCTATTTCATTATATCTACCCTAAAATGATTTATGCACTTCTAACCATTTCCCCTAGAGGGAGTTATAAAGCTTCCTTGCTTTTCCCCCTTTACATGCATACCAAACCTCTGTCCAGAATTAACCAAGCCATAAACTACCTCTCCTAAATATCTCAACCTCTTTGACCTTATCCAAACCATTTTACAAACCTAATTAATCCTTTTATAACCTCCCAAATAATTATTTCCCCTACCAACCTTGATAGCCTAACCAACATCGGTCACCTCACTACCAACCTCAACATCTTAACCGATATAACCACTATCCTATCGATGTTAGTGATTGTCAATTTACTAACTTCTTCAAAACCTACCTAGATAACATATAAAACATAAACAAATCACCTCACCTACACCCTATCATTATTTGCTATGAACGAGTTGTTAAAATGGTAATTTTATCTCTCCTCCACTCTCTCTTTATCTCTCTTTAGTTATTTATTATTCTTTTGCCTCTCAAAAGTGGACTGTCATCTCTGGGGAAGTTTCACACTTCCTAGAACAATTGCATAGCTTGGTATCCCACTTATTTATCTACTAACAAACATCTTGTGGTAATTTTTTCTTATCTACATGTAGTCCTCCCTAGCCAAAGAGGAGTAATCACAATGTTTGGATATGATGTGCAAACCAAATCTAGGTTCATTCTAATTACTTATCCCCATCCTTCTCTCTATTTTACTTTTGAATTAAAATAGACAAAATCTAGTGAAACATCCCCACTAAAAATAACTTTGTCCAAGAATAACCCAACTATCCATCTTTTGAACATGGTTAAGAATAAGTGACTTATGTAAATGAAATGCACAATCAAGACATGGTAATGCAAGGTAGCTAATCTTTTCAAGCCTCAAATTTTGAAGGATCCATGGAAGGTAGGGTGGAAAATTAACAACCTTATATTTATGCTACCATCATAAATCATTTGGAGGGTGATTTTTGGCCCATTAATTATGTGGGGAATATAAGCAATCAAAATACTAGTGTTGCCTCCAACACTAGGTCCAAAAGGAGGGCTATTTAGGAGACTCAATGAACTAATCAAGGACCTATTTTGACCCCTAAATTAGCTCAGATGTTAAGTGGGCCTAATTTATATCTTAAGGCACAATAAAATTATATATTTCAAATCATGAAGCCAATTCATATGCCTTCATCTCCACAAGCTTCATCACAAGGTGCTAGTGCTCCTAAAGAGTTCCCTAAGGTGAGTAATCCTTCCATTAATGTTGTTTAATAGATGAAGAATCTACATATGAACTTATCATTATGGTATTCTCTAAAAATTACTAGGGTAGAAAGATATACTATAAAAGGAATTACATGGATTGGGTAAATAAGTTGGCCCATCTAGAAATGACAATGTGGTTTTAGTCAATGAAACTCAATCTATAGATGGTCAAGTAAAGAATGATGAGAAGAATCCACATTTTTAACTATCTCTAATCATTTTTTATTTCTTTGTTCATAATTTTATCATAGATAGTAGATAAATCACATTAGTTATGCCCAAATGTATAGCAGATAAGCTAGGCCTCAAGTATGAGCCAATGACTAAATGAGTTTTGCAATTGGATGGATCATCATCTAAGACTTTGGGGATAGTTAAAGGTTTGAATTAAATAATTCATGATTTTCATATTTTTTTAATTTCTCATGATGTGGTGGTGGTATATTTACCTCCCTATTTTTCTCTTTACTTATCAAGAGACTTTATATCCAAGACAGGTGGATACTTAGTAGCTAATTGGTCTTACATGGTGTTTAGGATAAAATATGGGACTAAGGTGAGTATTGATTTATAACCTATTCATATAGATAAATTATAACCATACTAACCTAATTTATCAAATGTGAACTATGCTATCATTGATGAAGAGGAAATTCACATTGACTAATCTCCATCATCTTCCCTTGAAGGAGTTTCTAATTTATTCCTAGATGAGTGGGGAGATGAGCACTGTGAACATGGTATTGGTGTCTATTATATGCATTATAAGGACTCTTTCATACCCAATTTGATCAAGTCAAGTGAATATGTTAATGGCTTGTGTCAGCTCTTCTTTGATGGGTCTAGAGGCAAGTTTAGGGCAGGTGGTGTAGCAATGTTAGTTTCACCTTAAAAATAAAAGTACTTTTCAACATTTAGATTCCAATTCTCATGCAATTTTAATGTATCAAAATATTAATACCTTTATCATGGTCTTTAATGGGATAGGAAAAGAGGAATTAGAGACATTTAAGTGTATGGAGATAGTGCACTTGTTGTGAATCAAGTTAGAGGGTAGAATTTGACCAAGAAATCCTTGTCATAGATTTTGGGACCTTGTAAAATAATTAATGGATTTTAGTATCACATCTATTTTAAGGGAAGATAATAATCATGTTGAGAGGTTGGCATCTATTGGTGCTCAATTTGATGTTCCAAATGGCATAAAACAAGACAAGAGCCAACTTCATCTTAAGGTAATTGTTAGGCCTTCAATAACTGATAATGTGACCAATTGGTAGGTATTTTAAAGTGACAAGAAAAATCCCTTTTTCTACAAGAAGAGGATGAGTTTTCTACAAAAAATGAGTCCAAGCTTCAACAACAATATGAAGGGTAGATTGTCTAACTAAAGCCTATCTTCCCAAAGGTCTAGTGACTCTTGAAAACATTTTAAATTATGATGATCAGCTAAAGAAAGAGAAGGTAAGCATGTAAAAAAAAAGATAACTATCAAAATGTAGATATATTTAATAACAAGCTACTTACACTTGGAAAGGTATGCACTAGTCAAGAGAAGCATGATATCATTGAACTATGCAAGGAGTTTAGTGATATTTTTGCATGGGATTATAGTGACTTGAAGGGTTTTGATCCAAGCTTGGCTCAACACACCATATAACTAGATGAAAATTATAAAACCATCAATCAAATAAAAAGGCCAATCAATCCCAAGATTGAACCAGTCATGAAGAAAGAGCTCATTAAATTAATTGAGTCTAGAATCATTTTGCGTATCAATCATTCTTCTTGGTTGGAAAAATTAGTCCCTATTAGAAATAAGAATTGGAGATCAGGTTTTTTTTTGAATTTAAGTCATGTAATAGGGTCTATTTTAGAGATAATTATCCCCTCCCTTAGATGGATCAAATTCTACAAGTAGTGGTAGATAGTGAGAAGTTTTCTTCTCCTAATTAGTTATTCAAGGTACAATCAAATTTTGGTGAAAGAAAGTGACCAATACAAGAAAAACTTCACACAAAAAATGGGGTACATATGCTTATAATAATATGAAATTTGTATTGTCAATTTTTGGAGCTATTTTTCAATGTGTAATGGATATGGGTTTCTAAGGACTAATTAATGACATTGTATTGGTTTATCTTGATGATGTGATAGTTTTTTCCAAGGATGCAAATGATCATTTGAAGCACCTAAATAAAATATTTGAGAGGTGTAGAGAGAATGGAATCTATATAAACCCAAAGAAGTGTGTTTTTTTTGTCCATGAGGGAAAACTACTAGGACATATTGTTTCCAAGAAAGGCTTGTCCATTGATCATGAGAGAGTGAATGTTAACTTGGCATTGTCTTTGCCTAAACATAAAAAAGGTTTATAAAGCTTATTTGGTAAGATAAATTTAATTATGAGATGAATTCCTAAATTTTATAATTTGGTCAAATCTCTAACATCTATGCTAACGATGAGATATTCAGTTGGACAAAAAGGAGAAAAGAAAGTTTTGAGGGAATCAAACAAGCCATTACCCAAGCCCCTATTATTACAAGTGAAAAATTCTATAAGGACTTTAATTTGTACAATTTTAGGAATTAATAGGTGATTTATGCCACACTTACCTATATAAATAATGAGAATTTAGAATAACCTATTGCCTTTTTAGCCAAGGTTTGGAGGGGTAAGAGGTAAAGTATACTTATGTTGAGAAATAAGTGCTTTTAGTTATTAGGAGCTTGAATAAATTTAGAAACATGTTATAAAATAATAATATTCACATAATTTTACCTCATCCTAGTGTAAAGTAATTTCTATTGAGTAGATATTTGAATGAGAAAAGGGTAGGTTGGATCACCAAAGTTATGAAGTATGATGTGGAGATCAAAACAACCAAGCTAGTGAAGGGAAAATGACTATGTGAGCATATTTATTTAGACTTTAAAGAGAAAAGGGAAGCTATTTTAGCACTTCATTATGACCCTATAGTAGTTATACATTTATCCATGAGAGGTTAGACACAATACATGACTCATTTCCTTCAAACTGGTAAGTGTCCATAAGGTCTTGATAGAGATAGAAGAAGGTATTATAAGTTGTAATCCATTACTTATACTTATTGATGGAGTGTTATTTAGGAATAAATTTAAAGTGTGTTATTGAGGTGTATTGATTTGGATCAGATTTATAAAGTATTGCATGAGTTCCATGATGGACCAATTGGTGGTCATTTTACTCCAAGAACTACAACTGCTAGGATTATGAGGGCTAGTTACTTTTGTCCTAGCTTGTTTAAAAACACTCATGATTGGGTAAGAAAATGACAAAAGTGTGCTCTTTTTGATGGAAAACAAAATATATCTACCTTGCCTCTTCACCCAATCCAAGTTGAACAACCCTTTATTCAATGGGGTTTGGATTTCGTAGGCCTAATCAATCCTCCTTCTAGTGCTAGTCAAAAACGGGTGTTGACTTTGATTGATTACTTTACAAGATGGGTGGAGGATGTATCTCTTAAAGAGGCAAATGAGAATTCATTCCTAGACTTCTATGAAAGTATAGTGATTAGATTTGGAGCTCCCTCAATAATCATCTCAGATAATGCATTAGCCTTTCTAGGATCAAGGATAAGTGAATGGGCTTTAAAGCATGACATATACCTTAGAATTTCATCTAATTATTACCCCCAACTAAATAGACTAGCTGAGTCCACAAACAAGAATCTAATCAAGATTATAAAGAGGATAATGGAGAATAATCAAAGGAATTGGTACTCCAAGTTAAAGAAAACCCTTTAGGCTGATAGGATCACTCTGAGGAGAGAAATTGGGAACTCACCATACACACTTTTATATGGAAGGGAGGCTAGGTGTCCTATCTCACTTGAGTTAATATCTTTAGACCTCACCTATTAGATATAATTGATGGAGAATGAGAGCATGTAAATCAAGTTATGTGAGTTAACGGAGCTTGAGGAGATAAGAGATCAAGCTATGAAAACTATGACCACTCACCAAGAGAAAATAAATAAGTATTTTGACAAGAAATCCATGCCAAGAAATTTCAAATAAGGAGACATTGTCCTAGAATGGGATGAAGATAGGGAAAAACTTGGAAAACACACAAAGTATGATGCTTTATGGAGTGACCCATATGTGATCACTCAATCCAAGTCACATAAAACTTTCTAACTTTCAAATTTGGATGGAGAGGAACTTCATATCCCAGTCAATGGGATACCAAGCATTATTACTAAGGTTCTCCTCTTCCCTTGTACATAGTCTTTTGTTTTCCTTATGTTCCCTAAGTGCTTATGCACAAGTGTGATTTATCCTTATTTTTTCTTGTGTTATCTTTACTTGGTCTTTTTTTTGTTATGTGGTGTGTTTATTTGTGTTTTATTTTGGCATATCCTTGTTAGTCATCTTCAATAATCCATTGACTCCATTGGACCTTAGTTGGATTAGGCTACTAGTCTCAAAATATAGACAAGCATGTTTACCCCAAGAGTTGCTAAAAGTGTTTACCAAATTTGACCTTTGGTAAAATTTGAGTCAACCCCCTAATTTTTTAAAAACTTTGTATAAGTTTATTCATGTCCTATAGATGTGTCCTTGTGATCTAAATGTTCCACTTATGCCTAGCCTAGTCTTAACTCAAGTCTCACCCTTTGTATTAGTCAAGTCAATTATGGTCAACCTTGGTCAAATAGGGTTAAACCTGGTCAAAGACATAGATTATGTTATTTTGGTCATACTATTGTTTTGAATATGTTTAAGACATCTTTAGTTTATTTAATTACTTTTATCATGTTTAATATGTAAAAAATGGCCTTATGGGCCCACTTTAAGCTAAAGAGGACTTGTACAGATGGATAAAGTGACAACCTTGTCACTAAGATAGGATTAAATGTGGGAGGGATCAAAAAAGGTTAAAATCTAGTTATGAAAGTCCAATAGTCAGTTATAGTCAGATAAGGTTAGTTTCCCCTTATTTTGAGGGCATTTATGGCACTTATATAATATAAATCATCTCATTTTTAGGTGAAAACATTAGTAAGGTGTCTCTTCATCTCCCAATATCCATTTAAACATTTGTTTTTTAATAAAATTCATAAAATTTCATCTCTTTATTATTTTCCTCTCTTCTTATCTTGACAAGCAAAAAAGAAGCAAATTCAAGAATATGGTACGGACCATATATGTAGAATGGTAGGGAGTGATTATACAAGGGGATAGTGATCTAAGTCCTCTTATCATTCATAATAATATATTAAATTTTTGTGCCTTCTCCTTCATGACCTAATGTTAACACTCCAAGCTACTTGGTTTGGGTTTACAACTATGAGGGGGGCCATTATTTGCAGTCATCTTCATTTTTTTCTTTTAGTTTGATGATTTCATGTTTTTTAGAGATGTAAACTTGCTTTCCAAGATGTTTCTTTAGGTTCCCCATCCTTTATTTTGTTCAAAAGGCATCAATAATGCAAGGAAGTCTTCTCTAGACTTATCTTCCACTTTGGGTCAATATACTACCTTCTTCTCAAAACGAGTGCAACTACAAATGTTATTGGGTAGTTTTCCACACCAAATTGAGGGATTTAGATATGTTATATATATATTTTTATGTCATGTACATGGTATGATTTCATAATAATTTTCATAAGGTCTAAAATATGCACTTCTCCATTATTTCTCCTCACTGCCCATTCAAACTTAGTCTAACATATAAGAGGCCATGGATAGAGAAAAAGGAGTATTAAAAGAATGGAGATGGTCTAGGGGTATTATCTCAAAGTTATATGTAATATTTTTCATATGGAAGACCATATTTCATTCACCAAGGACATAAAGAGGGTGAGATTATTAAACAAAAGAGATGACTAAGTTTTGCTCCTCAGTCCTTAAACACACCAAATAGAGCTCCTAAGGGTTCTTTTTGGTATTCATAAGGTGAAACTATAATTGGTTTTGAGAAATAATCTTATGCCTAGTTTGTATTCCCATCCATGGGAAACCATCATTCCAAATTTTAGCTTGAAAGGACAAGTATCACATAGGTTTTGAGACCTCTCAAAATGGCAAAAAAACACTAAAAGAGGGTAGTAATGTCTACAGGGTTTTCAAGGGAAGGTTGATACATGAATCATATGAGGAAGTTATAAGAATGTTAAAGTAGGGGAACAAATTACAAAAACCTAAAAAATTAACTTTAAGAACTAATTCAATGGGAGAGGTTATGACTATATCAAGTAACCTCTTAGGCCTATCCCCTGTCCATACACAAGGGAGGGTTGGCTGTGAAGGCAAGGTTTTAATGGATTGAAAATAAGAGAGGTTATTAAGGAATAAATAATGGTCATATGGTAAGTGTGAATAAAATGGATTAAAATTCAACCTTAGAAGGTCATAGAAAATCCTTATATTCTCTAAACTCATCTTCACTGACCTACATGCCTAAAAAATATGCACCTACAGCCTGGTATTTAATTTAGTTCCTACTCAAGGGTAAAATTAGGTTATTAGAGATAACTTGGAACATGTAAGAAGATATAATGATGATAATTTAGTGATAAGGGGATAAAAGAATAAATTTCACACCCTTTGGAGGCTAAAAATTTACCTTGGAAACCTACAGGCTTGTAGGTAGGTGTCTCAGTCCTAATGAGAGAGTGTGATCATAGTCACACTATGAGAACCTATAGGAGGCTTAAAATAATAGGTAAGTGAAGTTTAATATTATTAATATTAAATATATCAAGTAAAAAATCTAACCTACATTTATATGAATCTTAATAAATCTTAATGTGCTACAAGGTATTGTCTCAATCCTAGCAGACAGGGACAAGGGTGAAAGATGAAGGACTAGCCTAGTGCTAAGCATGAAGAATAAGATGAGAGGGCTTTAAAAAATTAATAGTGTTTAATTAACATCAAAATAAATTTATATCATTCATAAAAAACTCTTACATGCCCAAAAGACCTTTTCACCCATGCAAAACATGTCTCAACCTATATAGGCAGGTTTGGAGGCCTTAGAACAAAGAAGAACAAGGGGTTTCCAATAAAAAAAGTGGTTAAATATTATTTAAAAAGATCCATTAGATTTAAATAAATATTATTAAATTTTATTATTAGAATTTGATCATGTAAATTGTATGGAGGTAGTAGTTATAGGCAAATTTAAACAAAAACATGTAGGAAACAGGGTTTTTGACCCATTTTTTGACAAAATTGAGTTGCTTAGACCCCTTAGATAGAGAATATGAAAAAAACATTTGGTAAATTTTGCAATTAGTACCTTATGGATATTATCACAAAAAAATGTTCCTAATACCCTTTTTTATCTTAGAGGTAGGTGACTCCTTGCATGCACAAGAATGGTAGTTTTTGGGAAAAGTGTTGGATAGTGATCTAAAGGGAAGTATAAACAATTTTTGAGGTTATAATAGTTTGGTAACACATATAGAGACATGAAAAAACATAATTTAATGTTAGAATACCAAGAATATGGTTTAGACAAGGAGGTTTGGAGGCAAACCTAGTAGGAAAACATGCAAACCCAACTCCAAATGGAATGTCACTTCAAGTTATAAATTTATCCAAGAAATATAATGTTTTTTATGATTAATATGGGGCAAATATGATGTTTTAATTATATATGAATTAATTTAAGGTGATAATTATCATCTTCTAGTTTATAAATTATAAATAGACCTATTGGCAAGGCATAGTTTTAATTCCTAAATAGGGGTGATTCCCATTTTTGGCTCTTGGTGAGATCTTCAAACGATTTGAACATGTTTTTAGGTTAGATAAAAAGGTGAGGAATATTTTAATTTATAATTTAAAATCCATAGGAATACATTTCCAAGTCTAGACATACTCAAACACTCATAATAAACTTGAAAGCCATTCGAAGGTCAACTTCCATCACTCATATCATTCATGGATGTTTAAATGGGACCCAAATAAATTTTAATTAGTTATAAAATTTACTTGAAGATCCTTCAGTGGTATTTAGAATTATTTTCAATGTCTAACCTTTATGAATAAAGGTTAAGAGTCTAGGTTACTCAAAACTATTGAAAAACCCTTATAAGGACCTAATTGGAGAAATGAATAAAATGAGGTATCTAGATGCAAGGGAACAACCATGAAACAACATAGATGTTCCATATTAATCTTATAGGATCATACACATGTGATTTTTTTATATGAAACTATACAAATAAGAGGAAACTAAAGCTTATTTTGACTATTTTTAGTGGTGTATAGGAGACAAGAGGAGTTAGGAGATGACAAAAACTTTGGGAGGAATACTTAAACTTATATAACTCCAAAAATTCATCTCATCTCATGAATTAACCTATAAGTTCCCAAACTAGGCCCTCACTTTTAGCCAATCCAGTGACCCAGCTAATGAAAACTTGGAGAAAGTGGTGAAAAGTAATTAGGGAAGCCTTTTAAAGGTTTTTTTTATTTAAATTAATGATAATAACAACTTTAAAAAGTGTCATTCCCTTTTGTGCATTGATTATTATAGAAAATTGGGAGTTTTTTAATGCCAAGTGTAGAAGGTGCATGGAAAAGTGCCATTTTGAATCTATCAGAGATGATTTTACATGTCCACAAGAATAGAGATTGTCAAGGATTAATATAATTCATGTGGGGAATTGTTCATAACCCCTCTTTCTAAAATAAACCATCAAACCTGACCATATGCATAGATAAAGGTAGTTTTGGAAGGTAAATCATGAAAATAATTTTTGATGCTAGAATTGTAGGTTTTGTGCCACTTTTCACCATTCTTATGACTTGTTTTGGACAATTAGAAATATATGACATGGAATAGCTCACCCCACCTCAATTATACATGCAAATCTCACTAATTTTCTCTAAGTAACAAATTCCCAAGTGACCTTTGGACTTCCTTTGCTTATTCCTCCTCTAAAAAGCTATAAATATGCATTCTCTTGACTTTTTGAGAATCCTCCACTGGTTGATGGGGAAAATATATCCAAATTTGTACTATAAGAACTATTGAATAAATATACAAGTGTTATTTCCACTCATATGTTGTAATATTTAGTAATGACTTGAATCTTGTTGGTCTAGTCTAGTCAAAGATTATCTTTTCTAGATTGTACTCTTGATGGTCTACCAATTTGTTGAAAGGATATTATTACATGTCTTTGATAGTATTATTTTCTAAGTGTAAACATATCCTATAATTGGTTAATTATTTTTTCCCTCTTTGGAATCATTCATTCCCTTCCTAAGAATCACATACCTTTTTGAATCTAGCATATGAAACATTGATGTAGCAATGGATCTTAAGTTGTCAGTCTTGCGTGAGAAACACCTTGTTTATATTTAATTATAGTTTAAATAAAGTTAGAGGAAATTATACATTAGTGTATCACCCTTATGTTGTTTTATTTGTTTTTATTAATCCCTTTTCATCTCCAAGTTACTAGGTTAGAGAGAGAGCTTTAAAGGTGCATCAAGGGGAGCTAGCCCCTTATCTAGAGATTAATTTCTCAATATTTTCACCCATAAAAAGATAAATGTCTCTTTGGTGCCACTTGGATGAGGAGAATTAGGAATATCCTTAGTGGTGCAAATCCAAGTGTCAATAGGTAGATCATGTAAAGGAATAATGGTCATTGATGTCAAAGGTCTATTTGGTCAAGTGATTAATCTTGGTAGTGGCATAAAGAGATTATTGATAAGTGAGTAAGTATTATGGATATGAGTAGAATATTGTGAGTTTGTTCTCAATTAGAAACATGATGATGTCAAAGGTGACTAATCCTAGTTGGCAATGTGTACATTGAGAGAGTGTTATCATTAAAGGATGTTGTCATGAGATAATTTGAAGGCCAGAGAGAATTTTAAGGAAACTAATGTATTATGATTACATGAAAGTATAGGTTATTGATGTCATGGTTGATATCAAAAATAAAATTATAAAGGTTTATGTCAAAGGTGACTAAGGATATAAGGTAGCATGTGATATGTCAAGGTATGTAAAAGAGTTTGTGCATGCAAGAAAATATTGTTACCATAAGTGTTGACATGAGATATAAGAGTGTCATCATAAGAAGAGAATAAGAGTCTTATCATAAGAAAAGAAGATTGTGGTCATGAAAGTTTTCAAGAGTAAGGTCATTCATGAAAAAGAGAGTGTTTCATGAATGTAGTGAGAATGAAAGGTACAGGTCATGAAAGAATGTTTAAAGATAACTATTGTTTTCAAAGGAAGCATATTGTATGAAGAGGTCTATATAAGTCATCAATGTCATGATATAAAGAGGTATGTGTAGAGGAATGCATGTGCATAGTATGGAATATTCATAACATGAATATTTTAGGGTGAGCCATGTGAATAAAGCTTGGTCATGTGGTTTTAGGTATGTATGAGGCTATGGAAGATTATTGTCATTATAAAGAGAATGGTACAGTGATATGAGTATGTTGTGATGTCTTATTTTTGGTTTTTTGATGTTTTTTTTTTTTAGGTTATGACATATAAGGAACATTTCAAGGTATCAAGTGCATTGGAAGCTTGAGTGTAGTCATGACATGGTGAATATATGATATGGTGGCATGATGAAAATGAATGAGCATAGGCATGGGAAGATATTCTATCACTTTTTGAGAATGAGAGTAAATCATTGAAGCATTCATGAGAGTTTCAAGGTGAGCCATGGATATCATATCTTAGACAATTCCTAGACTAATGAGGCATGAAGATAATATTTCAAGGAAATTATGCATATGTCAGCATGGACATAGGTAATATATGTTGTTTTAAGCATGTTCACAAAGTTTTAGGCCATGGTTTGAAGGAAATTACATGAAACACTATTTTATGCCTTCTTGAATTCATAAAATGAGGTCTCAAGAGTCGAGAATCATTTTTAGACATTCATTTTAATTTTTAACCTCTACATGGGAACCTAATCTATTAAGGATAGATGGGTAAGGTTCCTATCTAAGATCTTTGTGCATTGGTTTTGGATTTAAGGGTCAATCCTATATGAACAATCGTTAACACCAAAACCTATGTTAAACCTCCCTAAAACCCTAATAAGTATTTGGTGTTAAATATATTGTTCAATATATTGGAACATGTATTAAAATCCTAGGTACATCTAATGGGTGGTAGTTAGTTAGGTGAGAGATAAAATGCATATGTAAAGGCCTATTTATCAAGAAGTTATTGTACCTCTCAAAATTTGCATTGGTCAAGAAAACCAAATGGATGGTATAAGAAGATATAGACTCATAATAAATTTATATGATGGTTTTTGGATATGTTCCACCCTTTAATTATGCTAAATTGGTCATCCAAGCTACCCAGTCACAAACAAACCTAATGGTGTGAATAGTTAAAAACCTAGGCATAAATGAGAAGATGGATTTGAGGGTCTAATAATGCCAATTTAATTAAAACAAGTGTATGAATATTTTATTTATGAATTTTAATTCATGTTAATGGTTTCAACAAGTTTTTTAGGTTAGTTATTATGGTGAAAATTTTGCTCAAAAAATGACTTGTCTATTTTAGATAAGACATTAAAACATGAGGTCAAGAAATTGGTCTAGAAGACCAATATTTGTCATTATAACATGTGATATTTCTACTTTATAATGGTTTGGATATCTCATAGGACCATTTACATTCATTTATATTCATTGAAAGTGTCTACATAGGTGTTTGAGGTCTAAGTCACCATGACTGGTCTTTAAGGTAAATTGGTAATTCTAAGTGAGTAAGTTATAAAGATGTCTTTGAGCCTTTATCTCCTAAGAGAAAGTGTTTCAAGAATTTGGGGATGATATTGAGGTCATTTAGTATATTCTTACATGTTTCATTGTTCATGAGTAAGTTGCTTATGTGTGTTTTATCTTCATTATTACAAGATAGTTTTGACTGTACATAAGCCTAATAGGGCAATTTGTCCTAAAGAAGGTTTCAAGGTATGAATAGAGGATGAAGACATAAATAAGCATGGATGAGGTTATTAAAATTCATTTACTAAGTAATTTAATTTTTTTAAGCTATTTGATAAATCCGTATGTACTTAAGAAGATCAATATTTGGCATTAAGAGGACATACCTAATGCAATTAGGTCTTCATGAGGCCTAATTCAATTTTTGTAAAATAAAAGGGGTCCAAAGTTTATTTAAAATATGTTAATAAAGTTTTTTAAGACCTATTATATGGTTGAACTAATATTTTTAAGTTGTATGGCTGACTAAGTGGTGTGTAACCATGAGTATAGTATATACACAAGGCATGTTAGGCGTATTTAGTTATGTAGAGTGCAAGGGAATAAAATCTTGCTTGTTAGAATAGAATGAGGTCTTGAAGTGAGACCATAATAGTAGATTAGAGGTGTGATGAGGTGGCTAATTTTGGGTTGATTCACTTAGGGATTTGGTGTTTCCTTGTAAATAGGTGATTGCTAAAGCCTAGTCAAGTGGGTGCTTGACTTCATTCAGGTTGGTGCTCCAAGTTGAGTTGGTGATCAACATAATTTGATATTTTGTCATATAAGATAGTAGTCCATTTTCAGGGATCACAATGGTTTTTATTCCCCTTGAGGTTTTCCCACTCATATATGTGTTCTATGTGTTATGTTCTCATTTCATGCTCATGTGATTGGTTTTTTATTCATTTCTATATCATTTTATTCCTTTTATGATTCAAGGAATGCTAAAGTACATATGAAATAAAGTTTTAAACATTAATTCGCCCCACTTATTAGTGATTGTGCTTCTAAAAAGTCTATTTCCTATAGATCTAAAGGATAATTTTATGGTATCAGTTATCGAAAAGATAAGAAAAGTAGGTATTTATTATATTCAAGTATGAGAGGATATATCTTATACATGGGGACATGCAGAGTTTTTAGCTAATGGGCACATTGACTATAGTATGGATATATATAGTGGGTTTAGAACACCACTTTATGATATTGGTGAGAGTAGTGCTATGTGAACCTATAGGTTTAGGCCCAAATATGAAAGTGGAGATGATCACTCTCCTTTATATCAGAGAATTTAATTAGATGTCTAATTTATATGGGTCATATGACCACATTTTTTTATGTATGGACATTTTTTATTTTATGTGTGCATGTGCATGCATGTCTATATGATAATTTTTATTTCAATTTTATTTTTGTGATTGTTTGCATTTTATATGTATATATGTATATCCTTTTTATGTTTTTGAATTTTATTTTTTTAAGTGTATGGACTAAAATATATTATCCAAAGTGAACATGTGATTAAAAAACAAGTAATGTAGTAAATTAAACATATGACATAATAAAATAAAAAATCCTAGCTTTCAATAAAATATTTATATGTTGAAGTTTGTAATAAATAGGTTCTCAATTATATTATCACAAGTAGACTCATTGAAGTAGATTATTTTTTTACGTGGTTGTCCATAAGTCATAGTATGAGAAGGTAAGTCATCCATATCAAATAGTTATTAATCTTCAAATGTAATAAAATGATATAAAACATTATAATTAAAGTTATATATCATATAATTTACATGCCTTAAACTATGATGTACATGCCATTCACATGTCATCTAATACTAAATTAGAACCTAAATCTTGTGTACCCCCTATTAATCCACACTTGATAAACACCCCCTGGGTAATACAAAATTTTTCTAATACTATATCCTTTGACCATATTGATCAACTTGATACTCTAAAACCTAATTTTACAAATATGTACACTATTAACCAAATCAATAATAATAAAATTATTTCTCACATCTATGATTTTATTGAGTAATCCAACATCATTCAATCATTAACTTATAATTGCATTAACCATAACAAATATTTATCTCATATAGTTTTACCAAATTTGTCAACTCTAATAGCTTGTTTTGAACAAACTAATATAGTTAACCCTAACATTGTTGATATCATTCCACTTGATAACCTAAAACCAAAACATATACTCTTTATTCAATATCCTAAAATATCCTTATATGTTAAAGCCAACATTTTAATACAAGCACACTCTGAGTACAATAACAAAGGTAATCAAATCTTTAAATATTAAAATCAATGTTGAATACTAAGGACCTTTACCCATGCTTCATCATCAATAGATGCCATTATTAAATTGACTACCTAATATGAAATGTTATCTCTTATTGATGGTTTCTCTAATTATAATAAAATTCATGTCACTCACAAAGATAAAAATAAAACCACTTTCACTACTAAATGGGGAACCTATTACTATATTAAAATTCCTTTCAACCTCAAGAATGTTGAGGCTACCTATCAACATGCAATGACCCATATTTCTCATAACATAATTGAGACTTAGGTAGATGATCTCATCACTAAATATATGCATCATGAAAATCATCTTCTTGATTTACATATCATATTTGATTGACTCACCAAATACAAAGTTAGACTCAATCCTTAAAAAATTGTTTTTTGTGTCACTTCTAGAAAAATCTTAAGTTTTCTAGTCTTTCTCGTTAGGATTGATGTCGATTTAGCTAAAATCAATGTTATTTTAACATGCTTATTCCTTGTTCCATTAAAAATCTATGCATATACTTGGTGTCAAAGTAATTTTGACATCAACTATTACTTAATTATTTTGAATGGACCAATCTAAAAATTATTTATATTGAATAAAGGAATCATTAATGCATCCTCTTACTCTTCAACTACCTTCTAATGATCACCCAATCATAATGTACAATTCATCTACCCATATATTAGTTGGGACAATGTTTTCTCAACAAGATGAAAATTCCACAAGTATTTAATATGATATTCTAGTAGAGATTTATTAGACTATGAAAAATATTACAAAGATGTCAAACATGATTGTCTTGGTATCTAATTCACTACTGAAAAGCTTCAACATTGTATGTTTTATCAAAATAAATATGTTATAATCCATTCCATTCCACTTTGATTTTTAATCTCCAAATCTTTCTTTCGTAGAGATAGAATTGAAAAATGCATGTTCCTATTAATGGAATTTGATTTAAGAATTGTCATGAAAAAATATGTAAAATGCTAAGTCATTGTTGATCAACTTGTATCCACCCATATACCATCTAATAATCACTTTAAGGACACTCTTCTTAATGAAGAGATACTTTATATCAAAGGTCCTAACCAATATATCTCACTTAGAGATAATTTTCACACTTTTACTATAAACATTGAATAAAATAACTTTGAAGAACCTAACACTTCAATTTACAAAATTAAATCTAAAGTTATCATTTAATAATTATTATAAGTTACAATCAATTTGCATGAAGAAACTTTGGCACTCTATTTCAATGGAGTTAAGTGTCTTCAAGGAGCTAGGGTAGGTTATGTCTTAGTTGAAACCCATCACAAAATCATGCCTCTTTATTTTTTATTAAACTTTGATGTTACTAATAACATGGTTGAATATGAATCCCTTATCTTAGGCTTGAAAGAATCCATTGATTTGGACATCCCATATTACATGCCTTAGGATATTCACAACTCATATATCATCAAGTCAGTGGTTATTATCAATGTAAGAGTGAAAATATTAACTCATCTTATCAAATTTATACCATTATTTATAAATAATTCACATCATTAACTATTGAATAAATCCCACATTATAAAAATGCTATAAAGAATTCTTTAGCTTCATCAACCTATCTATTTAATCCTCATCAAGCACTTAACAATTCACAATTTATCATCCACATGAGGAAGTCACCATATTATTTACAATCCAAGGAAAATTATCTCATTTTCTAGATTGAGGTTATCACTACTTGACAGAGCTCATGGTACCAAAACATCATAAAATTAATTCAACATCACACTGATCCTCTAGAATCTAATTCTTGTGAAATTTTTTGAATTTACAAGCAAGAATGAAAATACGTACTTCAATATGACATCATTTATTTTTTTAATGCTAAAGTTACCTTGATATATTGTGTTAATATAGAATACATTCTTTCTCTCCTTGAATAAGTACATGGAGGAATTTGAGGTGGTCATTGAAATGGACATTCCACAACCCATAAATGCCTACACATGGGATATTTATGACCCACTCTTGAAAAATATTCCATCAATTATTCTATAAAGTCTAGTCCTTGTCAACTTTATGATGATATCATTCAATATCCTGTAGATGAGCTTCAAACCTTGGATTTTCCTTGGCTATTTTCCATGTGGGGATTAGATCTCATTGGTAAATTAACTAGATCTCAAGATGGTCATGTCTTCATTATTATTTCTACTGAATATTTTACCAAGTGAGTTAAATATATACCTCTTATCATTTTTATTATCATCAGTATCTTAAAACTTATTCTTAAAAAAATCATATGTAATTTTATAATTCCTTGTATTATCATCTTTGACAATGGTGATAATTTCAAAAACAGAGATATGAAACAACTATGTGCAAAATTGAAAATTATACATAAATTTTCTACACCATATCACCCTTAGTGTAATGGTCACACTGAGGCCACTAAAAATAATTAATATTATATTATGAAAGACTATTATGTAATCTCACATAAAATAGCACCTCAAGGTTTATCTCACAATTTGGGATTATCACACAAGTATTCATATTGCCACTGGTACAAATCCTTTCTCATTAGTATATGTCCAAAGTTGTCTTACAATTATAAGTTGAGTTAACATCCCTATACATTTATCTTCATGGTATCATTCTTGACGAATAACTTAGTGCAACCCAACTTCAAGACTTAGAATTCCTTGATAAGCAACTTATGGATGCATTACAGCACAATTGCTAATATAAAGCTCAAATTTCCAAATAACATAACAAAAATGTCAAAGTACATACCTTCAATATTGGTGATTTAATCTTTAAATTATATTATACCTAAAAAAATAAGGCAAGTATGCCCAAAACTATTGGGTTCCTTAATTAAAGATATTCTTAGTCCTAGAACCTAATGTTTACAAACTAATGAATGACAGATTTTCAAAGAATCCTCTAATGATAAAAGTTTAAAGAAATATTTTATTAAAATATTATTTTCATTTCCAATACTATTTTTATCTTACATGTATTTCATATATTTCTATATGTTGTGGTGATAACACTTGTTTCAAGTTTTTCAAAGCTTACTAAAGTGAAACATTACATCAATTTTAGTAGGCTTAGTTCTTATCATTGGCCCTTTGGTATATCTACATTAACTTATATATATCTTTTAGTTTATGAATTTTTATCATAACATCATGCATAGGACATGAACAATCTCATGAATATTTTTATAATTATTTTTAATCTCATTAGTTAACCTTCAAGTCTCTTTCAAGTAAACCTCATTAATTTTTTCACCTCTTTGGTTTTAATTTTCTGAGTTAAAATGTAACCTTGGATAATAATAAGCCTTCCTCACAAAATAATATTATTTATTATAAACATATTTTATTTTTACATATATTTGGTTTACCTTTTGTGAGTTACATTATAAGACCTTAGTTAGGACCAAACCTTCCTCATACATATTAATTTTACTAATTGATTTTGTTTGTAATCATAGCTATGTGTCTTCCTCAAAAAAGTAAGGTAATGGATGAGAACTATGTCTTCATACTCTTTTAATTAAGTCATATTTTTTTTTGTTGCAACTCTAATAATTTAATCACATGCTTCCACTCACATACACTATTATTTTTAATGATGATTCATACTTACCTATCATTGTACCATATTAAAATTACACACTTTTTTGAATTAAGGTGGCTCAATATTTCCATGTTCATTTCCATACTCTCCCCTATTTTGTTTCATTATACGAATACCAAGGCTAGTTTTGAGATAGCACTCTTATCTAACATGCAAGTACAAAATTCTTAGAAACCATACTCTCTAAGTTTTTTTCCTAACCACCAAGTGTAAGTTTTCGAGTAATAGTAATTTTTAGCACTCATGTTTGGTTTTATGAATTCGTATAGAGGAGGACAAAAAAAGACATCAAAATTTAAAAATAAATAAAATTAAAACAAAATTAAAAAATAATTCAAAATTTAAAATCACACCAAAATATGTGATTATTATCAAGCACATATCCTATCCTACTTGAAGTCAAACTCCATAGTTGGCCTCGCAATAGAGTCTAGTCCAATAGGGTGTGGTAGGATAGTATATTGGTGTAGGAGGTCTCATACTTTCATATATATATATATATATATATATATATATATATATATATATATATATATATATATATATATATATCCACTATAAAGGGTCATGAGGAACATGGAATAAGTTGTGGTAAGGTAGGCCCATTTTAATTTTCTTACATATATAAACTTCATGAGATGATAGTTATACTTCATTAGTTAACCCAAATTTGTGTGGATAGGGTGAGTTATCTTGGGTCCTTAATGTCAAAAGTCTTTTCATCTTGCCCATTTGATTTGAGTGTCTTATCTTTAGTAAATATTAAATTTTAACCTTGTGCTACCCTCATTTTCCCCACCACCCATTTTAAATCTCCATTGATAGGAAATTTATTTTCTACATGTTTTCCAAATTTATATATTTCCTTTTCCTTGTCTCTTTCATGCATGTTTATAATCTGATTATTTTAGTTCATCTATCATTAGAATCAAAGATGCATATTTGAATGGTTGTGATACACATTATTAATCATTATCTTATCTTACTCAGATATCCCTTGGTTATGTTTGGGACCTTGAGTTTACATTCTTCACCTTTTTGTGTCCCATTTCATTCTATTTATTTTTTTTCAATTTTTTCATTATTGACCAAGTATGGTTTGTTAATTATCTTTCATCAATGTTGGTTACATTTACACTTTTTCCATCTTTATTTAATTATGTATTGTTGCTTCTATTAAATTTATGTTGTTTCCATTATTTTATTTTCATGTGTCCTTCATTTGACCTAGATTGTTACTTTTCTTACGTAGAATGAATTTTTTGGATATTTAAGTCATTTAATAGACTTGGATTTTTGATTATGAGATTTAATCCCATTTTATTTTCCTTAGAGTTTTAGTCTTAACTTATCCTTTATTATCACAACTTACCAATTTTAAAAGTTATTTATTCACTTATCAAAGTTTTCATTTCATTTGATATTTCACATGATTGTTTTTGTTCTCTAATATTGTATCCTTAGGGTTTATCCAAAATAATTATTTTTCCCTAAATGATCAAGAATGAAAATACAATAGATAAAAATTTAGTGCTAAAGGTAAGTCATGGTATGTATATAGTACTATCAAATTATTTTAAAAAAAAATCCTTACTCTCATTTCTATTTATACATTTTACTCTAACTTTTTATATCAGTTTTATCCAATGTTATGTTATTTCTTAAAGTACCATCCCATGTAACACTTATTTGAAACATGATGAGATTCAAGTGGGGCATATGTATACACACAATATTTTTAAAAATTATTGATTACTGTTACTTTCTCTATTGCAAGAACCTATCAAGTTTTAATCTCTCTAAGTGCACACCTTAATGGGTGAACTAAGAAGGGTGGGTATACCATTTTTGATTCAAAATATTATTGGTTAATTATATCATACTTAAACCCATTGTCTTTACATAAACCCATTATAAATCCCACTTATCCAACTCCCTAAGCAAACAGACCTTATGTATCCATTTCCCTAAGAAATTCTCCTTTAAAATAGACACTGAATAGGAAAACACCCCTTGTTCATACTAAATTGGTATGGTAGACCCTATTATTAAAGTTAAAGTTCACGTTACAGAACTTAGTTAGTCTAGCCAACCTAGTTTGAGGCTTAATGGTAACTTTTTATTAAAATTGGGTCATGTTAGCTGACCTTATTGGATAAAATTATAGAAGGGTTAAGAACTATCCATTTCTATAAAAATGAAAATCATATCAATACAATATAGAGGAACATTCATGTTTTAAAATATTATAGCTTTTAATTCTTCTACATCTACATTTGAAGGATCCATTATGTAGGGTTTACCTTGGAGATAAGATAACTTGTATTATGAGAAGACTTGAGTGCAAAGTAAGAGTATTTTAGCCTAGATCTGATTTATATAGTGTGATCCTTAAAAATACGAAATGACCTCTCTCAAAGCACCATTAGCCAAGGGAGATATTGAGACTCTACAAGTTCATCCAAAGGTTAGCACCTCTAAGTTTTTATATTTCATTTTATAGATAGATATTACATAAATTAATAGGTTTTATATGCACAATTCTTTTCTTATATTACATCTATAATTAAACTTAGTATAGATATAGGGTCTTGTTTGCTTGCCATCTTCTATCTTAGGTGATATAGGCCCCCATTTTCTTACTATGATCCTTTGATTATTTTTTGTGTTAAACCTCCCCCCTTTTGTAATAAAACATTTTGTGAGCATTAGATCAATTTTTATTTTATGTATTAAAAGACCTAACAAGGGTTATTATATAATATTATTTGACTAGAGGCTTTGGAGCCCTATTCTTTTATGTTGTGTGATAAGATATCCCTTGGTTAGGTTTAGTGGATCTAATTTGGTCATTTCTTTGATATAAAAAGTATCAAAATAGATGTTAGTTAATTAACTTATTTGATCTTGGATTTACTAAGTAGGATACATTGTGGATCTATCTTGGTTTATTGCATACACTTATTACTAATTGATCAAATAACTATATAAATTTCCTTGAAGTAAAGCTACCCAAAGTTTTCTTAATAGCCTTCACTCAATAGTAGGTGAAAAATGATTTTAAATGCTCAAATATATTCCTCCCTTTTGAATTGTGGAATTTACAAATATTTTTATATAAATAACTCATCTCAAAAGAAATAGTAAAAGTTATCATATTTTATCAGAAGAACATAGTTGAAGAGACTAACATCATGTAGAAATTTATAAACATATGCATGTCACCATGATGTATTATCATTGAAAATAGAATGAATCAAGTAAGTATTTATCAAGAAAAACTTCTATGACCCACCCTAAATAGTGATATAAATTTATGTCTTGTCACAATAATGTCAATGTAACTCTATCGAGTACTAATGTTGTATATGATTTTTGAATCGTATCAAGCTCAATATGTGTACACGTCCCCTTATGAGGAGGAATTAGGTAAGGGAATATCAGTTTTTTTTAAAATTAAATATGTTAAATATTTATATATTAGGGGATAGTAAGTTAAATGTGTTGTTTCATAAATATATGTAATGGAACTAACATGAAAATCATATAGGTATTGTGCCCATGTATGTGATAAATGTGTCACAATAGGATATATCAATCATATTCTAGTCCTTGTAATAAATTACCCTTGCATTTATATGATGTAATAAATATGACACCTAATTAAGGAAAACGTATAAATATTAAGTGTAAAAATTACACACAGTTCACAACCATAGACATAGTTTTAAAATGAGATAACATCATGTAATATTATGAAAAGTGTCATTGGGAAATAACAAATGCCATTAAAGGAATAATAAATATTGTGAGAGAAATAATAATTTTTATGGTACCTTAAAATTATAATATCCATGATAAATATTATCTCTAGGGCCTTCATTGACTTAAAATAGGTCAAGGGGACTCAAAATTAAGTCACCTAAATTTTATATGCCAATTATAGTAAAAGTTATCAAAGTATATAAATAACCTAGTTTTTTTAAATTTTGGAATTCATTTTCACTCAAATGAATTATATTTTATTGATTATTTATCTCCACATTTACAACCATGGTGAGTATATGAGAGGATATTCCCATCTATTTGGATCGTGTGTGGGTCCATGTCACCACTAGATAGGCTATAGATGAGTTATTTTACCTTTTCAATATTTTTTTATTATTAGAAAAACAAAATTATTGTTTTGATTTTAATAATAACTAGGGAAGTTTAAGTCATAAAATATCTCATCCTATGACTATTGATCCTATCCTAACACCAAATTATTCTATCCTAGCACCCATTGTTCTTATCTTAGAAAAAAATATTTTATCCCATTTATAATTTGATATTGCCCTTTTAAGCACCAATTTAAACCCATTGATTTTCAACTTACCTTTTTACTATTTACATGTAATTACGTTAATTAATATTTTGTTTTATCATATTAAGAGACTAATGTTTTCATGTGCTTGTTTGTGGTTTTAGCCTTATTTACACATTGAGGAGTAGAAAAAAAGTCATGTGTGGGTTATATTGTAAAGCTTAGTTTTAGTGAAAAATAACATGATGGTGTTGGCATTATAGGGTTAGGTCATGATGGATAACTTGGTTTGGTACATATGTATTTACCATTGTCGATGGCTTTAACCAAGAAATGGAATTGTTATTTTTTCACCTTCCTAATCTCATTATGAAATTTGAAAACTACACTAGAGAATATGTGGTATATTTTGTGTCTACCCTTAGGGGTTGAAGTATTTCTATTCTTATTTGACTTAATATAATAGATGTTATGCAAGACATTATAATAGATGAAGCCTCAAAAGTGAGGAGAGATAAGGTTATGGATTTATGTAAGATGATGTCATGATGGAAACTGATAATATATTTGTATTTTAATTATTATATTTACTACAACCAATATTATTGGGTTTGATTTGATGTTTGGTATGAGACCCATGATACATGAAACTCTAAATCTGAGGTTGATGTATGTTATGTAACATTTACAAGGATATTTTTACATTCATAGAAGAGAGAGGTGTGTAAGACTGGGTTTTTGGGTCCTTATTATAGGTGTGGGAATGGGATAATATTATTTTGATCCAAACATATGATTTAAAACTTACTAATTCTACATCTCTATCCCTTTGATAATATATATGTTTATTTATGGGCTCATAAATAAGGCTCATATGATCTGACTCTATTTTAGTAGGCATTTGATAGATTGTAGAGTTGTAAAATTATTTAGAGTCCATACTAACTACACCTTAGATAGTTATAGAATGCTCATAAATTATGTTATATGATGGTTAATTAGTATCTTAGGAATTTACATGGTCTTATTGAGAATTTTCAATATGAGAGAGCTACTTGGTAGCTTGGTGTTTTATAAGAATTGACATCTAGCAATTCATGTGTAGAGGAGGTTCTTCATTATTAATTACAGGAGGGTGAGGCATGATCCCCATAGATATTAATGTATATAGGGAGTGTACCCTAGATAATTATGTGGATATACTTTTTTTATATCTATTAATAAATGATCTAGGAGTGATCACATGTAGTATAATGGGTTAAGGAATATGTGTTACTTATATATCATCCTACAATATATGCATATGATGGTGGTGGATATAATGGTGTTATTAGAGTTGGTGGTGTAAATGGACCTATAAGAAGTGACAAGCATGATCCCAATATAACACCTAATCTATCCACTAAAGGTAATTTATCTATATAGGGTGCTAGGTTAGAATTGGATCTCATTATAAAGGCTATTCCTGAGGATGCCATTAAGATTATGTATTAAATGATTTTTTCATTATTTTATATTTTTGTATATTATTTCATCATATTAAGAGTTAAAAAATTGATTATATTTGTATGTTTTGTTATCAACTATGTGGATTGATATTATAGACAAGGTCATTAAAGTTTGACTTGTGACACCCTAGAGATTTTTGGTCCTATTAAGAATGGTTTGTACATTTATAGTGATTATGAACATATTTTTGATCCCATGGATTGGTTGAGATTTACATTATTTTTGGAGTATTATAGTGGTTATGACTTATAGGCATCACTCAGGTGGGTACAATAATATGCCCTACCACTGAAAGGATCAAGGGTAGTTCTTATAGCCCTAATAGCTTATTTTATTGAGAATATAGGAAAACTAGGTGATTATTATATTCTCCTATGAAAGGTGATATATTATGCATATTGAAATTTTTTTTTAATCTAATGGGAACATAAACCATAATAGACAAATAGATAGTGGTTTAGATAACCACTTCATGACATTGGTGAGAGTAGTGTTATGTGAACATATATGGATAGGTCCATCTATGAAAGTGGGGATGAGAAATCTCCTTTAAATCAGAGAAGGTTGTTATATGTCTAATTTATATGGGTCATAAGACTTCAAATTTTTTTAATGGATGGATAATTTGTATTTTGTGTGTGTGGGGGGGGGGGGGGGGGGATGTATGTGCACACATTTTCCCATGCATATGTTTGTGTGTGTGTATGCATGCATGCATGTGAAATTATGTGTCTATATGTTGAGTTTTATTTCACTTTTATTTTTGTGTTTATATGAATTTTATATGTATCTATGTTTTTAATTTCTATGTTTTTATATTTTAATTTTTAAAGTGTATGGACTAAAAAATTTTGTATAAATTGAGCATGTAATGAAAAATAATCAAGTAATGTAAAAACTAAACATATGATGTAATAAAAATAAAAATCTTAAATTTAAATAGAATATTTATATGCTTAATCTTGCAATAAATAGGTTTCAACACTACTCAATTAGATGATCTCAAGTTGACTCATTGAAGCAGGTTATTTTGGTATGTGCTTGTCCATAATTCATAGTATGAGAAGGTAAGTCATCCATATAAAAAATGTTATTCATTATAAAATCCAATACAATGATATATATAATTATAATTAAAGTTTGTCTCTATAGGAAATGGATTTTAGGGTGATGATAAACTAACTTATTTTATTTCTTACATAGTATCATTTATATTAGGTGTTTACTTGGATATCTACTATATCAATATAATTTTATCCTTTTTGGGATGTTATTCTTCACTTAAAAAATTTCTTTCTATTCAAATGGAAATAGTATCAGTTTGGAAATAAAATACAATATGATCATGAGTCTTATCTAGTGTTTCATCCATTTATTTTATCCAAGGAGTTATCAATACAAAATTGTACTTAAGTATAGTGGTATCAATGTGAAAATTAGCATGACATGTATTAGGACAAAGAGATACAGGAAAATAAATGTAACACAATGTGAAATAAGTAGTTAAATGAGACTTAGTTAAATTTTCAATATCATACCAAAGATATATGATAAAAGTAATTCTAAACACTTGAGTGCTAATAATAATTATATTCTAGCATTAATTTCCTTCTATGTAAGCACTAATTACAAAAAGTTCTCTAGTTGAGTCATAAATATTGGTTAGTGCATTAGAAACCTTATTTAAGACATTATTATTGTTATGTATGTGTTACTTAAAATCTTCCTTTTTAAGAAATTATTTTATATTAAAATGTTATTTAGGTAACTCTTCATTATGTCAATCATATTTAGGTCAATTACCTAGTTAAGTAAGTTCAACACAATTATCTTCTTGAAAATTATCTAAATCACTTCATCAATGCTAAGTAGTTACCCATTAAATCTAATAAAATTTTAATTAAATGATGGAAATAGTTGGATAATAAATCAGATCATAACATGAGTGATGACAATCTCTTTAAATTATTGATTACTACCTTGAAACCTTATTTTTAATACAAAGTTTGATTTTCTCTCCTCTTTAAATTATTGATTACTACCTTGAAACCTTATTTTTAATACAAAGTTTGATTTTCTCTCCTCAAGCCTTAGAAGAGCCTTTTGATCAAGCTAAAATAAAATATTTACTTATGAATAAATTTGAGCCATCTCATAACTAATTCAAGGAATATTTCCAAACTTCAACTCACAAAATCACTACCACAAATTTTCAATCAAAATTCATCCAATAAAAATGGGTGAGTCAAATAAGATACTTAAACTCCCTACCACCAATACTTGTCAATGTAAGAAATGAGGAAGCTATTATATTCATCTAAACCTTTCATCTATAATAATATTTTTTCCACATCATGGTATAACCCTAATAAATTTTGTTTGTTCCATGCTAAAATTTTTCATTCTCATGAGACATGTTGTGGGCTTATAAAATTTACAATTTTTTGATGTTAGGATATACATTTGATAATGCAGCTATGATTTAACTACATCATCCTAACTATCTAAAAGATTGTCAAAATATAAACTTTACCAAACCTACAAATTAAAAAATCTAAAAAATTCTCTTCTAATTCCAATACACAACATTCAAATGAAGATGTTTGTGCCATCAATGTTAATTAATATAAATATATAATAATTAGAAATATGTGAATGTGGATAAAGTTAATTATCATCATCTACCCACAAATATCTCATCACTAAACCTAAGAAATCCTCCACTATAGAACAACCTCCTAAAGATACTACAACTACTTCTCTAACATATTCAAAACCACCTAACAGGTTGAGCCATTTCCATAATTGGAACCTTGACCTAGTTCCACTATACCTAGAAGAATGTCATCTCTCACAACCCCAAGTCTCATGCTAGTTATTCATATTTTAACTCTCATTATAATTTATTAGAAGAGCTTAATTCAATGCCTTGAATAATACCTCTCATGTATTTATTTATAACTTCCATTATCATCATAAATTCTTTGTGAAACCACTATAAGATATTGAAATACCACCATCTGATGATTCTGACATACCTACTATCATCCACCCATAGAAGCTCATCCCATAAAAATAATATCTTATTCTACAAAACCATCTATATATTTTTTGTAATTAGATATGATTAATGATGAAATACTATTTCGACTAGATGATCCACACCTCTTCATTAAAATTAGAATCAATAATACATTAATTATAAAAGTATTAGAAGATGAAATATCTAACATCAATTTTATTCCCCTTGGTTAATTCAATAAATCAGATACACTAAAGAAAATGTCAAACAATCTCATCTCACTTGTTTTTGGTTTTATAAAAACAATCAAAAACCTCTTAGTTATATTTGGATACCTCTTACAAAATTATTCAGACTAAAATCATGGTTCTTGTTCTTCCTCTATATTATAACATCATTTTATGTTATCCATGGGCTCATCATATGTGAGATATTACATCTTTTTGTAGTCAATGTATCAAATTCATACATAATGGGAAACATTAAAATCATGAGGATGATCCTAATCTTTGGATCATCTAACTTCCAAATCTTAAATCTCAATATCATATTCTTACTATTTCTCACATCAATAATCCACCTCTCAATAAATTCATCAACATGCATTCTAGTTTACATATCACTCTTTTAAATTCAGATGGATGAACCCAATGAATTAAAAAATATTATTAATTCTACATGATTACTATTATCAATAAAAATTTCACCCTTTGAAAGGTATGTCAAGACTTCCAAATTTGATGTAACATGGAAACACCTCAAGGTTGTGGGTACCCTATTAGAGAGGTGAATCTCTAGGTTATAGGGATAGCTCCCCTTGATGAATCACTTAGGCTCAAACACTAATCTACCACTTGATAGGAAAATAGAGAGAAACCTATTCTAATGGAGGTGATGCACCAAATATGATTTGACCACTACCAACTAGTTGTAAATGCAATTCAAACAAGATACTAGCTTGCACATGACACTACTCCAAATGTGCCTCTCTACATCAATGTTTATAATGAAGGTTGTGAATAATGCTTGAGATAGGAGGACTAATCAAGAGGCTAGGCCATGACACTATTGAAAAGACTACTCAGTAGACACTTAAACCTCACTTAAACACTTTAGAAGACCTATAAATAAGTATCAAACTAAATAGTCATGCAAAAAAAGGACAAACATGTCAAGAAAAAAATACTATCACTTATAAATATCAAATATTCTAGCATACACATTTAAACCAATCTATAGAGGAATTAAAATTAGATTATTCTCATTTATTAAAGGCTACAAATGGGTAGGGCAAATTTAGCCTATTAAGGTTGAATATGAGAAGGGCATAAGAGATAAAGATGACAAGTGTCTCATGAGTTATATGAAAGAAGAAAGGTATGAAATTACAACATCATATATTTAGGTAAAATTATTAGTATCCTAAATATGCTCTTTTATTCTAAGTGATGTGAAAGTTTCAAATATTTATTGACACCTCGCCTTGCTCCTCAAAACTTCCCTTTGCCTTAGATTATGAGAGTACAAATGACACTCTTGACCATCAGGCCATGTTGAAATACATCTTGAATTTTATCTTGACACATTTCTAATAATCTCTAAAGGTTCCCTTTGATACATCATTGCATTCTCTTAGTAGGTGTCTTGAAGTCTCTTTGCCTCACCAAGTGAATCTTACTTAGTAGTGTCAAAACTTGAGTTTGTCTTCTCCATTTTATTTTATCTCTATGGATTTCCTATTTACATAATATCATACCTAAAAAATTCATTTGGAGGTATCAAACTACCCCTGATAACTCATTCTACATGAAAAACATTCATTTGGCCTCATTCCTTATAGTACTGAAAATGTGTAAACATACTTGTGTATAAGAATGTATAGAGGTTATTGAGAAATTGACAACATATCTAAGGACCCAATATGCCTTCACATTTCCATACCAGATTTCATGTCCTAAATCTAAGTGTAAGTGCACTTTTTCTCCCTTTTTCTCTCTTTAATTAGGTCTCTATTGACCCTCTAGGTCTAGAGATTGAGTTTTAGATATACAAGATTACCACATGCGTGAAAACTAAAAAAATGTGTTAATTATTTTAAATATCTCTTTAGGATTATCCATGTCAAATTGAGTTCTTGATGCCTTATACATACCTCCTAAGCATTCTTATGATAGCCTTCTCTAGCCCTTTTCCATATACTATACCTGCACATGTGCCAACCAATAGCACGGGAATAATATCAAAGGAGTTATAAAGGTAATCCATGTTTTTTGTATTTTTAATCAATAGATATGAATGCATTAGAGTGATCTTCTCTCTCAACAATTTATTTATGACCTCTTTGATAGCTTGAAACCATTTTTAATACTTAAGGATTGTTCATAGAGCTCAAGGATAGGAATATCATCCTAATGCCACAAGTTTAAATTAAAATAGGGTAACTAAATCTAATTATGAGCCCAAGTTTCCATTAATTCTCTTTTTATTGTATTGAGTAAGATAAGGTGACCTCTCAAGTTGGTAGATTGCATTCTATGATGTTGAGGGTTGAGGCATATAGGTGGTGATTTGAGTTTGGTTTTGAGTTTCTAATGACCAAAATAGGTATATGACATCTATCTAGGCTTGATCCCATGATTCTCTTGTCACATTTCTTCTCCAACCTTACTATGTCCTTCATCAACTCATGCTAGCATTTAAGGATAACTCAATGCTAATAACCCTATCTAACTATGTTGGCTTCATTTTCTCCACTATCAAAGGGTTATAAAGTTCATGGAATGATTATTAAAGATAATAAAAATTATTCAAATAACTAATATTATTTCAATATCCTCAATAGACCATCTCCTCAGAATATTTAGAGACATAAGCCTATGTACAGTCGCAAGCTTGTTAGACCTGAATAGAGTCTTTGACCTTATTCACCCTTTATCACTAGAGTATGAGGGATACAATTTAATATACATATCATGAAACCATTTTAAATTATTTTACCTCCTTTAGATATTTGTATCCTTAAAACAGTCATGTCTCTTCACAAGTATAAGGTAGGCAAGCTTGTAGCTCTCACTAATTGTATATGCAAGGGTTTAAATGAATTTGTCTTTGATCATATTCTATTTAAAATCTTTTTTATCTCAATTTTAATTTCAATGGAATCTTGAACATATTTTATAATCTAATTTAGACTCTAGTTCTCCTTTTATATGTGTTTTACCTTCTCTTTAGGCATGAAATGAGCTAACTCCATTTAGCAGACCTATAGGTATCCATTAAGGTAGTTTGACTACATTTGAGGGCTTTTAAGACTTGTATTCAAGTCATTTAACATTTTAATAATTATTTTAATATCATTAATAGTGAAAAACCTTCTCAAATTTTACAAAACTCTTAATTCACAACATACACCTCTTCTTTGATTGTTTAGGCTTGGTTGTAGGTGTTCATTCAGAGAAGGGTTTGAACATGAGGTTATGAAATTAGTTTCTCCACTCCATCATGTCCCTATAAAAGTATTAAAAATTACTTGGAATATATTTATAATTTCTCTATAAGTCTCATATACTTTTCATGACATTTTACAACATTATCTCCTATTGTCTTTCTATACATAACTATGTATGAATACTAAAGCTTATAGACTCTCTCTCATCTAACCCTCATTGGTTTTCAAACACTTAGGTCATTCATTTTATTATAACTTATATTTAATTTTCACTAAGTCATATTTCATGTTTCTAACCAATTATTTCTTCCATGGAAATTGATTATTTTGGTTAGAATGAGGACCTATAGGTTTAGGACATGTAGGTCTATCTTTTGCTTATAAATACTTGTAAGAAAAACGTCCTTAATTATTTATACTTGAAGTTGCATAAAATCATTTTAAACTCCCTATCACCTTCTAAATAGACCTATAAAATTTTGACCAAACATTTAACCACTTTAAACTTGTCCACTCACATGTACAGACTGTGTATATAGTTAACTCATATACAAGGCATATGCATGGAACATAGAGTCTTTAGTTTGATCATGCCTTATAAGGAATTTGGTGAAATTATTCAATGTCACATGAATGTTTTATGTTTTTTTTAACACTTATCCATGGCTTGAACACTTCAAATAAAAGATTATACCTCATGAATACTCACATATAGGTTTGTAGACCTATGGGTGAATGAACTTGTCTCAACCTTTATTGGAGAGTGCATGCTTCGATTTTATTCTCACTTCTCTAGAATTCTAACCTTTTAAATTCCATAATAATATTATATCATTAGTTTATCATTGACATTTGAGTAAGGATTGATAGTCATACCTATAGAGATCCATTGATGGACAAACCATGTTTCTAAAGAGTGCAAGACATGATGTTTCTTGAAACTATTTGCAAGGAGATACTTATCAAGAGAGAAAACATGAATCATGGGAGAGTGAGGATATTTTGATAAAAAATTAGGTACTTAAAACCTCTTAAAGTGACAAATACTTCAAAATAACAAAATAATTACAGTAGTGGTGACCAAAAATCCATACACTTGAGATACTTTCCTCCTTATTAAGTGCACAAAAAAATGTTGAATTGATTAAATAAAATACCATGAAAGTGGTCATTTTATCCTCTACAAAATCTCCACAAAACCATTCACCTCCATTTAATTATGGCATGAATAAACATGAGAAAAATTAGACCTTTCTTGGATGAATAAGACATGGTGACCTAATGTGACTCTTAATTATTGTTCATAAAGGAGGGGCCATGAATCTAAAAATCAATTCATCTAAATTTCTCTCTCTTGTTCATGTCAAGTATTTGATTTTTTCCTTTCTAAGCTTGTGAAGGATATGATGGAGGAAAGAGAGTGTCTAATACATATTTAAGACCTAAAACTTGGCCCAAAAATGGAATATGATTTTTAGAATCTAAAGGGAAACCTATAAAATGTTTTCTTTTGAAAATGAGCTCACAAGTCTGTACAAGTGATTGAAACTCCTTCTTTAGTATTGAAAAAAATATTTTGACCCCTTCTAACTTGATGACATATGTGGTAGTTATGTAATTGTTATAGAGACCTTGGAAAGTGTGATTTTATGGATTTTCACTTTTTTGGGATTTGATATACATGAAAGTTATAAAAAATATTTTTTTTCCTTCATTAAACTTACCTTAAAGTCCATAAAATAACCCTCTCCAAATCATCATGAAATGATTTTATAAGTTGGTTAAGCCATGAAATTACCTTGAAGGACACCTAAAGACTTACGATACCACTTGATCAAGTTTCAACACTCCATGACCTGACTAGGATAGTATAATGCAAATATAAACTATTACCTTAATTTCTCCAAATAAACCTTAAAAAATGCTAATAAGATTTTATAAAGACTATTTTTAGACCACTAAGGCATGTATTAACTAGAGAGAGGCTACTGATATATGATAACTCAATTTTTCACCTATGGGGTTAACATTTTGACCTTGGGGCTCAAAATTAATCAAAAAATTTGTAATTCATGGGGGAAACATGACTATTATGCTAAATATACTAGTAGCATTGTCCTTCCATTAGGAAATAGAGTCACTTACATTCAACCTAAAACTTGAACTAGACCTTGGACATGATAAGATAAGCTAATTTTAACTCCAAAAACATAAAAATAAGGATAACACACACAAATAAAAGGATACAAACACACACATATGCTAATAAGCACTTAAGGAACATAATAAACATGAAAACAAACTTATATATACAACTGATTTAAATGTTTCTTCTTCCTCCTTGATCAAATGGGAAGCTTGTACTATCTCTTACTCCATGAGGTGAAAAATAGAATTAGGTGAGATACTTCTTGGATATTTATCTTGTTTTCTTCATCATTCTCTTATTTTACAACCTTCTTGGCATGATCTCAAGTGAAGTGGTCAAAATAAACTAGTCTCCTATGAAGATGAACTCATCATATGGATAAATATCCTTCTCATGATGCCTCTTAATGCTAGTGCCTATCTTAAACATGACCATCTCTTAGCTCATAGGAGAAATTTAATTATTATCCTCTATTAATTCTATGAAATGATGCACTTGGTATTGAATCACCTTATGTAGACCATCACATTGTTTCTCAAGTGAGAGGGTAGCCTCAATATCATATTCAATCTATCCAATTAGATATATAGGAAACTAAAGATCTCAATCTCATTACATGTCTAGGTGGTACTACCAAAGATTTTTATACTTCTCTTGACATGATTCTTGAAGAAATACAACTTGAAACACATCCTTAGAGACTTCTTTTTCTAATTTAGTAGTTTTATCAGTTTGCATTTCTTCCTCAAACTTAGATTCTTGATCATTTGAATCCATGTCACACTCATTCTATAACTCACCATGTTCATCTAAGATGTCCTCTACTTCAAGGTCCTATTTCACTCTATCTTTGAAAACTAAATTGTTTTTTTCTTCCCTAACTAGAGTTTCAATGGTGAATTCTTCATCAAGTTAACTTGAATAATCTTCATCAAATTTAAGTATAACTCTTTCTTCTTCACTTACCTCCCTATCTAATAGGTTTTTCCTTAAGAAGGGATGTGGTCGAAGGGTGATGAATATGTTAATGAGTTAGATAGGTGGTATGAGGTATGATGGATGGATCATGAATAGGATTAAGAATGGAGGGTTCTTTTAGGAATTCTTGGATAGAAATAAAGTTTATCTAGGTAATGGACACTTCACTCTCTTCAACAAGCACCTAATCCTTCTCATAGTCTCCTTGGAGTTCATTCTCAGCTACAAATTGATTTTCAATATTATCAACTATAACCTTCTTATTGTTTTGAAAACCTTCTTGGATAGACCTCTAAGATGAAAAAGATAGAGATTATTGGGAAGAGGGAAATGGAACTTGAATGGGTACAAGGATTTATTTGACTTCAACCTCTTGACCTTGGCTCTCTTCCTCTTTCATTTTCAGCTCTAAATATTTGATTTATTTATCTATACTATCTTTAAAAAGCTTATCTTGAAGGTGATTAATGGCCTCATGAGGGTAAGGAACACAATAAGGTTGATATGATATATAATAAGACTCTTGAGGAGGGATGGGAGATAATTTCATAGGTTCATATTCTTCTTTGACTTCAACTCCCAAATCTATGCTTGTCTCACCTTAACTACTCCATAAATTTACTACTTGATTCCAGCTTGGAGTCTTGAAATACTTATTAGGGGGTTCTCAAAGAAGATAAATGGGATCTTGGCTCTCAAAAATAGGCTGATCAACAATAATCTCCTCATTTTAAAAGCTCCCTTGTATTGAATTCTAAGAACGGAAAGTTTGAGAAACATATGAATAACTTGGAACACTTTTATACTAACTTTGGAAAGTCTCTTAGGGAAGAATGGGTAGAGTATATGAGGGTTGATGAAGTTATACCTTCCATTATTATTGAACTATTAGCATATCTTATATGTTTTACATGAGACCATTTACACCCAATATCTCACTTGAGAGGCTTTACCAATTTGCTCTCTCAATTGATGTCCATTCTTATTTCATAAGTTCTAATGAGTCTCTCATGTCATGAATGAGATGATTAGGTAAATATTAACCATATTTACTTTGTGGATTTATCTTTATCATTTACCTCTCATATCCTAAGAGAGTTTTCTTAAAACTTGAAAAGGACCAATTTGAGAAGTGCCTATGCTAACTAGGAAGATCTTAAACTTGAGAAGGATGATCATAGGACTGATATTATACATGACAAGGCTGATATAGATCATATGATTGATATATATATCATAAGGAAACTAATAAATAATAATAATAATAATAATAATAATAATAATAATGATAAGGAATACTATATGCTTGATAAACTTCACTAACTTGCATAAAATTGAACTCTACTTCAAACTCAACTACAACAACCTCATCAAGATAATGGGATGGAGATAGAACTTACTTTGTACAAGTGACTAGGCTAATAGAACCAGTTGATTATGCATGGATTTTCCATTGATTTTTTGAATGCCTCTAAAGGTTTATATGTAGAATAAAAACACCAAAAATCCTTCTACAACTTTGGACCTTAGTCTCAATGGATTTGCCAAAACCATTATCAATCAAATTTGTACCCTTTGGAGGGTAGTTCAAGCCTTCCAAATTTGATGTAACATGGAAACACCTCATTTTTTTGGGTACCATATTAGAGAGGTGAATCTCTAGGTTAAAGGGATAATTCCCATTTATGAATTGCATAGGCTTAAATAATAATCTATCACTTGATAGGAAAAAGGAGAGAAACCTATTCTAATGGAGGTGATGCAAAGAATATGATTTGAACACTACCAAAAATCTAAAAATACACTTTAAAAAAATGACTAACCTACACATGACACTAATCCAAATATTCCTCTCTACATCAATGTTTCTCATGAAGGTTATAAATAATGATTGAGATAGGAGGACTAGTCAAGAGGTCATGACATGATATTATTGAAATATTATTCTCTAGACATTTACACCTCACTTAAACACTTCACAATACCAAAAAAGAAGTTTCAAACTAAATATGCATGAAATTAAAGGGCAAACATGTCAAGGAAGAAAGACTATCACTTAGTAAGATTAACTAGTCAATCATACACATTGAAACTAGTCCATGGAGGCAAAACCATATTATCCTCATTTATCAAAGGCTAAAAATGGGAAGGGATTCACCATACCTAGGTAGAGGATATAAAATTATCCTATCAAAGATGAATATATAGGAAAATGTTATAGAGAAAGAGAGAAGGGAATAGGAGAGAGAGAGATTAAAAGTGTATCATGAGTCAAAAGTAATAAAAGAGGTATGAAACTACCCCATCAGGTCTTTAAGGACAAGTGTTGATATCCTAAAGATGATCTTATTCTCTAAGTGGCATGTAAGATTCAAATATTTCTTGACTCTTTGCCTTGTTCCTCAAAACTACTCTTTGCCTTGGCTTGTGAGAAGATAAATGGAAAACTTAACCATTAGGTCATGTTGAGTTACATATTTTCTCTACTCTTGATACCTTTACACTGATATATGAAGGTTTCTTTTGACACATCACTTCATTCTCTTACTAGGTGTGTTGAACTCTCTTTGCCTCACTAGGCCAATCTTTCTTACAAGTGTCAAAACTTGATTTCATCTTATTAATTTCATTTTCTCTATATGTATGGCTTATTCACATCATATTAGACCTATAAAAACTCATTTGGATGTCTCAAACTACCCCCAAGAACTCATTCTACACTAAAATCTATCATTTGGCCTCATTCCTTGTAGGCCTTAAAACGTGTAAACCTTGTTCTGTATAATAATGTAAAAAAATTATTTAAAAATATATAACATATATAAGGACACAATATTTCTTTACATATCCATACCAAATTTCATGTCTCGAATCTAAGTGAAAGTGTATTTTTTCTCCCTTTATCTCTCTTCAATTAGGTCTCTATTAACCCTCTAGGCCTAGAGATAGAGTTTTAGATCTACAAGGATTCACATACTTATTAAACCTCAAAATAATTTTTGATTAAATTAAAGGACCTCCTAAATATTCTCCATGTCAAAATTGAGCTCTTGACACCTTGTATGGACCTCCCAAACATGCTTGTGATAACCTTCTCTAGCCCTTTTCTGTATATTGTACCTACACATGTGCCAACCAATGGAATGGTAAATATATTAGATTATTTTTTAAAGTCATATATTTTTATTCTAGGTTGAATAAATCCATCTAAATGCATTATATTTTTCTTCTCTATCAACAGGTTATTTTGGCGTCTTTAACAGCTTGAAACTAGTTTCAATCCTTAATGATTGTTCATAGAGATTAGGGATCTAACTATCCTCCTAATGCAATAATTTGAAATAAAACTAGGTTATATAAATATTTTTATGATCCCAAGGTCCCATGCAATCTCTATGTACTATACTAAGCAAGATAAAATGACCTCTCAAGCTAGTAGACTGTATTGTGTGATGCCAATGAGGGTTGAGGCTAGTAGGTGGTTATTTAAGTTTATTTTTGAGTTTAAAATGACCTAAATATCTCTATGAAATAAACCTTGGCTTTATCCCATTATTATCTTGTCACACTTAATCTCCATCCCTACTATATCCTTCATCAATGCATGCTAGGGTTTAAGGATAAGTCAATGCCAGCGACCCTAGCTAACTATGTTTTATTCATTTTATCCACTACCAAAGGGTTATAAAATTCATGGAATGATTATTAAAGATAATAAAACTTCATTACAGACCTATTATTATTTTATTATCCTCAATAGACTAGCTCCTCACAATCTTGAGACACATAAGCATGTGTAGAGTCTTAGGCTTGTTAAGCCTAAATAGAGTATTTGGCCTTCTTCACCCTTTATCGCTATATTCTGAGGGATATAAGTTCATATACATATCATTAAAAAAATTTAAATTATTTTCCCTCATTTAGATTACTTTATACTCAAAATAATTAGGTCTCTTCACAAATACAAGGAAGGCAGGCATGTAACTCGCACTAATTGTATATGCAAGGGTCTAGAAGAATTTATCTTTGATCATCTTATCTTTAAACTATATTTTAGGTCAATTTGAATTTAAATTACCTCTTTAACCTATTTTATAACCCAAATTTATATCCAATTCTCCTTTTATATGTGCTTTGCCTTCTTTTTAGGCTTGAAACTAGCCTACTCCTTCTAGTAGACCTATAGGTATCCATTAAGGTAGTTCGATTGCATTTGAGGGATTTTATGAATTTTATACAAGTCCTTGAAAATTTAAATAATTACTTTTATATCATTAATATCTCATAGCCTTATAAACTTATATAAAACTCTATACTTCATAGCATACACCTATTCCTTGACTATTTAGGATTGTTTGTGGTTATTCATTAGGATAAGGAATTAAGCATGAGGTCTTGAACTTAGTTTCTCCACTCCATCATGGACCTATGAAAGTATTCCAACTTACTGGGAATATCTTTCTCATTTATCTACAAGTCTCATTGACTTTTCATATCATTATACAACCTTTGTTCCTCTTGTCTTTATATATATAACTATGTATGAATACCAAACCCTGTAGACTCTCTCTCATCTAACCCTCATAAGTTTTCAAAATCCTAGGTGATTAATTAGCATGTACCTTATCTCTCATTTTAATTTATTCACATTTCATTTTTTCAACCAATTCTTCCTTTAATGGCATTTAGTTCTTTTGCATAAAATGATGACCTATAGTTTGAGGACCTGTAGGTCTATCTTTTGCTTATGTAAAATTGTAATAATGACTTACTCAAGTAATTATACTTGAATTTGAATCAACACATTTTCAAATCCATATCACCTTCTCAACAAACCTATAAAATTCTGACCAAACATTGTACCACTTCAAAATTGTCCCTTCACATGTACAAACTATGTATATAGTCAACTTATATACATAGTGACATGTTATCACTCTTAATGATTGTTAATAAAGGAGTGGCCATGAATATTCACACCAATGAAAATAAATTTAATCTCTTTATTACCCCTAAAAATTTCCAAATTTTCATCTTCCAACTTTCCCTCTCCTATCCATACCAAGCCTTTGATTTTTGCCTTTCTGATCTTGTGAAGGTAGTGATGGAGGAGAGAGATTACCTATACACATATAAGAATTGAAATTTGTTCCAAATATGAAATATCACCTATGGAATCCAAAGGGACACATTTTCAATGTTTTTATTTTAAAATGAGTTCACAGGTCTGTAAAAGTGAGTGAAACTCCTTTGGCATTGAAAATTAGAATTTTGACCCCTTCTAACTTAATGACATATGTAGCAATTATGTAACTATTCCATGGAACTTTGAAAGTATTATTTTGCATATTTTAACCTTTGTGGGATTTTATATACATAAAAATTATAAAAAATGCCTTTTTCCTTCATTAAACATATCTTAAAGTCCATAAAGAACCTTAACCTCTCCAAATCGTCATAAAATGATTGTCTAATTTGGTTAAGGCATGAAATGACCTTGAAGGACACCTAAATACCTATGACACTACTTGACCAAGTTTAAATAATGCATGACATGACTAGGCTATTAAAATGTAAAGACAAACTATTACCTTAATTTCTCCAAATAATCCTTAAATAATGCTAATAAGGTTTTATAAATACTATTTGAATACCACTAAGGCATGTAATGACTAAAGTGAGGATGATAAGATATGATAACTCAAGTTTTAACCTATGGGGTTGCCATTTTGACCTTGGGGGTCAAAATTAGTTAATAATTAATAAACCATTCCCTTAATGGATTATATTACTAACATCTCTCCCCCATCCAACACATATGAAGCATGATACAAAAAATCATTTCAATTATAAATATTTTACCCTAATTTAGATAAGAGGCTTATGCTACTTGGGTATATAGGGTTAAGGATATAGAAATGATATGGGACAAGGTTAAATATTAGATCTACAATAGGCCAACTAATATGCTAAATTTATAAAATTGAGATAGGCTAATAAAGGAATGTAAAACTATGATAGATATACAAATGAAATAAAATAAAGTACTTAGTTATTTTTGGTGTTAATACAATGTTGGATCTGTTACAAGTAAAAGGTAGGCATGGAGACAATTCTAGATCAACTGTCAGATTATAAATTTGGTGCCTATAGCTCTCTAGATAGTTGCATTAGCCTAGGATAGTTACATCAATGCTAGTGTTTGACATCGATGTTAGTTATTATAATAAATATATTCTTAGATAACATGTGACCACCTAGATGATTCTAGGTTTTTTCTCTATTGTATTCATGTCTAAATCATGGACTGTCACTCTTGGTGAAATGGTAAAACCCTAGATTTGAGTCTTTAATGTGACCTTGGGAAAAATGGGCTAGTAGGCACATGATTATGAGATAACCCATAATGAACCCATTGTAAAATGATAATTAATACATAACCAATAATTTAGAAGAGGGCCTCAATCTCATGTAGTTCTCCCCTAGTTGTTGGCTTGTGTGTGAATCATGCAATGTGTGCAAATCAAGTATGATGATGACGTAGATTATAACATGGAAATTATGACCTTATGATTACTCCTTTAGTACTTCAAACTTGTATCTGGGATAATTCTTTTATGGATATCATAATAGGGTAGAATAGGAAAGATTTTGGTAATTTGAGTGTTCTTTTGGTCTAATTTCTAGGTTTCATAGGTGGTAAATGAATGAGGGTTGATATTATATTTATACCAATCCTATTAAGATATAAATTTCATCAAATAACTTATGCCTACCATTATAGTATGTTTCATTTGTAAATTAGATGCTTCAGGGCACTAGACACTTACATTGGGAGGACATTAATGTTGACAATACAATTTTACCTAGATGTTAGTGTCTAGGGAAAAGGAGAGCATGCATAGGCTCAAAAATTGTAGAATTATAAGATAAGTTCATTTCAATCATTATTGGAAATATGAAATGTATGTGTCATCAATATAAGGCTAGTCAGACTAAGATATAGGCCAAGGGGCACAAGGTAGAGTAGATGTAAGGCTTGTATAATTAAGGCATGTGTATAAATAAGGAGAATAAATAGGGTCATGATTATTAAGGTGTAAAAGACTAAGGTGATACATAATAAAAAAAATATCTTCTACATTCCCCCCCTTTAATCTAATATTGAAATTATAGTTTAAAGGAATGGAATAAATACTTGAGTATGTATACACAAATTATCTTTGGTTGAGTTTAATTTGATTGCTTTGAGTGTTTTTATAGTGACTGACCTACAAAAAAATCATGTTACAATGTATAATAAATTAACATAATATGGGTCAAAATTAATTGAAATAGATTGAATTTGAAAGATCAAGGTTTAATAGTACATATGTGTGTCGATGTAACTGCCTTGCCTATGACAAGTTATTTTTGCAAAATATGCATCATGTAAGGATAAAAAAATGATATTAATATAAATATAGATAATTATTTAAATTTTTTATATCCAAAAATATAAAGAGAGATTGGAAGGGATATTATAATACACATGCCTCTAGCTTTAGAACAAAAGTGCATTGCCACATGACAGTTGAGATTAGCTCAACTGTGTAATTGAATGATACTTGTAAATTTTTGAGTTTGTATACTCAAGTAAAAACTAAAAACATAAAAATCTTGAGTGATTTAATCACCCCAATCATACCAAAAGGTGAACTAACTAATACAGTAGATTGGATTGCTAAAGTATATAAAAGTCTACTAGGAATCAATATGTGAAATAATTTTGGAATCTGATTTGATTTGTATTTTTTAATATTAGCCACATGTTTCATAACATATTCAACTTAGATTTTTATCATGCTAAAACTATTTAAAAATGGTACCATGGATATAATTCTACCATAAATCTGTATTAGAATCATACAATTGTGTGTTTTGGCCAATTTAAAAAATTGTATATGTGTGGATGACATGATTCTAAAGAATTCCCCCACTATATATATATAGAAATATGAAAATAATATAAGTATGAATGTGGAATAAATTTTTCCAAGAAATTCCCTGATTATAAAATAGAGATGCTAAAAACTAAGTAGGTATAGAAAATATTCTTCCAAAATATGTCCCCACTAAATTTGTGAATTATAAGTACCATACTATATGAATGTGGATAAAATTCTTCCAAAATATGCCCCCATTAAATAAAAAAATAATAATTAATGTGTGGAATCCATGTCACCATGACATTTTTGCACCTAATCTATAAATTTGTGTAAGTACCATAAACTATGTGAATGTGGAGAATATGCTTCTAAATCATGTCCTTAATGTAATCTAAAAACTGTGAAAAATGTGTAATCCATGTAATCATGACATTCCCCCACTAAATATGTCCCCCTCCCTTTAAGGTGAGGAAAAAATATTACCTGGTATTTGGTCCACCTCAAAAGGGTAAGACAACTATAATTCTATGAATGCAATAATGTAGTATATAGAAGGAAATATGTCTATGTAGATGCAACATTGAAGCACATGGAACCATTGTAATCACATGTAGGCATAAGATACATGATAATAATATCAGTAACATCTAGATAGTAATAATACAAGATCAAAGAGGAAATAAGCACATAAAGAAGATCACTTAAAAGTGAGTCACAAGGCAGTGGTCCAAGAAGACCACAAATAAGGGGCATGCTTAAATGCCTCAAAATTGAATGGATATGACTTAGTCAAAGTAATCAAAGGTAATAAATGACATTTTAAAATGACCATATAATACAATGACATATCCAAATGTATAACAAGTAAAAACATAGGCACATAGGCCACATACAATGGAGCATATTCAATTTTAAAAAAAATCAAGACAATATCAAGACAAAACACTCAAGGAAGAGTGTAAAGGAAAATCATAAGCAACCAACATTAACATGTCACAGTGGCCAATGGATCAAATTTGTTAGAAAAAAAATTTAAAGTACATATCATATCAAGTACCTTGTGTAATGTATAATCATGGATAATAGGCATGTATAATTACATATGGAAGCTCAAACATGATAGAGTAGAGTGATCATCAAATCATATAACCTATGTGTATCAAGATCATAAAAGGTAGATGCCCCCAATGTCTTAATGACATGATTATATGGAAATCACAACTATAAGTATATCATGTGTCTATGTATTCCTATGTATTTGTATTTAGGAGTAAATTATATGCTAGTACTCAACATATAACTAACACATAGATTCCAAGGAGCCAATATAACATATAGGTGCTGAAAGTGTTTTTGGATTTTTAAGTGTTTTTTTTAATTATATTTTTTGAATGTTAATATTTATAATTTCAAAGGTGTGGTACCATTTGTGAAAAAAATGATTATTATTTATAATGATGGACTATCTCTTCTTCAATATACTTATCTAATGGCATCCCTAAATTTAATGGTGTGGGTAGATAATTTTATCCATCATGTGGTATAAAAATATTTGGGACAATAAAAATAAATGTAACACACATATTTTTAGTATCCAACTTGGATTTCCATTCATCTAATTAAGTTTGTCCAATATCTAATTTAAAATGGGGGTCATGGTCTTGTATCCATATGGTTACAGTCACCACATGTGTACCAGAAGCAATAGGTAACCAAATATATCTAAGGGATTATATCATCAATGGAGAGTATATGAGTTCATTATTATTATGTCATAATTGTTTGATGAATTTAATTCCACAAGTTGTATCCCAGTTCTTTGTATCAAACTAGAGATGTCATAAATACACCCCATCAATATTAGTAGTAATAGTCAACTCTTCATGATTTGGTCACTTTGAAATATAGTTCTCATTCAAAATATAAGGATTATTTTTCTTTTTATTTGGTTGTGAAGATTCTGGTGAAGACTTGACAATGTTCACATGGTATATGTGCATTTGACCTCTGTAAGGTTGTATCAATGTTTTTAACCAAGAAGGTTGAATTGAGTACCAAAAATTTACATGTTCATTTGATATGGTTATTTTACCCTTATCTATATTTAGTGTTGCTTCTTCTACATGTGGATTGATCATATTTGTATTAAGACCTGTGGGTTCAAAAATGTTATGTGAAATGTGATAAAGTGGATCAAATTTTAGTGCATGTATATTTTCATTTGTAATATCATGAGTAATGTCATCATCACTATCATAGTAATTAGAAACATGCCAATATTTTGCTCAGTATTGACCAATAATAAAATCTCAAATGAAGGAAATTCTTATGGTTTTAAAGGATCTTTTGGTAATGTATCTTACTCTTGATGTGTATATGTGTGCATATCAATATGTGGTACCTTATTTGAATCTCTAGATGGAGGATCCATTGTACTTGACTCACCTACTTCATAAGTGTGTATGTGATCAATAAAAATGCATTATTTAGGTGGTAATACTATAGGAATACCTTTAATTTTAGATTTTACCATTTAAAAAAAATTAAAGGTTCATCATTGGCTAACATTATTAATAATTCCATATCATGTATGAATATTAAACATTAGTGAAGTGTAAATGGGATAGCTTCCATTGAGTGTGTCCAAGGTATACCCAAAAGTACATTATAATGTAATGATTGAGACATTACTTGAAAAGTAGCTAAAATAGTTTTTTGTCCTCATGCCACATCAAACATAATTTGATCAATTGGAGGACTATGTGAACTATTGAACCCTTGGATATGAATAACCAAATTTTGAGTGAGATTGGTGATAATGCCCATGGTGGTGAAGAAATTGATACTATAAATGTCTAGGCCTAATCCAATATCAATGAGTACCCTTTTGATTCCTTTATTTTTCATTGTCACTTGTATGAACAAAAGTAACTCTTGATCAATAATATCTTTGGATAGTAAGTCAGATAAAATTATATAAGTTTGGCATTATTTTTGAGATCTTTCATGATATCTACAAAATAAGCAGGCTCAATATCATTTACAACTTGAGTTTCATGCAATGTCTCATATATGATGTTATTGTAAACATTAAGTTGTTATAAGATATTATGTATTGAAATTTTATCATGAGTATAGCTCAATTGGTCATGTTTTCATCTAAATAGTAGATCTATAACATTGGAAGTGGACTTATGGAGAGATGTCAAATGCTTTCTCTATTTTAACACCCTCTCATTATGTGCACAGATTTTATTAACAATTTTAAAAATACAAAAAATGTAGAAAACCATGGAAACCATAATGTATTAGACCATGAAATAATTTATATATATATCCATGGAAAACATGATTTCAATATTTATCAATTGTGAATTAATAATGGAAAAATAAATTATAAAACCCTAGTTAGCTTTGGGTTTTATGTTCAAAGATTGGGTTCACCAAATGTTTAAACTTGATTTAGAAAAGAGGCTTATCCTACTTGAGTAGATAGGATTAAAGATATATAGATCATAGGTTACAAGGGTGAATATCAGATCTATAATATGCCAATTAATATGCTAAAATCATACATACCATATGTTGAATTTATAAAACTGAGATCAAATATTTATGAAAAGTATAACTTTGAGATATATATATATATATATATATATATATATATATATATATATATATGACATAAAAGAAAGTAATTATTTCTAAAGCTAATAATATTTTGATTTATTATATGTTAAAATCAAGAAATAATATAATTTTAGATCAATTGTTATATTATGGATCTAGTGCCTCTAGTTCTCTAGACAGTTGCATCCACCTGAGAAAGTTATGTCAACAATAGTGTTTGAGATTGACACTAGGGTATTATATGTAAAATGAACTCAAATAAGATGAGACCACTTGGATGATTCTAGGTTTTTTTTGTCTTCAGTCTAGTGTATTTATATATGGATCATGGGCTGTTGATCTTGGTGAAATGGAAAAAACATAGATTTACATGTTTAATGTAACCTTGGGGAAAATAGGTTAGTGGGTGCATGATGTCTTGATGACCTGAAATGACCCCATTATCAAAGGGTGATGCCAATATATCCAATACTCCAAAAGAGGGCTTCAAAATCATGTAGTTCTCCTCTAAGGGTTGGCTTGTGTGTGAATCATGTAATGTGTGTAAAATAACTACAATAGTGACCTATCTTGTAAATTGGAAAATTTGACCTTATGAATACTTATCTAGTACTTAAAACCTATATATTGTCTATTCTTTTGATGGATATAAGAATGGGGTAGAATAAGAAATATTTTGGTAACTTGATTGCTCTTTTGGTCTGATTTCTAGGTTTTATAGGTGGTCAATGAATAAGGGTTGATATTATATTTATATTAACCCTATCAAGAGATAAATAACATTAAATCACTTAGGTAGACAATTTTAATACATTTCATTTGCAAATTAAATGCCTTTAGAGCACTAGACACTTGAATTAGGCTAGGACAATAAGCTTGATGCTACTGTTTGAACTGAATGTTAGTTTCTAGGGAGAGGAAGAGTGGGCATAGGGTCAAAATTTATAAAGGTATAAGATAAGTAAATTTTAAGCATTCTTAGAAAAATGAGATGTTTATGTTATTACTATAAGGTTGGTTAGACTAAGAGATAGACCATGGGGAAAAAGGTAGAGTAGATGCAAGGTTTGTAGAAGCAAGGCATGTGTATAAATAAGGGGAACAACCAAGGTCATAAGTTTTCCAAGTTGACAAGATTAAGGTGTTACATTATCATAAAATAATGCCTACAGTAATGAATATGGGGTTGCCAAAATTTTCCAAGCTCTTTTACTTATGTCTCCTCCCATATTTAGTAATATAAGTGTATCTACTACTAATATTCCTATTAAAATTAGTGCATGAACTATATATAAAACTTATGATGATACCTTCATCATGGACAAAGCTTAATCCTAAGATCTAGATGTTCAATATTATCAAAATACATTATATAAAATACATGCCATCACATCATATACTTGTAATATTATTTTGGATTTAGTAATGATTTATTATATTTAGATAGTATGGATAAATCATGAGTGTAGGGATGCATTAAAAATGTAATAATTTGGTAATCCATCCCATATTAAATTATAATATCAACCTATAACACCTATAGTTGTTGATTCTTGTAACTTATAACAACTACTGAGTTATGTATTATAACTTGAAGCAAGTATTGGGTTGACTATAATAGCCCATAGTGACCCCTAGTGGATCATGTAGCATCTAGAAATAAAAATTGGAAAAAAAAATAACATCATGTATTAATTGGAGGCACAAATGAATAAATCATAACAACTAAATGATAGTTTTTCTAGTCTCTTAGCCTCTAAACTAATTGATATAGTTCAACCATGAAACTAAGTTGTTATTCATGATAGTTTTGGTGGTTAGTCAAGTATGAATACATATTCCATGACATTTAATTCTATAGCATAAAAAAAATGATACCATTACTTCTTTCCCTATGGACCATATTTATCTAATGTTTCAACTACGTAACTGGCTACTTTGTTCAAATAACTACCTAGTTTGTCATATAACTTGAATAAGTTATCTCCCTAGATTTTATTGTAGCAATAAACATTCCTCCTCTATTTAATATAAGTTATAATTAATTATAAAGAAGGTAAAATAAATAATAAATTATTATTATTGTTATTATTATTATTATTATTATGAAAGCATGTGAATTAAAATTTTAAAACTTTATAATAATTTCTATAGTGATACCCACATTTCTACATGATATATAATGCAAAAAGAATTGGTTTGAATTAAATATTAATTTTGTTAAGGGAAGCTTTTAAACTCATCTCTCACCAACAAGGGCCCCTTTTTAGGATTTATGTTAAAGATCCTAAATTGTTAGTATAATTTTTATTTATGTTGTGTGATTAAGTAGAGTTTATGTTTGAGTTATATGCATGTTTAGTTTATTAGTTAATATAGTAATCATTTTATATTTGTGTGTGTTTTTAGTTTTGAAGGAATCTTCCAAATATATAAAACAAAAAAAAATTATTTACATTCTAACAAGTGTTCATTTTAATTAAATAAATTGTAATTTCCTTTCAAATAATTTTACTTTCATGCAATTTAATTTATGTAAGAGTGTTTCCTATGTGTATCCTATAGTCCCGAAATCTCTAGAAATAATTAGTTTTGTATATATAGTGAGGATGCCTTGTTGATATTATGGACCTCAAGTTGATAATTTAAAAAAGTAACATAGTCAATAAAATAAGTAGATACCCAACAAAAGATGTCTATCACGTTGTATATGAAAGATTGGTAATGCTTCAGTTTAATTGGTGGTTTTATTATTCTCTTAATTTTACCACCATTGTTAGAGACTTGTGTCAAACACTAAATCTCAATAAGGTTGACTTATTTTTTTATTTTTATTTATTACTTCATAGTTTAAATTTTATTCTTGCTTTTTAGTATAGAATTTACTATTTTATTGAATTAATAATTTCAATTTATGCAAGTAGATTTAAAAAATAAGAAAAATATTAAAAAACTAACCTAATGTACTACATGTAAGGCATGATTAAAAATGAATATTGATTGATTTGTATGCAATGAGGATAATAAAATTCAAGTAGAATCTTTCCAAAAAGGGTAAATGTTGTTGAAGATGAAGAATTATTACCTGTAATAATCACATGTCAAGATGGGACACCAATAGTTAGTTCATGATTATCCTTTAAAAATTTAGAATATATATAAAGAGAGGAGTTCTTGGCTAATCTAGTAAAGCATTATCAGGGTAAGGAACAAGAGAAACCACATACCTGTAAAGAATATATTTTTTCACCCATTCAAAGAATCCCTCATTTTCCATCCTACACTAAAGGATTTGGTATCCATATCCCTCCATGCTCACCCAAAATACTCTTATAATATAAATCAAATATCTTCTATCCTCGAAATCTATAACTATAGAAGTTTTTGACTCAATTTAAATCAATGAACAAGACATTCTTGTTGAAATTCTAGAATAGTTCTTAAGAATACCTAGCACATCACCTATATACATAATATGTATCTCCTAATTAAATTAGTCTAAATCCACTTTTAAATATGAAACTTAGGGTAATAATGATAAATATTTTGAAGAGTGTGTCTAAAATATTTTTAGTTTACAAGTAGTTTGGAAAATATTGGGAGACCATCAAATATAAAATTCTATCAATATAACCATAAATTTTGTGTTTATAATTAATATCCCTAAAGGAAATGAACTTATGAAGAATATTCATCTTTTTGTATCACCTAACTTTAGATAAATGGCTAGTGAGGATCTTGACATGTTTTTGTTTGATTTTGATGTCCTATTTCATAGTTATGACTATAATTGGGGTGACCAAGAGCTCAAGTTATTTCTATCCACCCTCAAGGATCTAGCCATCAAATGATTTATAAGAGTAGGTGGTGGTGTTATCTCCACTTGGGGTGAAATGAAAGAAAATTTTCTCTCCAAATACCAATATTACTATAGAGGGAAGGATTACATAAGAAAAAATGTTTTCCAGATGTCATAAAATGAATATTAACCTTGGGAAGAATAACTTGAAAGATTCATATTTATCCCATAGAAATCCAAACAACATGCATGAGATATGAATAAATAAATACGGTTTTATTGAAATTAATTAAAGATTAATGTATTGAGAAATACGATCTTATGATTAGTGGAGATGTGTCATGGATGATGTTTGAAGAAATAATGAACTTATGAAAGAACTAATCAAGATCTATGATAAAGAAGAACCAAAAAAAACAAACAATGTATTTATAATCCACCAATTGAATATACTAAATGGAATTAAGTAATTTTATTCAATGTATGAAACAATACATTATTAACCATTTGGGCACATAATTAGACAAACTTCACATGCAAAGGAAATAAGAAGACATAGAGTAGGCCTTGACTATGTATGTCCTAGATCACTATAATATAAAATTAGATTGTAAATGACATGATATTTGAGAAAATTTATAAAACATCACACAAGATAAACCTAAATAAACTAATATCCATATAATTAGAGGTGAATAAGATCATATTTTATATGTGACTAAAAGGAAATGATGGATCCAAAGGACACAACATCCATGTATATCAAAAAAATATAAAATTTTTAGTTCTCAAATTTTAGGTGATTCACCTAATTGGTATGGAAATAACTCATGGAAATTCATTCAAAATCAATGAAAATATTGGTCATAACAAAAATTACAATCCCTAAACACTTGGCCACAATATGAAATGTAACCATACTACCTCAAAATAAAATCAACCACAGTAAAAATTGAACCAAAATTAGCAATGGTAGCATCTTTACAAATAATGGAATCAACCACAAAAGGGGATTTATCCACGGTATAAGCCAAATGATATTTTATTAAAATTATTATATCCACAACAAAAACAAAACCCTACATTAATTCCCAAAAATCAGCCCACTCTTATTCCCAACAACAAATCATCCCATAGACAAATGTAGTTATCCCCAACCTATATCTAATTGAAATAATAAGTTAGTTTAGTCAACATAAAATAATGAAAAAATTAAATATCCCACTTACTCCATGGATTTATATGAATTAAACATTCAATTAATATGAATCCTTCAACCAACCACTTTGCCTACATTACTAAACCTTTTGAAGAGGTCCCTAATGACACTCTTAACACCATCACTAACTTTCAGGTGTGTAATCCAACCACAAACCCTAATCCAACCATGTTTACAAATCAATAAGGGTATTACAACCCTCATTTTCCTAAAATATTAAACCTTAAAAGACCTAAACATGATTTTAAATTTGACTTTGTAGGACATCTCAATAATGTTTTTGTTAAAATCCCTTTTTTAGGCTATTAAAGATGTCCCAATATAAACTAAGGATTTATAGGAAATATGCCTAAAGATATTTGGCCATAAAAATAAATATCTTAAGAATGTCTAAGTGGTTAAGAAACTTGACTGTATCATATTAGGAAATATAGTCCCATCCAAATACATCGATGTGGTGGGTCCAATAGTGAATGTTGATGCCTACATACCCACATAAATAATAAATTAATATAATTAGGTTCATCAATTAATCACATGAAAAAATAAACCATGTATAAAATTAGTATAAGAGGTCTATGTTCAACTCCCACCATTTTTAAAATGGCATATAAGTCTGCAGTTAAACCCAAAGGAGTTATACAAGACTTGGTCATTATAGTGGGTTTATGGGAATATCTGGCCAATTTATCATCTTGTAACCAAAATCCAACCTAGTATGACACCCACTCATCCTTTTAATACCATGGATTGGTAAAAATGATGCATTCATTGGTTGTGGATCAAGGAACGTGTTGATTTCCAAAGGTAAAACTACTAAGAAACTAATTATCTATCCACCATCCCAAACCTCATGTGAAGAACAACCTAAATGGGTAGAATATAAGGAAAAAGAGAAAATCTCATTATAATCTTTTCTCATAATAGAACATAGCTCACATATACAATATCAAGAGGATGACATGATCATTTCAAATTTTGTACCAAACACCTACTATATTAGTCCACCTAAATACAACATTTTATAATGCCTATCATGTCCCCTCTCAAAGGTCCTTCAAAAAAATAGAAACCTCCACTAGTGGTGGAGACATTTTTCATTAGCTACTACCACACCATTTCAGCCTTAACTAATAGGTGGGAATCCTAGAATCCTTGGGATCCTTGTATAAACAAATATTTATCCTACATGGACCCCATCTCAACATCAATAAAAATTTAAATTATGAACAAGAAACTCATCTTGTGTCCATGCTTCCAAAGCATAAAATTTATTTTTCTTGGGACTACCATGATATTAGAGGCATCCACCATGATATATACACCCAACATATATATATCAAGGAGGAATGAAAATTTATCTACCAACCATAAATAATTATAAATCCTATTATCAAAGACATAGTTAAAATTAAACTACAAAAACTCATAGATTCTATATTTATCTATCAAATACTAGAGAGTTGGTGGTTTTCTCTCATTTTAATCATGCCTAAAAATGAGTAAAATGGCATATCTAGATATACTATAGAGAAACAAACACAACCACATGGAAAGATCATTTCCATCTCCCTTTCATTGATCAAGTGCTTAAAATGTTGTAGGAAATAAATAATACTCATTTATTGAGGGATTTAGTGGCTATAATAAGATTAGAATATCTCTCAAAGACTAGGACAAAACTACAATCACATATCCTTAGGGTAGCTATGCATACTCTATACTACCATTTGGGTTGTAAAATGCTCTAGACACATTTAAAATGGTTATTTTTAACATGTTTTATAAATTCTACCATTATTATGTTAAGGTATAAATGGATTAATTCACTATCTATATAGACACATATGATTAATCAATCCAAAAACTTGAGAAAGTCTTTCAATGTTGCCAAGATAAATGGTTGTCTCTAAGTCATGAAAAATGTTATATGTTGATGACATAAGGAATAATATTATGATAAAACATATTATTGGTAAGAATAGAGGTTAATACTTCCAAAAATATAAATAATAAATAATTTACCAACTCCATGAAAATAAAAGGATGTTCAGAATTTTATAAGAATGTTGGTTACTATCATATTTTTATCAGAGATTTGACAAAAATAAAACACATTTGTTTGTTTTAATTTTTGAATATGATATAATTATATGGAATATTTCATGTGAAATAACATTACAAGAACTAAAAAACCTACTTTTATCAAATCTAGTACTGTGTGGACCAAATTAGAAGTTTCCTTTCCACAACAATACAGATTATTATAATAGCACAGTGGGAGTTTCCTAAGGATAGAATGAAGGATACTTAAGCTATGCCATCCAACTTATTAGTAATCACCTTAAAGTTGAATATCTTAACTAATATATTATGGATAAATAATTAATTTTAGTTATCTATGACATCAATAATTTTAGGTATTACATAACAAATGATGCTATTTTTTTGCACATTGATCATGTCACCATTAGGTATTTAATGAATAAACTAGAAATTAGTGACCACATAATTAGATGATTATTATTTTTTCAAGTTTTAAAATCACTATTATAGATAAACTAGGTAAGGATAACATAGTTTTATAATTTTTTTCTTTATTAACATCTTCTTAACATGGTCCCCTTGTAGATAATTCTTTTCTAGATGAACATCTTTTTACTTTATCTATTAATACTTTATGGTTTGTAGATATTTTTAACTATGTGGTTGTAGGTATATTTTGACAACACCTCTCTTCAAGATAAATATGTATCTTGATAAAAAGAAAAAGGTGGTCCATACTCATGGATTTATGGGTATCTCTTTTTCACAAGGTCTAATCTAATCATGCACTTGTGTATAAGGGAGGATGAATTATTTGATATCCTCTGATCAAGTCATGATGAACCCTATGAATGAAAGTTTTATTCTAAGGGGAAAAACTCTAATATATTTACTATAATATATTACTATCCCACCTTAATCATATATTTTCTCTTATATACCCACCTATGTGATTAAAACTAATGTATGGGAAAACACACACATTTTAATAAGATGTCTCTAAAAATTTATCTATTGGTTGAGCCTTTTTACAAGTGGGGGCTTGATTATTTTGCCCCAATAGACCCAAATTTTCATAACAAGGAACATATATTGGCATCAACTTATTAATTTCATAAATGGGTATAAGTGAAATCACTAACACATGAAAGAGATAATTAAGTTTCATAGTTTTATTTAAATAAATATTCACTAAATAGAAAGGACTAAGAGAATAGTTATGGATCAAGTACTATAATTCACATCATACCTAATTTCATATCTTGTACATGAGTATGTGATATGGAATAAGAAGTATACTCTATATCATCCCTAGTCTAATAGATAAGTGGAAGTCATGAATATAGAGTTAGACAATATTCTTAACAAAATAGTTATAGTAAACTAAAACTATTAGGTAATACATATTATTGAATTTGTATGAGCATATTATAAAACATGGAAGACTACTAGTAGGTTTACACCATATGATCTAGTCTATGAAAATAGGGTTGTTATTCCCATATCATTTGATCTTTAAACCTTGAGGAATACCCTTTAACTTGGCATAGACCTCAGTCTATCAAAAAAGGAGAGGATAATGTATCTCAATGTGTTATATGATTTTTAAAGAGAAACAATACAACATATAGATATATTGAAATGATAATGAGTGAGATGCCATGATAATTTAATTAAGAATATGGAATTATAGTAAGGAGATTAGGCCCTACCCTATGATTCCATGTACAAGGACCATATAGTCAAGTTGAGAAAATGATAGATTTATCCTTACAATATTGATAAAATGTTTGATAATGGATCAGTTAATCTACACAATATGGATCCAATAAGATTCTCTTTACTGGTTAATGGTCATTGTATCCAACTATATAATAAATCAAAATCTAAAGAATCATGTATAAATAAGCTCAATGAATAATAATAACCTTTCATGGTGATATAATTGGTAGATGAACACACACTTCATATACCATAGTCCTTAAATAACCATATTCTAATACCACATGGGAATCAATCTCACCCTCACTTTCCATGGATAAAGTGTAATATTGTATCTCATCTCAATTAGTTAATTATTGTTAAGCTAACTAGGGGATCAATAAAAAAATTTATTGTGAATGTTATTTTTTATTCATAGTTAAAAAAATGAAAATAAAAAGCAAAAGCAAAAGAACCCAACAATGAAAACCTTCAAGTGTTTTTGGTATCCATGGGTATAAATCCAATTTACTAGCTGACCAGTGGATAAATTAAAGTCCTTGGGTAGAAAACCAAATTATTAGATACTCAACGGAAAAATTCAAATAAAATAAAAAATAAAAAAATACAAATAAATAACATCTTGTATTTCTTCTCTCTTTGATCTTATCACCTTCATAATTCTTGTACGTATTTAGTAGATAGCTCTATTAGACTATCTTATCTTGTAACCTAATGCTACAAATAACATCTTAATTATTATAAGACTTGTAAAATATGTTATAATCTTAGTTACATATACTAATAATTCACTCAAAAAATATCTAAGCTCATTTATAGATGGTATAGGAAGTGATTCTAAGCTATAAGACAATGACATCTGTTTTAGAACACTACTAAAAGATACATGAAGGCTCATATCTATACTTCAAAGTTATAAATGATGATTATTTTCAATATTACGTTGACAAAGGCTATTATAAAAGTACTTAATATTACTTAAGCATTATTTAGGTCTTCACTCATAGTCCTTTATGATCATCTCACTAGTTTATTCTTATTTCCATACATTTATTTGGTTTTTCCAACTTTATATTTACTTAAGGAGAGATTGTAATTCAAATAATTAGACATGTTAGACTCTATTTAGAAATTTATAAAGGCCAACTAGAAATTGCACTTAAAGGTGGTTGATAAAAATGATTGGTACCATATTTTAAATAGACACCTTCTATCATCCATGAAGCAAGACATTTGCTATATGAAATTATATGTTATGATTCAAGTAGGTGGTCACCAGTACTTTAGAAAGTGGTATCTTATTTATAGTTTCCTCTCCAAGTTACACATGATCACCACTTCAATTACCATTCTTCTAGTTTTCACTCTAATATATAACACATTGTTCATAATTACATCCTTCATGACTACTCCATATGCTACAGAGCATGATCTAGTCATCAACAGAAATAATCACATCTAAAAATATTGGTAAACCAATACATATATAGGTAACAATGGAATCATTTTTATTGGAATATATTTTTTCACATTTAAAAATTTAAATTTATGTAGCATGATTACTCAAATTACTAATTCCAAATCTACATGATAAATAAAGACTAAATCTTTCATTTTCAAGCCTACTTGTCACACCAAAATTTATCATCATCACTCCTCCTGCATTTGATCATTCCTTCCCATCTTCATGATATAAATTTATAATAAACTCACTTGAATATGAGTGCCACCTAAATTTTTTTGAGTATTCCACAAGATGCTACATGATCTCAATCAATGCTACAAGCATGTGGAATGTCCCATTAAGGTAATCTACAGACACTTAAGTGTGAAATCAAAGAAAAGTAACAATGGATCATGATAAATTGGGTATTACTAACATTATAGTAATAAAATATGCATCACATATCACACAATTCACTACTTAATTGTGTCTAAATAGAAAAATAAATAGCTCTTACCATAGAAAATGAAAAGTTAGGTAAACATGGATGGTGATGTAGTCCAACAAGAGCTAACAGACCTCAAACCATTAAGATAATGTAGATAAATTGTAGACATATTTCAAGATGAAATATGGATGAGATATTTTTAGAGATTAATGGGGGTTTGATGATGAAATTGCATAGGAGTTTATAAAAACCTCAGTAAGTAATGTAGCCATGGTGAAATAGCTATGAGTAGAGGTATATCAATAATTGATGATAGAGGTAATTGAATTTAAATAATAAGTAGAGCAATAGTGATAAAAATATAATTACCTCATGGTAATAAATATATTATGGGAATAAGGAAAATAATTAGACTTCTCCAAACAAGGTACATTATGCTCCTCTTTACATTTACCTTGAGCTAAAGTTGTCTTGTATATCATCAAATACTTGACTTATGAGGGTAGAAAATCCATGATATATGCAAACCAATTTAATTTTATGAATCATCTTAGTCATGATATAAATATAAATATACCCAATTTCTAGTTAAACATGCTTAGGAGAATGGTGGAGTATCAAAAATGGAAGACAAAATCTTTGTATCACCATTAGCTAATCCAACTATTTTTTCAAAAATGTTTAAGAGACAAGAGTTAAAGCATAACCTAAGATGAATTATTAGCCATGAAATAAATACTTGATGAAGATAAAAAATAATTGTATGGTAAAAAAAACAAGAGGAAGTGGTTGAGGAAAAATATGGCATAGTTGAGGAACAACATGTTAAAGAAGAAGCTGAGGATATTAAAGAAAAATAAGATACGCATAAGAGGAGAAGGGGAAGGAAGTTGATTGTAACACATTATTCCTCAAAATATCAAATAAATAATAGGACTAGGTATTTTCCTTTGATATACAAACCAAGAAAGAAGAGAAAGATCTAATTTTCATAATATCCAAGGAGACAATATTAAAGGATTAGGTGTAAAATATCCAAATAACACACCTCTATAAAACCTATTATAATCTAAATATAAAGAGAAGAATCCCCTAAATAATGTGAAAAATTTAGTGAATGTAAGGAGGAAACTTATTTCAATTTTGATGGAGATAAATATATCCCTTCCTATTCTGAAGTTCCATATTTTAAAGAAATAGAGCATTAGGGTACTCCATAAACTACAATAAGAGAAGAAACAATGGAAAAGAAAAAGAAACCCTTGTACAACTAGAATAGGGAGAAAATTTGAAAAATGTATATGTTCTTAAGGAAATGGATAACCTTAAGGCATGGATCAAAAAGTTAAAGGCTAAGGAAAATGGATTGGATGTTTTAGTTAGGGTGGTATAAGAAGAGATTAAACATATACAAGTCCCTTACTTTGAATATGTAGTATAAGAACCTTCCATGGCTATGGGAATGGTATAAATCACATTTTTATCTATTTTCACTAAAATTATGCATACTTTATCATCCATTTCCATTCAAATTAAAATGGTTGAGTCAAGAGAAATTGTTCCTTAGAAAATGTAGTCATATAGAAATTCAAAATTGCTAAGTTGAGTTTGGATAATGACACACAACCTATAGGTCCCTCTTGCTTTCTCACATGACCCTCTTAGGCTTGTTTTCATGAATTCTTAATCATCCATAGCCTTCCAAACCTAGTCCTAGCTAAGCCAAGACCCTCTTTTCATAACTAATCCATCTCCCTAAGTCCCATATCCCCAGGAAAATAACACCACACTAGGACAATAGCACTAATGCCACTCATGTCTACTTTTGATGCTATTATCCAAGCTCATTTCTATCCCCAATGGTTAATTTATTCTACTTTTCCATCCTTATCCTTGTTGGACTAACATGAGTAAATTCAATCCATGACCAATAGATCCTTATAAAATCCCATATAAATATCATTTGTAAAGGGTTGGAAAATATCACAAAGTAAGAAAGAATATAAGCAAGACTACTCAGGAACATTTCCCTATTCTCTGCATATAGCCATCTAATACCATTTCTAGCTTATTCAAATCTTTACACCAGTCCATAGTCATTTCAAGCACACTTACTTTAGAATTTCCTTAGATTCTCATATCACAATTGCACAAAACACTTTCAAAGGGAGAATTACATATGTCTTGATCCCTCTTAAGAGTATTTGTATGTAGGTAGCATGCCCACAAAGGGGGTGTGAATCATGTCTAATGCATATTACACACACTAACCCCCCTCTTATTAAAAATTGGTCAAAGTACAATGGAAGATGGAGTTTGAAGAGAAAATCTACTCTTAAAGGATATCTATATACTTTCGACTATCAAAACTTCAAATATAAGGTCACATAAACATAGCAAACAACACACAAAAAGCTTAGATCCTCAAGAAAATAATGTTGGATAAGGACGACAGTGTCAGTGCCACTCCTATCCATTTTTAGGTCTCTTATCCAATCAAAAAATTAAAGTTAGAATTTGTTTGTGATAGTGTCCCAAGGCTGCATAGTGAATATCAGATCTTGTCTTAGTCGAATCAACATAGTCTAAACTAAGTTATATTTCTCTCTATTCATTTGATATTTTTAGAAAGTATAAACAATAATTAGAATTAAAAAAGTATTAAGTTAATTATGACATAATTATTGACTAATTTTACTACTTAGACTTTTAACTAAATAGGAATAAAAACCCCAATTATTCCCAAAACTATTAAATCATTTGGTGAACCTTACTTCATTTACACACAAAAACCCTAAAAACCTTAGGGTAAAATTCCTATTGATTTTTCCTATAAATTTCTAAATTTTTACTTGAATATTTAAATCATAAATGCATTTCAAATTTTAGAATTTAGTAGTAAATTTTAAAATAATTTTCTTTCAAACCCTAGTTGCTCATACTAGGTCCCAATATTTTCCCATTAATTTTCCAATAATTTTCTAAATTTTTACTAGCATATTAAAACTAGAAAATCCCTTCAAAATTTAAAATTCAATAGTAATTTCAAAAAAAAAAATTCTCAAAACCCTAGTTATACATACTAGGTCCTATTCACATAAGCATTTTCCAATAATCTTATAAAATTTTAGTTGCATATTTAAATAAAAAATCCAATTTAATTTTTGAAATTTCATATTATTTTTCAAAAATATCATTATCAAAATCCTAATTTCCCATACTAGGTCCCAGTATTTTTATATTAATCTTCCAACAATTTTTTGAATTTTTACTAGCATATTAAGATCAAAAAATCCTTTAAGAATTCAAAATTCAATACTAATTTTAAAAAAAAATACAAACCCTAGTTGCATATACTAGGTCTCATTAAATCATAAATTTCCCTATAAATTTTTGATTATTTTTACTTACATAACTAACTTAGAAATTCAATTTTAATTTCAAATTTTCATAGTGCATTTTCAAAATAATTATATGTCAAACCCTAGTTGAATATACTAGGTCCCATTGCCTCTTTAGGTATCACCTTATATGTTTGTAAGCTTCGTATCCTTTTTATGAACATTCCAATTCCTTATTTAGATTATATTCATTTAACCCTTTCTAGTATTATCTAATTTGTTTTTCTTATGCCACCTAAGTTCTTTGCATCTCTTCCTTTGAGACAAAGTGTAAGACTTAGTGGAAATCCTCTTGAATTCACCTAGATTCCTTCAACTCGACCATATACTATGGATAAACAACTAGTTCAGACACTATCTATAGATTCTACACATCTAGATTACACAAATTTCAATGAGAATGATTCAAACAATGAGTAATATGAGAATACTAATGATGTTGTACACAGTGATGCTCATGTTGTACCATATTGGACTACTGATCCACTTCCACCCATTATTGATAATGAAGTCTTATTCAAAAAATATTTTATCCTCCAATGTTTTATAGAAAGACAAATGAAACAACATCGATATCATACTCTTATATTAAAATCTCTCATAGAAATTAGAAAGGCTAAATAATTTAAGTTTTCCATTCCTATAGATCAACCAATTATAAATGATACTATGAGGGCAACTAAGTCTCAACAACCCCCTATAGTAGCCCAACCTTATTCTATGCCACCATTTATAGCTAATACATCTTTGTATCTTGATGTGGCATCCCTTGTGAAAGAGATAAAATGTCTTCAATCCAAAGTGTTACATCTTGAGCAAGGTTCCTCTAGACCTTCATAAGCTTTGGACTCTTTTGCTCTACTACATACACCATTGTCATGTCACATTGCTCCCACACCCTTACCATAAGGTTTTTTTCAACCCAAGCCTACTTTTTTTGATGGAAAGGGTGATCTAGAGACACATTTTAGAGATTTTCATGCAACATTCTTGGACTATATACCAAATGACTAGTTACTTACCAAGCTCTTTCCACGAAAGCTAAAGGATTATGATTTACAATGGTTCCATAGTTTACCAAATTAGTCAGTCAGTGAAGTCAATCCTTTAGCCAACATATTCCTAGCCCATTTCAACATCAACATTGGTTATAAGTTTTCATATACCTAAGTTGCAAAATAAAAACAAAGGTGAAATGAGCATCTCATAGATTATGTTCTTTGATATAAGACTATCTTGGCTAAGATGACTAGCTCCTAGACCAATTAAGAGTTACAAGATATCTTCAAATAGAGTATCTTACCTATTTTAAATGATTCAATTATTTTTAAAATATTCTCTTCCTTTAATACATTGTGGCATACACTAAAGGAAAGAGAATTCAATTTAATTTCAATGGGCAAACTCAAGTACACAAGTATCTCAGAAACAACCAGCAAGAGTAACAGTAAAGTCTCATACAAGGTAAAGGTCAATGATAAAAAGACTCAATCAACTAATAGTTAATATATTTTTAGATCCCCCTCAGCATGTGGTTTTATCAGCACCTCCTTGATATACATTTATAAATATACCAATATCTCTAGCTAGAGTTTTACAATAATTATTAGAATGTAACATCATATCTCTCCTTCCTATTTAGTAAGTTGACCAAATAAAGCCTTTTCGACAAAGATATGATCAACATGCATTTTATGAGTTTCATAGGGCACTAGGCCATACAAAAAATAGATGCATTAGTTTAAGACACAAGATATATGATTTAATATATGGTAATCATATTTATCTTGGTACTTCAATTGAGCCTCCTCAAGAAAATTAAATATAGGATAAAGCATTGAAAATATTTTTAAATCCTTTTCCATAGCATTCCAAATAGGAGACCAGAGATACATCAATATTTCATCATGCATATCATGCACATCCCCCACCAGATAGATACAAGGTACCTTTAGTTGAGTTACATAATTTGAGCAACATGATTAGTGTATATAATTTGAGAGTTCTAACTAGACCTTCCATCTTATTCCTATAGTAAGATATAATTGAGGATGATACATACTATCATGTACTCTTTATTAGATCTCACATTCAAAATCATCCTATTCATATTATTCTTATTGGTAGTAGATCTAGTGTAATCACATGTACTCTGATATTACTACAACATTTAGGATATTCAATTCAAGATATTACCCCAATAGACATAGTTATTAGTAGATTTAGTGGCCATATACAAATTTCATATGGTGATATTGTACTTCCTCTACAGGTTGGTCTAACACATGTGGTCACACCATTCATTATAGTTTCCAGTGCATGATTTTTTCATATGTTACTTGGTCGGACCATGAATTTAAAAAATTTGTGTAGGACCTTATATAATTCACATATGGGTGAAATTCATTCATGATAATCATATTATTATATTTGGTGGAGTTTCATATGAGTTACCAATCCCCACCTTAGATCCATCTTCTACAGTATAGTCATCAGTTCCAGTTCAAATTACAAGTTTAGTTTCTCCACCATTTCTATTTCTTCCTCTAGTACTGATTTAAACATAGTTGAGACATCCATCACTAGCACAAAATTTTTATGCACCTCCATAAATTCAAAATTTTAGATAGCTTCCAGCTATAGTGTTCACACCCAAGGTAGTCTCATTGATATCTCATGCATCTACATGTAGAAAACATGTTCAAAGAGATTCTCCTACTACCAGTGGGTCCCTAAGAGCCCTACAATTACATCCACTTATCAGAGTTATAGGGGGGCCTCATAGTCAATTTCCACTTTAGAGACTTCAAAGCATTTTAAGCATATACAACTTTCAGAGCCACAGTCTCAGCATCTCCATCATACTTCTTGATCACACACAAACACCATGATAGGGAGTCTCCCATGAGACTCATCAGTTAGTATCATCCTTTCCCAACTTACCTATACATATTTTATTATACTTGATTATATATAACTTATACCAAAAATACAAAAACAATATAACATATCAAAAGACACAAAAATATTCAAATATATTAAAACACCAAAAACATTTTGATTGTATGCATTATCCATGATTTACATTGCTACTACTATGTTAGACTTACATTTATTGTTATATGTTATTGATTATTGATTTATCTATATTACCATACTTCACTCTACCCATTAAGAGGTATCCTAATCCTACATGTGAAATGCACATTGATATATCTTCCCACTAGAGGAATATTTTATCTAACTAAACCATCTAGGTTATGTCATTCCTACACCACACACTCTAGTTATAATGTTGATGGACATTATTTACTAGATTACATAGATTAATCTATTCACACTCACTAGTATTTAGCACTTGTTAATTTATTTGCATATACCTAGTCTTGTTACTCACATGTCTTGCATACTTCCATACTTTTGCTTTGATTAGTTAGATGTGCTTGTATTTTTCTAGTATTTACATGCTTTTATCTTTTTACTTAGTGTATATTGATGTGTTTGCATTCCTAGTTCCTATTTTTCTCCTATGTGTGCCTTAGGACATTTACCAAGGTCCTTTGCCTCTATCTCTTGTGTGTGCCTTAGGATATTTTCCAATGTCCTTTGCCTCTATGTCTTGTGTGTTCCTTAGGACATTTGCCAATTTAATTTTCATTTATTTATTTGTGTACCTTGGACATTTTCCAATGTCCCTTGCCTATATTCTTCCATGTGATTATGGCTTTCGTGCCAACCTTGCTTATTTCAATTGTATGCATATGTGGCATTTGAACATGACTTGTATGCTTCCTTTCTAGTTTGAGTGACATGTGACCATGTCCCTTGATTTTTTGGCCCCTTGGCCACTCTTATAAACTTCTTGATTCTTTCCTTGTGTGCTTGTTGCTTGATTGATTTCAATTGTTTGTAATGCCATTATCCAAATCATGCATTATTTTACTTTTTTGATGCCATGGTGACATCAAGCTCCATCCCTCCAACTAAAAACTAATAACTAACTAGACCTTAAATTCTAATTAAGTATATTGCACATGCTATTACATTATTACATCTATCTATGCATACCCCTATTAATCTAACAATCTCTAAATACAAACCATGATATATATTGGGATATCTTATTGTTGGGGATCAATCAACAATGTTGATTACACTTATGAAAGCAATAAATGCGAAATTAAATCAGAATGATAAGTAACTAGAATGATAAATAGCAAAGAACAAGAGATACAAGAAACCACCCTAAAAACTTGTATTAAACTCTTTATAGAAGGAATACAATTGAAGAAACTTATTTTCTTCCACATCTCTCTCAGATGTACAGATCTCTCTCTAGATCTCTTTCCCTCAAGAGATCTCTCTCTCTCAATTACAATCAATTCCAACAACTTGGAATGATTCACATATACAATTCTGTACTGTTCTTCAACATTCATACAATACAATAAGCTAAGAAGATCTATCCTATTATAAAATAATTAGGAAACATGAGCATGAATTTACAACCAATAGTTATTCCTCTTAAACAAGGGCTCTAAAACAGTCTTACTACAGATAGAGATGCAGACTTAAGACTATGACTTAATCTTAACATGCAAACCCTCAGTTCTATCCACAGAAATAGCTTTCTAGACGCACAGGTAATCGACGTCAGTTCCTACCTATTTGCCTGTGACCAACATCGGCCGATTCCTGCCGATGCTGGCATCTCCTGAACTGCTCCTAACCGACGTCAGTCACTCTTGACTGACGCTAGTGACTTTGTAAACCTGTAACTTCTGCAATGTGCTCCTTTGGTGAAGCTTTTAGCTCCACACCTTAACAATCTCCCACTTGGAGATAAATAGCTGCACTAGTACCTATACAGCAACATCTTCTAGCTCCTCCATCTTCAACTCAATCATGAAAACTAACAGAAGTTGAATGAAGATTCAACTTCTCCTTTGTAATCAGCCTGGTTAACATATCAGCATGATTCTTATCTATATGGATCTTCTCTAGCTTCAACTCACCATCCTCCAATACCTATCTTATGAAGTGGTACCTAAGCTATATATACTTTGTTCTTGAATGAAAGGCTGAATTCTTAGCCAAATGAATTGCACTCTGACTATCACTGTATAATCTACAACTCTCTTGTTCCTTTCCAAGCTCTTCCATGAACTGTGTCATCCATATCATCTCTTTGCTAGCCTCTGTGACTGCAATATATTCTGCTTATGTAGTTGACAAGGCAACAACCTTCTGCAACTTTGATATCCAGCTAACCGTCATTCCACCAACAGTGAAGACATATCCTATGGTGCTTCTCCTGCCATCCAAATCACCTGCCATATCTGAATCTACATAACCATGTTGAGAAGTATCTAAACCTCCATAACACAAATGCCTATTGCTAGTTCCTCTTAGATATCTAAGGATCCACTAAACTGCTTTCCAGTGTTCCTTTCCTGGATTGGCCATATACTTACTTATAACTCCCACTGCTTGGGCAATATCCGGTCTAGTACACACCATTACATACATTAAACTCCCTACTGTGGAAGAATATGGAACTTTACTCATGTACTCTACCTCATCATGTGAATTAGGACATTATTCTTTACTCAACTTAAAATGTCCAGCCAAAGGTGTGCTTACCGGTTTTGCATCCTACATATTGAACCGTTTCAACACCTTGTTCACATAATCCTCTTGAGACAAAATCAAATTGTGATTTTTCCTGTCTCTCCTAATGCTCATGCCAAGGATTTTCTTTGCTGCTCCCAAATCCTTCATGGCAAACATGTGAGCTAATTTCACCTTAAGCTCAGAGATATCCTGCATGTGTGATCCTGCAACCAGCATATCATCTACATACAACAATAGAATAATATATCTACCATTATCCAATCTCTTAAAATACACACAATGGTTAGATTGACACCTACTATAGCCATCCTCAGTCATAAACCTGTCAAATCTCAAATACCACTGTCTAGGAGCTTACTTGAGGCCATACAAGCTTTTCTTCAATCTACACACTAACTTCTTCTTACCTTTGACCTCAAATCCTTCCAGCTGTTCCATATATATTTCCTCATCCAAATCTCCATGAAGAAATGTTGTCTTAACATCAAGCTGCTCAAGATGCAAATCCTGAATAGCAACTAAAGACAATACAGTCTATATAGAAGTCATTTTAACAATAGGAGAAAAAATATCACCAAAATCAATACCTAGCTTTTGTGCAAATCTTTTTACTACCAACCTAGCCTTATATCTCATCTATCGATTCTCACCTTCTTTCAATTTATAGGTCCATCTGTTCTTTAGTGTCCTCTTACCAGCTGGCAACTCAACCAAATCCCATGTTTGGTTCTCTTTCAAGGACTCCATTTCCTCAACCATGCCATGCTCCCACTGATTCTTGGATTCCACCTGTATTGCTTCTTCAAAACTCTTTGGTTCTCCACCATAAATTAGTAATAAATAGAATAATGAAGGGGAATATCCAATTGGAGGTTTACTTACCCTTTCTGACCTCTTGATGGGTGTTTGAGACTCATTCAAAACACACTGTCCACCCAAATTCTCTGACAGTGACCAACCTCAGTCACTTCCAGGCCTGTAACTGGCTGATGTCAGTTCTTCCTGACTGATGTTGGTTCCAACCTAGCCGATGTCAGTCACTGTATGACCGACATCATTTTTTGTTTTGCTAACGTCAGTTCCTGCTTGGCCGATGTTAGTCTTTGTGTTTTCCTTTTTGTGATTAATTTTTCTCGTGAGCTCATTTTGGACCGTCACCTTGTCCAATTCTCCATTGCTCTGCCCAAATTGATTCAGTTTCTTGAGCTAATCACTATACATCACTTTTTCATTGAAAACAACATCATGGCTCCTAATTATCTTGTTAGTTCCTAGATTCCAAAACCTGAATCCAAAATCATCAGAGCCATAGCCAATAAATGTGCACCTCATAGACTTACCATCCACTTCTTTCTATTTTCCTTATCAACGTGCACAAAAGCTTCACAGCCAAAAACTTTGAGAAATGAGAGATCTACCTTTTTCCCTATCCATGCCCCTTCTAGAATTCCACCATCCAGAGCTATAGTGGGTCCTCTGTTAATCAGGTATACTGCAGTGTCAACAACTTTTGCCCAAAACTCTAAGGGCAAACCAGCATGCAATCTCATACACCTTGCATGCTCCATAATTGTTCTGTTCATCCTTTCAGCAACTCTATTTTGTTGAGGTGTCCTTGGAACTGTCCTTTGCCTATGGATTCCATGCATATAACAATACCAGTTGAACTTATAGCTGTAGAAATCACCACCATTGTCAGATCTCAGGCACTTCAATCTTTTGCCTGTTTCATTCTCAACCATAGCTTTTCAAATCTTAAAAGTCTCAAATACATCAGATTTCTTCTTAATACAATAGACCCATACCTTTCTTATAGCATCATCTATGAATGAAACATAGTACTATGATCCTCCAATAGAAGCAACCTGAGCCTATCCCCACACGTCTATGTGAATAAGCTGCAATTTATGCTTCTTCGTTGTTGACCCAGTCTTGAGAAAACTCACTCTCTTCTATTTCCCAAAAACACAGTGCTCACAAAAATCCAAATCTATGCTTTTCAAATCTGAAAGCTTACCTTTTGACTTAAGAATTGACATTCCCTTCTCACTCATGTGGCCAAGCCTAGAGTGCCACAATTTTGCATCCACATCTGAAGTAGATAATACAAAAGGAGAATTGTTAGTAACACAATTACATAAATAGAGAGTACCTACTCTCTTACCTTTGGCCATTACAAGTGCACCCTTCGTCACCTTCCAAGATTCAACTGTGAGAGTTACTGTACAACCCTCATCCCCTAACTTTCCTACAAAAATCAAACTCCTCTTCAAGTTGAGAACATGCATAACATCTCTCAACACCCATGTGTTGCCATTTTGCATTTTCAGCTGCACTTTTCCTTTGTCAATAATTTTACAAGGCTCATCATCCCCTAAATACACTATTCCAAAATCTCCATGGATATAGTCACTAAAATATTCTCTATTAGGGGTAGCATGAAAAGATGCACCAGAATCTAAAACCCAAGATTCTATATTATTATGCAAAGATAATATTAAAGCATCTTGTGCAATACATGCAACCTTTTGCTTCTTCTTTTCCTTCGTGCTGATTGTCCTCCTTAGGCTTTGACCAACAATTTCTGCTTATGTGCCCAATCTTTCCACAATTCTAGCATTGTGGCTTCCTGCCATTTCTAGATTTGGATCTACCTCTCACCTTTGACTTAGACCTTGATCTCCCTTTCTTGCTCTTCTCTTTTTGGCTTCCCCTGCTCTCAAAACTTAAAGCATTTCTTGATGTTTCCTCTGTGCTTTTCTTGTGAATTTATTCATTCAAGATAACACTAACAACATCCTCAACTTTTAAAATATTTGAAGTAGATGCAGTATTACTAACTGCCATTACTAAGCTATGCCAGCTTTTAGGCAAAGAACATAATATTAAAAGAGCTTTAATTTCATCATCAAACACTATTTTGACTGAACTTAATTGATTTAAAATTCCATGGAAATCATTTATATGATTAGATACAGATCCATCTTCCTACATACGAAAATTAAATAACTACTTCATAAGATATACCTTATTAGAAGCTGAGGGTTTTTCATACAAATTTGCTAAAGTAGTCATTAACTCTACCATTGTCTTTGCCTGTGATAAATTAGATATCTCAGTAGATGCTAGACTCAGTCTTATAGACCCTAGAGCCTTTCTATCAAGAACTTCCCATTCTTCATCATCCATGTCTGTGGGCTTCTTTGCAATCCCACCTAACGGTAAGTATAGATCTTTCTGATACAGATAATCCTCTATCTACATTCTCCAATGTTTATAATTTTTTCCATTGAACTTTTCCATTCTCAGTTTACTTTTTTCTACCATTGCTTCTCCCACTCAAACAGAAACCCCTGTGAGTACCCTGTAATCAATACACACTACACAGATCTGAACCACCTGTTAGTGAACCTGAGCTCTGATACCACTTGTTGGGGATCAACCAACAATGTTGATTACACTTATCAAAGTAATAAATGCAAAATTAAATCAGAATGATAAGTAACTAGAATGATAAATAGCAAAGAACAAGAGATACAAGAAACCACCTGAAAACTTGTATTAAACTCTTTACAGAAGGAATACAATTAAAGAAACTTATTTTCTTCCACACCTCTCTCAAATGTACAGATCTCTCTCTAGATCTCTTTCCCTCAAGAGCTCTCTCTCTCAATTACAATCAATTCCAACAACCTAGAATGATTCACATATACAATTTTGTACTATTCTTAAACATTCATACAATACAATAAGCTAAGAAGATCTATCCTATTGTATAATAATTAGGAAACATGAGCATGCATTTAAAACCAATAGTTATGCCTCTTAAACAAGGGCTCTAAAATAGTCTTACTAAAGATAGAGATGCAAACTTAAGATTATGACATAATCCTAACTTGCAAACACTTAGTTTTGTCCATGGAAATAACTTTCTAGATGCATAGGTAACTGACGTTGGTTCCTGCCTATTTACCTGTGACCAACGTCGGTTGATTCTTGTTGACACCGGTATCTCCTGAACTACTCTTAACTGACGTCGATCGCTCCTAACTAACGTCAGTGACTATGTAAACCTGTAACTTCTGTAATACGCTCCTTTGGTGAATCTTTTAGCTCCACACCTTAACACTTGTCAATTATCATTGTTATATCATATATTTTGTAGCATAACACACTTGTAGGTCTCTTTTATCTGATGGTATTAATTCCAAGGTCTCCATTCCTACCCTCAAAAGAGGGGGAAATAAACAAGGGTTTTATCATAGAGATCAGAGCTCCTATCAATTAAAGAATCCAATTTTAGAACACTCAGAATAACAACCAAACATCAAACTAGTTAGAATAGACCACCTAGATAGTGAAGAATCTAGAACAACAATCAAATTTATCCTAGGAAAATAGCATTGAAATTGGACTATAACATCGGTGGCACTACTTTCAATTTCTAATGCTCCTATCCAAACAAAAAAAAAAAAACCAAGATTTCTAAAAGAAGGCACAAAAATAGGTTCAACTATAGATTTACACAAGTAGACTAGTTTAGAATCAATAGTTTAAGTACACATTTTACTTAGAGAATCCATATATAGGGGGCATCATGCACAATATGATGGATCTCACTTATATTTTTAGATATGGTAGTTGGTATAACTTCCATATTAGAATCCATGTTCATGACACATTTATTTCTTCTCTTTTGTAGTTTAACATTATCCAAACATTCTTAGTAGTTTCATGCCTTATTCCATTTACAGGTAGTTCGCATCATTTCAGAGTGACTTTCATGCAATCCTACCCTTCACATTCTTGAGTTCCTAAGTTCTCAAGTTCCTGAATGTCTTCCATATAAGTTAGATTCCTAGTTTCGAAGTGGATTTCATATAAGTCTAATCTCCATCTTTTAGAGTGGACAAGAGTGGCCTAGTTTCTAGCATACATTCCACTATCTATGCCAACATTATCAGATCATAGTACATTTATGGGCTTTAATATCCATCTCATATGACATACATTTTATACTTATATCAGTTCATAGCTTCACTTCACAAAGTAATGATGGATCCAAAAGACTAGATAGCCTTTGTAATCTTGAGCCACCTATTTAGAGGTATTAGACACATAGTCCAAACATTGATTAGCACATGCATGACCACCTAGCTTCACTTAGTGGGTGATGATGGAGCGAAAGTAACAACCTTTGCATTTTTTAGCCAATTTTGGGGAATTGAGCACTCAAATCCATTCATAATATTACTCTTGGTTTAGCACACATCCAACATCACCCATCACATATAGTATCACTTAGTAGCATAATAGGTTTTTGTATTGTTTCACATACCTAGTGAGGTGTATTCATTCCTTTCTCTTCCTCTATCTCTTACCCAAATTTATACATTTTTATTTTAGATTTAGCATATCTAGTAAGAACCAATCTACTCTATGTTTTCTCTCACTGATTTACACTTCACATCATGCTCTCTCTATGCAAACCCAAAATCAAAAATCTTCATGATTTTCACCCTTTTAGGTAAGTTTAGGTATGCTTTATATTTTTCATTTATCCTAGTATTTTGCTTTGTTGCATCACTAGAATAAATTGGGGTAAATGTAGTCATGTAAAAATGCAAAATGAGTAACCTGAGTGTTGCTAATGACACCCAACCCATAAGTCCCTCTTACTTTCTCTCATGACCCTCTTAGGCTTGTTTTCACTAATTCTTAGTCATCTAAAGCCATCTAGACCTAATCCTAGATAAGTGAGGACCCCTTTTCATGACCAATCCATCCCCTAGGTCCCGTTTACCTAGGACAATAGCACCACACTAGTACAATAGTGCTAATACCACTCTTATCCACTTTTGGTACTATTTTTCAAGCTCATTTTTGGCCCTAATGGTCAATTCCTTCTAGTTTTCCATCCTTATCCTTATCGGCCTAATGTGAGAAAATTCAATCCATGACCAATAGATCCCTATAAAATCCCATTAAAAGATAATTTGGAAAGGGTTTGAAAATATCATAAAGCAATCCAGAATACAAGCAAGACTACTTAAGCACATTTCCCTATTCTCTACATGTAATCATCTAATACCATTTCTAGTTTATTAAAATTCTTACACCAGTCCCTAGTCATCTAAAACACACCTAGTTTAACATTTCTTTACATTTTAATATCACAATTACACCAAGCACTTTTAAAAGGAGAACTACATATGGCTTCATCCTTCTTCAGAGTATTGGTTTGTAGCCAGCGTGCCCACACATAGGATGTGAAGGATGTCTAGTGCATATTACACACACTAATCTTGCCTCTTATTCAAAATTGGTCTAAGTACAATGAAATATAGGGTTTGAAGATAAAATATGCTCTATAAGGATTTCTATGTACTTTTGACTACCAAAAATTTAGATATAGGGTCACATGGACTTTTTGAACAAAACCCACACAACTCAGATCCTTAGGACAATATCATTGAACAAGGACTACAACATTAGTGCCACTCTTGTCTAATTTTAACACTCTTATCTGATTAGAAAAAAAATTCAAAATCCTATTTGTGATAGTGTCTAAGGCTTGCATAGTGAATATCAAATCTTGTCTCAATCAGATCATCATAGTTTAAGCTAAGTTACATTTCTCTCTATTCATTTTATATTTTTAGAAAGTCTAAACAAAAATTAGAATTAAAAAATCAATAAGTTAATTATGGAATAATTATTGACTAATTTTACTACTCAGACTTTTAATTAAATAGGAATAAAACCCCAATTATTCCCAAAATTGTTAAATCAAAAGAGAAGTTAAAATTTAGACATTACAACTCTAATATAATAGCTAGTTTAGCTATTAAAGGAAGAAAATGAGATTTGAATAAGAAATAAAAGGATAATTAATCATATCTCATAATATTAAAATAAAAATTTGAGGATATGAGCTAAATAATAGTAAAACTCATTAGTTGTAGATCACCTGCAAGGGTTTATGATGTATATCTTGAAGAACAATGGGTGAAGTTTCAATTAATTATTACTTGTGATCTTAAAAAATTATCAAGTGATCCTAATTATCTATTTGAATTATATAATAGTATCCCTCTTGAATATAAAATCAATTATTTGAGTATTACATGCACAATTATGTTTTTCCCCATGATTTAGAATTGAGCCAAAATTTGTATTTGGGTAATGTAGTGTTGATATCTTTTTCTTCTTATCTTGGTAATGAGAAGAAAAAATGAAAGTAATTAGTTGATTACCATGAAAATTAAAATACACTAATGATTATAATAAAGGATACTCATCTTGATATCATGGAACAAGAATAGGTAAAATTGATGAATATATGAGAAGCTGTTGTAGAACTATGCAAGAGGAAATTAAAGTACAAAATCAATATTTAACCTTAACTTAACAAACAAATCAATAAATATATGATGCATGTATAATTAGATGGAATTAATTGACTCCATATTTTAAAAATAAGGATCCATTTTTATGTTATAACTACAAGGCAACACTCAACAGGGTTACCAATTATATTAAAGTTGAAAAGAAGAAAAAAGTTAAATTAGATGTTATAATCTACTAGCCCCCTCTTTTATAGTTTATTATATTATATTGGAGATGAATTTAAAAGTTTTATGAAAAGAATTAAGATATAAAGTGGACAAGGATATAAAACAACCTTGGTATTTTCACAATTCAAGGATTATGTGTGGTAAATCTAGTTGATTTCAAGACATTTTTCTCACTTGTATAAAGGTTTAGGTTGCTTGAGGATAAACACCATGCTTAGTTGGATGGGGGTGATGAGACATGAAAATTATCCTTTTTAATATAATCCATTTTTATTTACCTCTTTATATAGTTTCAAAACATATAAAGTTTACTTTTTGACTTTCCTTACCATATAGTACTTAATGAATATAATGTACATCTCTTGATGTTTTATGGATAAAATTATTATTTCATGAATATATCTTAAATCATATACTTTTAATATTATTTTATATTTAATAATATTTTTTTATATTTATATAGTTGGGATAAATCATGAGTGTGGGTAAATAGTAAACTCATAGTAACTAGGTAATCCATCATATAGAAACTTAGTAGGCCAACATGTAGCATATGTAGTGGTTGATTATTTTAATATGTAGCAACTACTAGTTTATCTATTGTAACTCATATAAATTAGTAGACAAATTATAACATCTCTTAGTGACCCCTAATGATACCATATATAAATAAAAAATGTAAAATCAATGACATTTAATAACAACTAGAGGCACAACTAAATAACTATAGTAATTACATGATAGTTGTTCTACCTTGTACGCTAACCAAAATGGTTCAATCATGAAACTAAGTTATTATGATTTATGATTAGTGTAAATTAATAAAGTATGACCATGTGTTACATGAAATGAAAATGAGTAGGATAACAACCAAATATGCCACCATTAATTCCTTACCTATGGACCTTATTTCTCTATTGTTACAACCACATAAGTGACTACAATGTTTTCTATAAAACTTTCTAGTTTGGCATATATCTTGAATAACTTATCTTCCTACATTACATTATAACAATAAACCTACCTCATATATTAAATAAAAAAATTTATAACCTATAATATATATAATAAGTAATAAATCATTATTATTATAAAAACCCATGAATTACAGTTTGAACCCTTTGTAATATTTTTTGTAGAAATACCCACATTACTATAGGATATTTAGTGCATGAATAATTAGTTTTAATTAAATAGTAGTGGGAAGGATTTTAAATCATCTCTAACCATGGAGGGACTCCTTGTTAGGATTTGTGGTATAAATATTTAATTATTAATATAGTTTTTATTTATATTATGTGAGTAAGTAGAGTCTATGCTTGGGTTGTATAGATGTTCAATTTATTAGTTAATAAAGTAGGAATTTAATGTTTTTGAGAGTGTTATTAGATATTAATAAGTTCAAAATATTTAAAAAATAATTTCATTTCAATTCTATCAAGTGATCTTCAAATAAATTATGTTTGATTTCATTTCAAAGCATTTTAATTTCACATGTTTTACTTTATGTAAGAGTGTTTCCTATATGAAACCTATAGTCCTCAAATCTCCATAAAGAATTAGTATTTAAAATAATTGTATATGTCATGCTAAGAATATGGACCTAGAGTTGATAATTAATTAAAATAACAAATTTAATAAACCATGTGGTTGTTCCTTAGAATATATCTATCGAGTTATATGTGACAAATTGGTTTTGTATCAGTTTGATTCATGGTTTTATTTTACTCATCATAAAACATAACATATTTTAGTTTAAATTCCATGTCTTCTATGATATTCACATTAGTATATATGTATAAATTATGTTGGTGATAAATATTTACTATGAATAGGAGGATGCACAACCAAATTTAATTAAAGTATTTTCTTTAACATTATATTTTTAGAACCACTATACTTAGGAAATTCATGTGAACCACTAGGAGAATATCCAAGACTTGTGGTAGGATTCATATGATTTTTAGCAAAATATGAATATTTTATCTTTCGAGATACATGTATTTTATTTTTAAAGTTATAAATAGGACTTTTATTAGTATGATCAAGTTATTTGGCTTATGGAATATCCTTTTATAGTGAGATAGTCTTAAAGCAAAGATATTTTAAATTTTGACATATATGAAAAAGAAAATTATATTTTAGAGGAACATTTAGACCCTATGTTCTATTTTTATTTTTACTTTTTTAATATAAATCAACAGGTTGATAAATAAATTCATGCATAGTAACCTTAAATCCTTAAACATAATCAAAAATAGGTTCAAGTTTACCTTGGTGAAGAGAGAGAATATAATCAAAGGTAGAATATGGTACACTATTAAGGATATATCATGATAAAAATATATTTTATAAGTCAATATATGCATGAAAAAAGATACATATTAAGTACATGGAAAAAACCAAGAGCAAAGTTGTATGGAATGTTTTAGGCAAGATTATATCATTGAATTATATTTTTCAAAATAAGAAAGAATATGCTTATGGTGCAAGTAAAGATCACCTAAACCATAACAAAATGTAAGTATTATAATCCTAAAATCATATTGGAAAGATGAATATTAAATATTATTTACTATAGGTTGACCAAATACAACAGTAGAATTGGCCTACCAAGAAGATGTAATAGACTCTAAATATATATCATGTAATTTTCATTGTAATTCACCTACTAAAAGCATTACACCTTTAATATATTGAGAGGGAACACTAGGGTCCTAATGGATTTTTTTAAATTTTGCATCCTACCATTGATTATAGCCATAGGAAGGTTATTTATCATGGGTTACAAGATAAACACTTATCATAAAGCATATAACATAAAAGCACACAATCACAAACCTTAGGGGAATGTTTAATTGATTATTTTTCATATTCAATCATATGTAAAGAATAATCAATAAGACTATTATTTTCAATGTAATGTGATTTCAAACATTGAACAATTCATTAATTAATATTTTTATCATTTTAAACATTCCAATTTTTTAATTTAGAAACCAATAAAAATAAAACATTCATCTCCATTTTGATAATATGAATCATGGTTTTAATTGATCAAATCCAAAAATAAAGGAAATGAAACCCTAAGGGTGGAAAGGGTGATTATAAACCTAAAATAAAAATATAAAATGTATAAAAACAAAAAATACCAAAGGTAAGGAGGGTGCAAACCCTAGGTTAAGTGTAAGTATAACAGGTTTAAAAATTAAGTTTTAGATAAAAGTGGATTATTATAAAATATTATGCACATTCTAATTGATGGAAACCAATAGGAAACATAAAAATTTATTAAAATTGAAAACATGCAAAACTAAATAAATAAAGAACAAAGTTAATGAATAGTCATGCCTTGATCTAATTTCGAATTTATGAATAAGGATATCAATTGTATAGGATTGCGTGAAATATAGGACTCCAAATTGATAAGAATATGATTGTAAGTTGTGTCATGTCTTGGAAGATATTGTGACTAACTTATTTTGGCTACCGATTATGTTATCCTACATTATTCTGATTAGACATCACTTTATAGGTTTTTAATTTTCCTATGTATTTTTTTTGTAGACATGATGGCTATTTGTACTTGAACTTTGTTAAATTGATGGATTTCTTTTTTCATTTTCACTTCAATGTTCTTACCTATCTTACCATAATAAAAACATGATAAAAAATGATAAGGTAAATATTATTTAGGTTAGGAAACCATAAGAGAGTTTCATCTACATATATTGTCAGCTATAATCACAGCCCACATAGTTTATGTTTAGTTTAAACTAATAAAATGAGTGAGAGTATCAATCTCATATTTCTTATCGGATATGCAACTACACGCATAAATACCTATCATTATTTTGGTATGAAAATTTAATATATCCATTATGAGTAAAAATAAATCATTTTGAGTGTGCCTAAATTGATTTTTAAAATTTTTAATAGTATAAATGATTTAAAAAACCCTTGGAACTTGGTTTTGTAATACTATAGGATTACTGAATATATATCCTCCTCAATTTATAATATGGGACCTATTGGAATGATATTAAATTCAAGGGGTGGGAAATAAGCTAAGAAAATATGGATATAAAAGTAAGATAAATTTGAAGAGGGGTAAAGCATTTAAAAAATAAGGAAATGATAAGTGGTCTATGGATCCTACTTGGGATAGAATTGGTGAGATTGTTTATTTATTCTCGAGGAAATAATCAACCACATATTAGTAAATGAAGTAAAAAAAAGAAAGAGAAATAGAAATGAGGGGATTCATAAATCCAATTAACACATAAAAGAGATAAAGTGGAAGAATAAGGATAACACAAGGCACATATAAAATAACCAAGTGGTGGAAGAGGAATACTAAGATGATCACTTTACCAAATACAACTCTATCTTCTAAAAGAGGAGTGGAAAGATATAGATACCCTAAATGATCTTTCTGAGCCTTAAGCTTTCCTTTGTTGTTATCTTAGTGTAGATATATTTTATCTACTATTTTGTTATAGTATTATTGTCATTTATTAGCTTTATGTTTATCTAGTTTGCCTATACATGATATTTTTAGTCTTATTTATTTGTTTTGATCTTTAATTATCTATATTATATTATGTGTTGTCCAAGTGTTAGGGCCATTTAAAAATGAATTTTATAACTATAATAAAAAGGCACAAAAAATAACATAGGAAATGTGCCAATAAGTGGCTAACACAAGAGTATGAACCATATTCACAAGGTTATAGTAAAATTATTATAATAACACGCCTTGTACCAAAATTAGGAGTCTAAATATAGACCTTATCAAATGTAGGTTGAACTCCATTATTATATGTGTGATTTAGAGATGATAATTTATATTTATTCTAAATTATTTTATAGATACATACATTTATAGTGAACTCTTATTATGCTCATACACTAGATCTTGTATTTTTTCTATTTTACATATACTACCTGTAATCCATTTCTTTTAAGATATATTATTTAGAGGTTCATTCCACATCTCAAAATGGGATCATATGATCCACTTATTTTACTTATTTAGGGTTATATATATAATATGATACACACTAGTACCAAAGAGTTATAATGCATACTTATACTTAATCCAAGCAATCACATAGTGTTATATGACATATTTCATGTGGTCTACTTAATGAGATGAATATGAGACGTAACATAGATTATAAGATATAGATTCATATTTTAAACTTAGTCTAGTGTATTTTTTTTCTTTTTGTTAATATTTCATTTATCTAGTTGAATTTAGTATTTCTTTTATTATTAGTTTACATATAGACTAATTCAATTGAAAATATTTTACATTTATTTATAGGTACATAGGTTTTCATATTCTAGACACAAGAGAATGGATGTTGGTTCCAATATCTCAATTGATTTTGGTTATGATTAACACACCCCATTACTTTATAAGGGATGTGGCCCTTAAATACCTTGTCTATTCATAGGAAACCTTGTTAAAAATATTAAATTAGTCTTTTATCCTTTATAGGGATAGATTTTATGGCATTACACAATGCATAAATAGGTCATAGCCCCTATATTTCATGGACCAATTTAAAAGGTTCCCTTTAATTGTTATATTATTTTTTGTTTTTCATTGGCCTATTTTCCTATTTTAATTTAACCACTCCTACACTACACACCTAATAACTAAGCTTTATTTTGTTTATAAAACACCTTTTTTAACTAACTAAATATTTTTTTCCTTATAAATCATGTAGTCTTGTGGTACTTTTAAAATGGTATGGTTTTGGATCCCTTGTTTAATCATTAATTACCACTTGTCAAACTTCCTAGAGCCCCACAATGAATGCATCTCCTAGGATGTAAGTGAAAGGTATGACATAAGAGGAATATTCCAATTATAAATAGCCACATATTAAACCATACTCTATAAGTCATGTATTACTTATAAAATTATATGATCTCAGGACCCTTTTAACTAATTAGAGGATGCGATGTGGCATCTAATATTCTCAAAATGATAATAAAATGGTATGGCCTAGGAGGCCCCATAAACTTAGTTTATACACATGGGCATCATGTATTCTACTTGGGATAAAACTAGGCCCTTCATGGGTAACACCTCAACATAAAAATTACACATGACATGCTATACGAACTCTCTCAAATCCCACAAAGGAAAATAGAGCATGTTTTCAACACACTTGCCACCATTAATAAGTGATACAACCATATTCCATTAGATCCTAAAACCATTCATATGAAGATAAATGGATATTTTAGATTACAAAAATTAGTTTTATAACTAAAATTAAAAATTTAAAGAATAATTTAGAAGTGAAAAGGTAACTAAGTTGAATAATCTATTAGTTCAAAGTTAATGTACATGTTGATAAAATTAAATCACCATTAATATGAGCTAAATTTGAAAACCCCTAAGGTCCCATCATGTTATAATTCATTCCCATTATTATCACAGTCCAAAATACAAGAGCTCAAATTATCTAGTGATTAAAGGAGACATCAAGATATTTATCTAAAGAGCTCATGTTCCTTCAAAATTAGTTCACAACATTATTTGAGTTAATGCTTACAATGACAATTTATTCAACAAACCCTAAGCCAACACATGAGTTTAGAGATACCACCTTTATATATTACATATTAATATTTAATAACTATAATGATATATTCAAGGCAATGGAAAAAATGAAGAAGATGGAAGATAATGAGGATGCTACTAAGGACAATATTGAGTTCTCATTTCATTGACTATAATTTATAAATTAGGACTCCATAAGGTCATTGCCAAGACAAATATAGTTCCATGTGATGATGTTTTATATATTTTTATCAAAAATTAAACATGTACAAATTACCTCATTCAAACTAATAGTGAAAAATATAGAATAATTTTAATATTTAGGATTGGCTTTGAGAGCTATTATATTCTCCTAGATCTAGACATCCTTGTAGAATAAATATTTATATGAAGTGGTTAGAAACACATGATGTTAAGTAAAGCCTAAAATATTGAGATAAATATATAGATCACTAGGTGAATAAGGATGATATAGAATCCTATACTATTAAAACATTTTGAAGAGTTAGGGTCAAAATGTTTTTTAGGCTTAAAAATGTTATTTCTCAATACATTGTTTAGATCTAGTGACATTGTATATGTCAATAAATTTTGGGTGCCAATCCTAAATATAATCATGGAGAGGAATAAAATACCAACTCTAGAGGGGGATCATAAATTTAAACTTGGCCAAACAAATGATGAGTGGGGATGATTTTATATGACATCTTATCTAGGATATGTCTATTGTGCCATAATTCCCTTCAAACACTCTTATGTTATGAAATATAGACCTTATACTTCCCCATTGCATTATTTTACTCCAAGATGTACATCTACCATTACAAATCATAGATCAAAGATATTTTTAATCACTTCTATCCATCATTATATTTCATTGTTAGTTGTAGTTTAGTGAAATAATATAATAACCAATATTTTTCAAACAAAGCAATAAATAATGGATTGATAAATTATAATCAAGTAAACGATGGAAATTAAGAACAAATGGAGAATAATAAACCATAATAAACTTTAATGAGACTAAAATGATAAACATTATTCTAACAAATGGTATGGATTGTTTCTTCTAGTACACTTACCTATAAAGGTTTTTAAATGACTCATCACATTCTATTTTGACTCTTCCTTTCTAATGACTCTAGAATTCCTTCTTGACAACTAGTATATATATTTTATAATTTACTATAATAAATTTCAAATAATGATAAATATAATTTCCCCATACTCACCCTAACACTTAGTTAGGGACCAAATAGGTGTCTTTCCCTAAGACACACAAAAAATCATGTTTTTTTTCAAATTTGCTCTATTATAAATGCATTGAGGAAACTAAATTAATCCTATTCACACTCTCCATGGACTCTCATTCCAAATATTCCCACACCTATACTCTATCTAATCTAAAACCCCCAAATAAATTTATAATCATACAAAACTATAACCACTTGACATGAAACTTTTCCAAAATATAATTAAATCACCAAATTTATTGAAATGAGATTTCAATGAGTAAATTTGGTTATAATGTGATTTAAAAATTTTAAGCCTTACTAAAGTGCAACTAGTGGTATAAATATCCATTCCAATATATCAAAATACCACCATTCACTGTGGCCTCATAATCTAAGATCCTAAGTTGAATTGAATTGATGTTCCACACATGCTCACCACTTTCTGACCTACACTCTTATTTATCAAATATTATGTCCATAGCCAAAATTGGCTTGGAAAAATAAACAAGTATTATATTTAAAATAATTATAGTTAGTTGTATGTGCAATCTGACAATCCTAACTACCTTTAAATAGGTAATGCCAAACTAATTATAGGAAAATTATAGTTTTAAAGCATAATTTTTCACATCCTTAGAGTTGTTAAGGGAGGTAAAATTGTCTATATCAATTTAAATCTCTAATCCAATGTCATATTAACCTATTTTATAATCCACCCCTAACAAAATTTCATTTATAGAAATTATTTATCATGGTGTTGATGTTATCTTGATCATCATTTGCACTGGGCATGTGTGGGTAGAGAATGAACCATGTAATGAGAATGACTATGCTAGTTATGATTATGAGTGTTGATAAATTAGACCCCAACTTATTAAATAGGTTGTTTTCATGCATCAAATCTCTCCATGAAGTGATTCTAGGAAGATAGAGTGAAGGATTTAACTGATTCATAACTCTTAAATCTCCAAAAACAACACTCATCCAAAGAATTTCTCCAAACTAGATATTTTTTTGAGTTATTAGAATCACCACACACAACCAAAACATATTAAAATTTTGGTCTAAAACATATCAAGGACATAATGAATTCAAAATAAGTTAAAACACCAAGAATTAAACAATAAAATATATTTTATATGCCAAACACCATGATGATGACTAAAATAGTTTCTTATTCTTCTAACATCTTTGTATATGCACAAAAATGCCTTATTATCATTGAACACATTCAATAGTAATGATGCACTAGATAGATAGAGTACTAAAAACTATACATAAATCCATTAAAAAAATTTAAATAAATGGTAAATGTTTTAAAATAACCAAGGATTATGTGATATAAAACCAACATGACTCAAAAGGTCCAAAATTCCATGCATCAAGTTGTATAACTACATTCTTTTATATCATCTCATATGTCATTTTAATAGAAACTGGTATGCCCCACAAGTTATTTTTCCCACCTACATTGCCAACCATGTTCTCATTCACTTTGATCTAGGCTCGAATGATCAAACAATAGCCATACCACTATTAGTTATAGTTTAGTGTAAGAATATAATAACAAGCATATTTACAAACAAAGTAATAAATGATAGATTGATAAACTATAATCAGGTAAATGACATAAATGAAGAAAAAATGGAGGATAATAAACATAATAAACTCAAATGAGACCCAAATTATAATTTTTCTCTAAAAAAATAGTTTGGAGTGTTTCTTCAAATATACTTATAAATTCTTTCAAATGACTCATCACATTCTATTTTGAATTTTCCTTTCTAAAAATTCTTTAATTCCTTATTGACACCTCATATATCTATTTTATAATTTATTATAATTAATGTAAAATAAGACTAAATATCATTTCCCTTTACCCACTATAACATTCATCATCAAGGAAATTATAATTCCCAAATTATTTGAGGATATGAAAGCTTAAATCATGGCTATTTTGGCATATTGGTACTATTATACTTTCATTGTGATTAAAGTTGAATAATGTAGAGCACTCTCTTTAGGTTAACCTATTTTATGCCTACTAAAATTGATGAGTAAAGGAAAACATAAAAATATATCAATGGTGTGGTTGGTCACTATGCTAATAGTAGGTAGAGACCCTTCCCTTAGCTACTACTTATGATTATTCACTATGAATATAGGAACATTGATTTAGTGGTAGGCATGGAAATTGATAAACCATACTTTAAGTTGTAGCTATATGATAAAAAATAATGGTATTCCCATGGGAGAGTTCACATGCATGTAAAAGAATTGAGGTCAAGGCTTAACATCATCTATCACCATGAGCGCCATGATGATGATACAATTAATTTGAACTTGATAGATGATAATGAAGTTATTGAGCAGATGAATTCTACAACATTATTGGAAGAATAAAAATAAGACTCATTTATATATGTTCATCCTTTTAATATTATATTTAGGTCATATTTTTCAATAGAAAACTCAAGAAATTACTAAAAATTAAAAGAGTGTTCATGATTACTATTGTTATCTTTGTGAAAGTGCACCCCCCCCATTCTTAGGATGAAGTGGTGAATGTTAATGCTTAGTGGACTATGATATAAGTCTAAATTTTTATATGTATGTGATTATTCAAGATGATTTATTTTATATATTGACTAGTCTCTATGATTTATCATACTTGTCTATATCAAGATCAATACTAGGCATATCCTTATATGCACATGCAAAATAGTTGGGGTAATCATGTAAATAATTATGAATAGATTTGTGTTCATCATCATTTAACATGGAGAATAATAGTATTGATTCTATGTCATTTAAGTTATAAAGTTAAATTCAATTGTTTACTTATGAAGTAATATTAATATATCTTCCACAAATTTAGTAGTATGATTACTATTAGGATCATTTAATTACATTTGTGGTATATACTTATCACTTTCTTTGGAATAAGTGTGTGTATTAGTTTCACAAAGAAATCATTTCTTCTAATGAATAGAAGGGAAATATTTATGTGCATCAAGGTATTCCAAAAGAGATTCATCATTTGAAAACTCATGCAATGTTAATATTTCAAGTGAAATATTATATTAGATGAGCTTAGGGTATACTAATAATAATTGTGATACATGATTATTTTAAGTATGAAACAAATATAACTATTTATTAGCATATTTAAACATGTCAGAGTGGGCCAAAATTGAGGATCAAATGTATAATTTTTAATGCATGAGGTTGAATATATATGGAGTAGTGAAATATGAAGAACAACTCACAAGAGGAAGAATCTTGTATTCATAATAAAAAGTTGCATTAATTAACACTGACCAAAAAGTACATACAAAGGTATATTATATAATGAGGAATTAGGTCACAAAAAAAGGTTATCAACTCAATTCATAATTATAAAATGAATTAAAGTAAATTTCCCATAATGACCTATTATTAACCTAAGTAAGTTTATTATATTGTATAGGTAAAACCACATAGTGGGAAAAAATCAATAATAACACCCCCCTTAAGTGTAGCTTAGGTGGGTAGAGGAATTGGGTCCCAACATTGAGGCTTGATGAGGTACCCCAGTACATAGATATGATCCCCTAGAAGAGGAAGAGTATGGATCTCTTAGAACCCCAAGAAGAGCCCCCAAATGAAGGTACTTGATATTAATAAAAAGATTGGTGAATCTATTAACAATTTGCTCCATTCTCTAGATGTGTGAAAGATCTATGATATGATCATGGATGATCTTATAAATTAAATGCATGTGAATCTTAGTATGCTTAATCCTTTGATAGATGAAAATATTCATATAAGTATAGACTATGATTTGGTTATCTTAGAAGATGATTGTTAATCATCAAAACTATATTCAAAACTCAATGAAAATCCCCTAAAGCTAAGTAGTATTAGTGGTATAATTAATATCTCCAGTATATTACACCTCTATATAGGATAAATTAATAACATTCTACTTCTTTCTTAACCAACTAATCAAACTTGAACTAACAGATAAAATGTAGCCTAAAGTAAATTTATGATTTTAAATATCTTCAATCCAATTTGAATTTGTATAATCAATCAAGTCAATGTTGATGCTTAATCCATAATGAATACTAAAAATATGAGTACCTTCAATGTAATGGATAATATTTATAGCTACTTTTTAGTGTATCTCATGTAGTTCTTGCATAAATATGGAGACCATACCCACTACATATGAAATATCAAGTCTAGTATATATAAGATAGATGAGACTACAAATAAGTTATTGATACAAGGTAACATAAACTAAAGGAGATAAAAAATATCCTCAAGATTCATACCAAATATAAAAAGATTTAGAGTTATATTATAGTTAACCATGTTAAACCATGAAAAAAAATCAAGAGTATACTTGGATTGTGTAATAGTGATCTCAAAGTTAGACTGTTAAATATCAATCCCAAGGAAGTAATGTAGAAATCCCATGTCAATGAATGAGAACCTATTAGACAAAATAGTTTTCACTGCAGTGATTTTGGATAAAGAACTCCTTATGATCAATAGGTCATCCACATAGAGAACTAGAATCAATAGTGAATCATCTTGCCATAAAATGTAGACATTTAGATTAGAATGCCATCTGGTGAACCCAATTTAAAGAGGAAAGGATTCCATATTGGTGTAAAAAACACAAGGATATTATTGGAGGCCATAGATAAATTTACAAAAAAAAATAAAAAAAAATTAAGGAATAATCCTATACAATTCCTTTTAGTTTCTCGATGTATATTTACTCTTTGAAGTCACTATGAAGAAGGCATTCTTCACATCCATCTGATGGACATCCTCATAATGGGTTATGATAATGGTGAAAGTGAGTTAGATTGAATTCATAATAGTATATTCAATTCCATGTTCTTGAGAAAAATTGTTTAGTACTAAATGTCCTTTTAACTTGTCTATGAACCAATATTCAATAAATTTTATTTGGTAGATCCACCTACATATAACAAGTTTTCTTCCCTTAGGAAGAGGGACTAAATCCAAAGTGTTTTCATTATAAATGAACCATACTCCACTTCCATATCCTTATCCCACTCATGAGTATTATATGCCTTGTGAAATGACTATATATAAGAATCAAATGAAATGAAATCATGTGGGACATTCTATAATTATGAATGGGTTTGATTTGTGTCTGGATCTCTAACCCATTGGTAAGGACTTTTTAGTGTCTATCTATCCCTACGAGGACTAGTGATTATATATTTAGGAGGAGACTACTCATAATTTAAAGACATTCTAGGAGAAAGAGGAGGGTAATCCTCATCATTACTCTCATCATCATGACTAGATTAAAAACATAGATCATTAAAAAAATGGATTATACACTTAAAAGTGTTTCATTATGGGTTTTTTACTTCTCTAAGCTTAAAAAAGAGTGACTCCTTTCAATGCATTATGAGGAACTCAGTTCTAGATATAACATGCATAGTTGATGGCCTTGGCCCAATACTTAGGTGAAAGAGACTTTGATTTTAGCATATAATTGTGAATTTCCTTTAAGGATATTTTATTTCACTCTAAAACACTAATATATTAATGAATATATGGAACTATACCTTGTATTTCAATCCCCTTTAATGTACATAATTGATCAAAAGGGTTATTGACATACTACAATTTTTGGTGTGAAAAATCTTGATGGATTTACCTATCTATTTTTATACAATCACCTTAAAGTCTTAAAAATGATAAAACAACTCTAATTTATGTTTAATAAAACACACCCAAGTATGCCTTGAAAATCCATTGATGAAAGTAAGCATGTAATTTGTCTAATTGAATGAAGGTTTTATAAATTGGATGATAATGTCACTATGGATAATCTCCAATATCTATTCAACTCTTTATGATTTTACCTTGTCATACTTATCCTTAGGATACTTACCAAGTATGTGACTTTGATAAAACTAGTTAGAAATTTTAACTTCTGGTAACCCTAAAACCATGTCTTGATGATTGAGTTTCTCTAGGTAGTGATAGCTGAGATCACTGAATCACTCATGCAATAAGTTATTCAACTCATTTGAACGAGTAGTGTAGTAGAGAGTTGATCAATATTAAAATGTGATAAAATATAAAATCATAAATGGTGATATTATTTCCCAAATGTAATAGTGGATTCACTATTTTAATCCTTAATAACCATAGAATTGGGTGTGAATGCAAATGTCTTGCCCAAATTGATGTGAGTGATTTCATAAATAGTTAGGATAGTGGTACATAAAGTGGGAGAACACAAAACATCATGAAATATCTCATCATTCACCTCAACATATCCAATCCTAATAGCTTGTATGTAAGTATAGTCACCTAACAATATGAAATGCATAAAACAAGGCTCAAAGGATGATAACATGTCTTGTGCTAAATTCATGTGGTGAAATGTAACATAATAAATAACCCATTTGGAAGGATATGATGAAACTAAAACAAATGGTTATCCATTATCTTGTCCCTTCTTACTATCTTTGGCCTTTGAAAATTCTTGTGTTGATGAAATTTGATTGGAAGAATCAAAGATATTGATGTTGTGCTTATCGAGCATTTCTTTTAATTGGTCAATGGACTTCTTCATGCATTTGGATTTATCATGTCTAGATTTCTTATAGTGTCTACATGTGAGTCACTCTTTCTTGGGATTCCTTTCTAAAGAGGACTCTTTTGATGCTTTGGACTTAGACTCAAATTTTTGACACTTTATTTGTTTTTGATCCTTATTCTATTTCTTCTCATTGATAGTATAAGCCTTCTATTTGTCATGACTCATATTTAAGGCATGAAATTTAGATGAATTAGTTTTCCCATTATAATGATCTTGTATTACTCTTGAGTTAATTCAATAGTAAATTCATCCAAGGATGGCATGGTCCATGTATCTCTAATAACATGTTTGGTGGCATGAAAGGTAGAAATGAAGATAAAATAGTCATATCACAACTTGGTAAGGATGAAAAGAATCAATTGATCATCATTTTTTTTAATTATACATATTTTTAACTACAACATGATTTTTTTTAATTTTTTGAAGAAGTTTTGTATGGTATAAAAATCACCTAGGCTCAAACTAATGAGTTTATTCTCCAACTCATGACCTCTCATTATGTCCTATTTCTCAAAGAGTTTTTCCAATGTGGTTTGAAATTCATTTGGAGTAGTAGTAGATTCAATATGAAATATTAGTTTGGGGGACATAAATAGGCATATAATAACATAGGCTTCATCACTTCTATTATACCACTTCACCTTTTCTACCTTAGGTGTCAAATATATTTTTTGTGCCCATCATGATTAAGTGTAATACTTTGCTCTTGAGGAGGATTTTCAATTTGAATTTCCACTCATGATAGTTGAATGATAAAATAGTCAGAACGTAACTCAAATTCATGGTGTAAAAAATAAATAAATGATAAAGTACATGTGCTAAAATATCAAGAATATGTAATCCCTAAAATTTATAGAGGTTCAAATTGATAAGGAATGATAATATTACCAATGTGTAGATCTTCAAAAACTCTCACTTTCAAAAAACATGAAACTTACATTTATTTTAAGTTTTGGATAGAAAGGGCAAGCTCCACTTTGAAAAGGATGAACATTTTGGGTGTGTAAAAGTTTTTGAAATTTTTTGTAATCAACTTCCCCTAAATAACTCTTGTCCCCTTAGAGAAAAAATTATGAACTTTTGGGTTGTAAGTGACCAAGAACTTAGCTCCCATGTGACAAGGGGTTAATACCTATTTTGGGTGCTCCACCTTCTCTCACTTTTATTGATGTGATTTAGGGGGGAGTGACATCATCTAAAAAATGCATCCATTTTAAAATGAATAGTGTCACTCTTCACTATCTTAAATTTTATAGTCTCTAGGATGTTACTATGGAAGTGGAAAAGGTAGACCCAAAGGTGTGATTTATAAGTGGTAAAATCTAGGGGGTACCTAGATAGGTAGTAGATCCTAAGCCATGTTTGATTAGGCATTAGACTCTGGGGCATGTCTGAGTAGCTATTAGAGTCTAGTAGGTGTTTAAGTATGTGTTAAAACCTAATAAGTCTTCAAGTAGGTTTTACAATATAATAGGTGTTTGAGAAAGCATAACAAACTAATGGGTATTTGAGTAGTTCTCAAAACTTGATGTGTGTTTAAGAAGATTTCACAACTCAATAGATGTAAATGTAGGGGTTGAAACCCAATAGGTGAAAATACAAGTGTCATAACATGATAAGTGTAAATGTATGTGTTGGAACCCAAAAAATACTTTTTTAAGGATCATAACCTAATGATAATGCATAAATCCACTCAAATTTCTCCCAAGGTTTAAATGTTTAATAGGGTTTGTTTTTCCAACAATAAAAGTTTGATAACTATCAAAATTGCCTGTGAGGGGTCAAAATCCTACCAAACTATAAAACCTCCAAAAATGTGGATTTTGAGCAACTTCTACAAAATATGAAAGAGATCAACTTGATTTCTTGACAAACCCCAAAAAATTGTAGAAAAATGTTTTCCTCTAAGTCACTGAAAATTATAGATTTTTGTAAATTCAAAAAAATGACCTTGAGACCCTAAAAAATGGCTTAAAATGGACTATCATGAAACTAGGTTATGTTTACAATCCCTCCTAGGGTGTTTACACCTTATAAATCGAATGGTGATATCTATTTTTTTCTTAGAGACTCTAGATATGTATATTTTCATATATTTAAGAGAAACCCCAACAAATTATAAAAAATTAACATCAATAAAAATCCTGGACCAACAAGATTTCAAGATCTCACAACACAATTGATGGATTCATTTAAAAACATAGATATTATACCATTCAAGAGTTGGGCACAATCAAATATCAACTATATAAGGTCAAATGCATGAGGCTAAATCTATATGGAGTAGTAAAATCTGAAGAGTAATTCATAATAAGAAGAAAATTATCTTCACATTAGAAAGTTACATTAATGAGCATTGGCCAAAACTTACATATGAATATACATTACATAGTGACAAATAAGACCATCCAAAAAGGTAATTAACTCATATCATAATTAGAAAATGACTTAAATTACATTTCCCCTAATGACCTATTATTAACCTAAGTAAGCTAAATAGATCATGTAGGTAAAACCACATACTGGGAAAAATCCTACACTAACAAAACATGGATGATTCTTGGCATGGGGATGTCTATGAAGAGTAGACATATGATTAAATCCAAGGCTTTATTTTCCTTTCTTAAGAATAGTGAAAATAGGATTAACTATACCTTGAACATGCCTACCTAATCCTTGTCCTATTGTTTATGATAGAACGTACATAAGGAGGTTTAAAATTATTTGTCAAATGAGTATAGTCTAAGTCTTCATATAAAATACCCTTATACATTGGTTTTTGGTGAAATAACTCAAAGAGGGAATTTTTTGAATTTTTACTTTTTAGTTGGTTTAAAATATCAAAGCCTCTTGGCTGATTAACTTACCCAAGTGAGTGAGAAGGTATGTGTGGATTTATAACTCATCTAGGATGAAAAACATGAACATTAGATTTGATATTATAATAAATTTGACCTAACTTGTGAGGGAAGATAGTTTAGTGTAACCTTGAAAACATCATTGTATGTAAGTAAAGAATGTATATATTCAGTTGCATCAAGAAACTAAGGAAAGAATTTAAAAATAAATTAAACAAGTCTATGTATAATATAAAAATAAAACAATAATTAATGAACCCATTAACAATAAAGTAAAAGGTAAGACTATTTATTCTAGTGTTATACAATAAATTAAGACAATTATGACTATGTATATAAAATGAATTAGGAAAATCTTATATGTAATCAAACAATACAAGAAAAAAATGAGGATAAGGGGTGATCTAGGTAATTATTTTATTTTCAAAATATTGTCATTGATGTCAAAGGTCTAGCATTATTGGTGAAAAATGCCCATAACATTTAATGTCTAAAGGTAATTTTAATGTTCATATTTTAGATAAAGTGTGTTGATTTTTATTTAATATTAACAAATATATTTTTGGTTTCATAAGTCAAAAGAGGACCCATGAAGAAGTCAAAAAGTCACCAAGTAAAGACAAAAGAGGTAAACGATGCATTTTCCCACGAAGGGTCACCTTGAGGGATTCAAAAAGTCACCAAGATAAAGACAAAAGGAGAAAGGACACATTTACTCATGAAGGGTTACCATGTGAATTTTTAAATGAAAGGATTCAAAATTTCATGCAAGTTTGGTGCCATTTTCTATGTGAATTTAAAGGTCTCAAAGGGTAAATGCCAAAGGTCATTTGGAAAGCTACAAAAGGAGATTTGGGAAGCCATTAATAATATGCAAGAGAGTGCATGGTTTATAATTATTTTATATAAGAAAAGAGGAGAGAAGAGAAAGAGATTTTGTAGAGTTCTATCATTTTTTAAGAAAGAAACATTGAGAGATAGTTATGTTTTATACACAAGAGGGGTTAGTTCTCATAAATAGTTGTTATGTTGGTACTCGATAGAGGGGTTGGTGATTCTACAATTTTTTACATGAAAACTTTGTAATTTGAGTTGGTGCTAATCCATATACTTGAGATTGTTCTTTGTGGTTTTTCCCACATTGGGTTTCCACATAAAAATTAGGTCTCTCTCTCTCTCTCTCTCTCTCTCTCTCTCTCTCTCTCTCTCTCTCTCTCTCTCTCTCTCTCTCTCTCTTGTGTGATGCATGTTATTATTTTAGTTTTATTAAATATATTGAATGTATTATTAAGTGGCTAAAGAAAAGAAATAATACTATGTAAAAAATTTAAAAGATATATGATATACTGATTACCCCCCCTCCCCCTCTTAGTATATCTCATGCTTAACAATTGGTATCAGAGCAAGTTCTTTTAGAAGGAGTTTAACAACTTGAAGCTAGAGTGAGGAAAGTATGATGGTTGGATCACATTAAGGTTTTTGTATAAATAAGGCATATTTGTTTGATGGGACAAATTATTAATTTTGGAGCATAAGTATGATGACTTAATTTATGGCCCTTGGATTTGACATTTGGAAAGCAATTGTGGAAGAATATGAAGATCCATAGACACTTGTAACTACTTTGATAGAAAGGAAGGCAAGTAGAAATAATGATAAAGATTTAAATGTTATTTTATGTGGTTTAAGTGAATCAAAAAAATTTAAAGTTATGCAATGAAAATTTTCTCATGAGACTTGGGTAAAGCTTAAATTTTTTTACAAATGTGATGGAAAGGTTCAATAAGCTAAGCTCCAGAGTTTCAAAAGATATTTTGAAAGTTTGAAGATGGAAGAGGAAGAAAATATAGAAAGTTATCTTTTATGGGTTGATCAAATAGTTAATCATATTCAAGGCCTTAGAGAAAATTTAAAAGAATTAGAGGTGGTACAAAAGGTTTTGAGATATCTACCATTGAGATATGATACAAAAGTTTCATCAATTGAGGAGATGAAGAATCTAGCCGAGCTAAAGATGGATGAACTACATGGTATTCTTATGGCATATGAGATGCATATCAAACAAGATAAACCCTCAAAGACATCAAAGAAAGACAAGGCTAAGATTCAAGAATCAAGTGACAACTCTAGCGATGAGGAATATGACAATGGAGCTCTATTCATCTATAAGCCTAAAAAGGGCATAGGTAAATATCAACGTAAAATACCATTTAAATGTTTTAAATGTGGTAATATTTGACATTTTATAGACAAGTTCCCAAATAATAATAATAGTGATAATAAAGAAGGAAATCCTATATACAAGAACTTGAAAGGAAAATTCAAGAAGGGATTCGAGAAGAAGAGTTCATATTATAAATATCCTAGCCGAGTAGAAAATAGTGGAGTCAATGACATAGATGAAGAAGAGATTCTATTCATGACCATACATTAATATGCCTCTATAAACAAAAGTACATATGATCAAGAAGAAGAACATGATGAAGCTGAGGTGAATTTGGAAGGAGAACTCATTTGTGCCTTAGAATAATTAAAAGCTCTTGAGAAGAAGAATAAAATATTAAAGCTACATATTGAGAAAAATGAGGAGTCAAAGGAAATAATTGAAGATATAGAAGCACATATTGAAGAAGCTAAAAATATGGAATAAGATCTAATAGCTCAATTACAAAAATTAAGTGAAGAATGTGAAAAGTATGTTGTTGATATTGCCTCTTTAAAAGAAGTTATCAAGAAAACAAATAAAGCAGTCAATGATAAAAATGTCAATGATTCAAAATTTGAGAATAACAATAACATGTCGAATAAGATATTATAAAGTCAAAAATTAATATCAGATAAGATAGGTATCAGATTTGAAAAGAAAAAGAGCTACGCTGAAGCCCTTATAAAAAAGGAAATAAAAGGGGAAAAAGTTAAGAATCCAAAGGACAACTCAAACAAAGAAGGCTAGAAGGAATTGAGATACAAAAGACAACTAGGTTAAAGATACATAAATCAAAATAGGTTCTATTTTCATGGTTATTATTTTTATTGTAATGGTTATGGTCATAAGAAAATAGAATATTGGAAAAGAGTTAATAATTCCATAAACAAGGAGAAGGAAACTCATGTAGATTCCAGTAGAAGCCACAATTATTTTGCTCCTCTATCAAGCTTTGATAAAGAGGCCATAGTATATAACAAGTTAAATAATTTTAGACACATATCCTTATATTGTGGAAGCATTTTTAAGTCAATAAAAAACAACTAAATTTTCAAGGCTCCATTCATTAAGAAGAAAGTTTAGATAGGTTCATGGTAGAAGAAATAACCTAAAAAGTTTATGGTAGTCTAGATACATTTGCATGCAAGAAATGAATAAAATCCATGGTTCATCAACAATAAATGTTTGAGGCTCATGACAGGAGACAAGAGTAAGTTCATAACTCTAAAGAAGATCAATGGTGGCATAGTGAAATATAGAGATAATACAACTGCCAAAATAGCCAAAAAAGGTATATTAAGTTTGGATAATGGTAGAACTAAGACTAAAAATGTTCTCTATGTAGAAGGTCTTAAGCATAATCTATTGAGTGTAAATCAAATGTGTGATCAGGGACATACACTAAACTTTTATGCATAAGGTTGTGAAATTAGGAAAAAATATTTAGATGTGTTGATTGTAGATGCTTAGTGGATAGCTAATAATTTATATATGTTATCAAATATCAAAGGTCAAATATGTTTGGGTCAGATTCAAGAAAGTTGGTTGTGACATAAGAGAATGGGACATAAATTTTGACAATCTTGTCAACATTAGTAAAAATCAAGTAGTTAGAGATCTTCCAAATATTACAAATCCCTCCAACACAGTTTGTGAACCTTGTCATCATGGTAAATAGGCCAGAAGATGGGTCAAGACAAAAGAATACTCAACTACCTAGATGTTAGATCTTGTTCACACTAATCTATGTAGACCTATGAGAACTCAAAGTACTCAAGGTGAGAAATAATTCATGTTGCTTATTGATGATTTTATATGTATGACTTAGGTGATGTTTTTTTTTTAAATCAAAAGCTTTTAGCCACTTCAAAGCATTTAAGGCTTTAGTTGAGAATGAAAATGGTTAGAAAATTAAGTTCCTAAAATTAGATCAAGGAGGAGAATTCATGTTAGATTAGTTTATTAATTATTTTCAAGACCATGGGATAAAGAGACATTATTTAGCAGCTAGAACTCAATAGTAAAATGGAGTTGTTGATCAAAAAAATAGAATAATTTAAGAAATGGTGAGGATAATGTTAAATTAATCCAAGATACTAGATAAATATTGGAGAGAGTTAGTAGGCATAGTAGTGCATATCCAAAATAGAAGATTTTTGAGAGTCAATAGTGACAAGACTCCTTATGAGCTATGGAAAGACAAACTAGATACTATTGATTATTTTAGAGTTTTTGACAATAAATGCTTCATAAAGAAAACTAATGAAAAATTGGGTAAGTTTGAATCTAGAATAGATAAGATATATTTCTTAGATATTCTTGTAAAAGTAAAGCTTATAAATGTTATAATAAAATAACCAAGAAGATTGTTGAAAGTGTAAGTGTTAGGATAGATGAAGATGTAGCACAAAGAGATAGTGATCTAGTAGACACACCTAAGATCATTGAAGAGAAGATTTTAAGGAATCAGAGGAAGATGAGAAGGAGAAAAAGGACACCAAAACCCCATCCAAATATGTCTAGAGAAATCATAATGAAAGTGACATTATCAAGAACATAAATGAAAGAGTTCACACTACAAGAATGATGGTAAGTGAATATGAGTAAGTTAATTTTTCTTTGTTATCCAAAATTTAGCCTAGAACTTTTTCAAAATCTAGACATGATGAGCATTGGGTTATGTCAATGGATGAATAATTAAATCATGTAGAAAATAATGATACTTGGGAATTAGTGCCTAGACCAAAAGGTCAAAATATGATAGAAAAAAATGGGTATACAATAATAAGTTAAATGAAGATGGTGAAGTTACCAAGATAAAAGCAAGGTTATTATGTAAAAGATATGCTCAAGTTAAGGGAATATATTTTGAAGAAACTTTTGCACCAGTAACAAGGCTAGAGGCTATTAGAATGTTTCTTGCATATGAAATGTTTAAGAATTTCAAAGTGTTTCAGATGGATGTCAATGTTGCTTTCCTAAATGGGAATCTAGAAGAGGAGATATACATTGAGTAACCTAAAGGATTTATTCTTTAAAATGATAGTAGTTATGTATGAAGATTAAAAAAATCACTATATAGATTGAAACAAGCTCCCACATCTTGGTATGTAAGGCTTGATAAATACCTACAAGATCAAGGTTTCAAGAGAGGTTTTGCTGACAGTAATCTCTACATCAAAATAGAAGGTGAGCATCAATTGATTATTGTGGTATATGTTGATGACATAATATTTGGAGGTAACATTGAAAATATGACAAAAGAATTTTTTGATAATATACAAAAAAAATTTGATGTTAGGATCTTTCAGCACAATTGATTACTTTTATATAAACAACTAAACACAGAATTAAACTAGAAATAATAAGTAACTAGAAATCAGAAATAGAAAATAATAGGAGATACAAGAAACAAACAATCTTGTATTAAACTCTTCTAGAAGGAAATACAATGAAGAGATCTCTCTCTCTCTTCTCACACCTCTTAGATGTACAGATCTCTTTCCCTCAAGAGTTTTCTCTCTCTCTCTCTCTCAATTACAAACCAACTCAATTACTTGAATTGATTCACCTTTCAAACTATGAGGATCTAACCCTATTATATAATACTAGGATTCATGAGCCATGCATTCTCCACTATTAGATGCACCTCTTAATCAAAGGTTCAAATCTGTCCTGCCAAAAATAGAAAAGTGGAATCAAGACTAACAGTTAATATTTACATGCAAACTGTCTGTTCTCCTCAAAATTAGAATTCTGGAAATGCACAAATGATCGATGTCGGTCTTTGTCTATCTGCATATGACCAATTTTTGCTGATCCTTAACTGACGTCAGTTGGTCCTGATCAATGTCAGTGACTATGTAACTCCAACAACCTCTACATTTGCTCATCTGGTGAAGCTTTTAGCTCCACAACTCAATAATCTCCAACTTGGAAATAAACAGCTACACCTATACCTATACAACAACATCCTCTAGCTTGTTTCTCCATCTTCAAGTTCAATCTTGAAGACCAACAAAAGTTGAGTGAAGATTCAACTTCTCCTTTATTACCAGCTTTGTTAACATATCTGTAGGGTTCTCATTCATATGGATCTTTTCCAACTTCAATTGTCCATCCTCTAATACCTATCTAATGAAGTGGTACCTAAGCTATATATGTTTGGTTCTTGAATGAAAGGCTGAATTCTTTGCCAAATGAATTGCACTTTGACTATCATTGTACAATCTGCAACTCTTTTCCTCCTTTCCCAAATCTTCCATGAATCGAGTCATCCAAATCATTTCCTTACTAGCCTCTGTGACTGCAATGTATTCTGCCTCTATAGTAGACAAGGCAACAACCTTCTACAACTTTGAAATCTAGCTAACTGCCATTTCACCAATAATGAAAACATATCCTATGGTTCTTCTCCTACCATCCAAGTCACCTTCCATATCTGAATCTACATACCCATGTAGAGAAGTGTTTGACACTCCATAGCATAAATGCCTACTGCTGGTCCCTCTCAGATATTTGAGAATCCATTGAATTGCTTTCCAGTGTTCCTTTCCTAGATTGGCCATAAACTTGCTAACAACTCCCACTACTTAGGCAATATCAAGTCTAGTACATAACCTTACATACATCAAGCTCCCAACTACTAAAGCATATGGAACTCTACTCATGTACTCAACCTCATCATGTGATTTAGGACACTACTCTTTGCTCAACTTGAAGTGTCTAGCCATAGGTGTGCTTACTAGTTTTGCATCTTGCATATTGAACCTCTCCAACACCTTATTCACATAATCCTCTTGAGACAAAATCAAACTGTGATTTTTCCTATCTCTCTTAATACTCATGCCAAGGATTTTCTTTGCTGCTCCTAAATCCTTCATGGCAAATGTGTGAGCTAATTTTACCTTAAGCTCAGTAATATCTTGCATGTGTGAACCTACAACAAGCATATCATCTACATACAATAATAGGATAATATAACTACCATTATCCAATCTATTAAAATAAACACAATGGTCAGATTGACATTTACTAAAGCCATGCTCTATCATAAACCTATCAAACCTCAAATACCATTGTCTTGGAGCTTGCTTAAGTCCATATAATCTTTTCTTCAATCTATGCACAAGTTTCTCCTTACCTTGGACCTCAAAACCTTTCGACTATTCCATATATATCTCTTCATCCAAATCTCCATGAAGAAATGTTGTCTTAACATCAAGCTACTCAAGGTGCAAATCCTCAATAGCAACTAAAGACAATACAGTCCGAATAGAAGTCATCTTTACTATAGGAGAAAAAATTTCACCAAAATTAATACCTGGTTTATGTGTAAATCCTTTTACCATGAACCTGGCCTTGTGTCTCATTCGTCCATTCTCTCCTTCCTTTAACCTGTAAACCCATTTGTTTTTCAGTGCTTTCTTTCCAGCTGGTAACTCAACCAAATCCCACATTTGGTTCTCTTCCAAGGAATCAATTTTATCATTCATGCCATGCTCCCACTGTTTCCTAGATTCTACCTGCATTACCTCATCAAAACTTTCTAGTTCTCCACCATCAGTGAGTAACAAGTAGTATAAAGAAGGGGAATAATGAATTGGAGGTTTACTTACCCTTTCAGACCTCCTCATGGGCATTTGAGACTCATTCACAGCTTGTTATCTACCCAAATTCCTTTCTATCAGGGACTGATCTCCATCATCTCTAGTCGATGTCGGTCTACTCCTGACCGGCGTTGGTTCCACCTGACCGACGTCGGTTTCTTCTTGACTGACATTAATTTTTGCCTGATCGACATCAATTCCTGCCTGACTGACATTGGTATCTGTGTTTTCCTATGAGTGATGATTTTTACCCACGAGCTCATTTTAGATCATAACCTCAGCCAAATCACAATTACCCTACTCATAATTATTTAGCCTCTTGAGCTGATCACTGTACATCACCTTCTCATTGAAAACTACATCATGACTTTTAATAATTTTGTTAGTTTCTAAATTCCACAACCAGAATCTAAAATCTCCAGAAACATAACCAATGAAAGTGCACCACATATATTTAGCATCCAGCTTCTTTCTATTTTCTTTATCAATGTGCACAAAAGCTTCAAAACCAAAAACTCTGAGAAATGAAAGATCTACTTTTTTACCTATCCAAGCCTCTTCTAGAATTCCACCATCTAGTGTAGTAGAAGTCCTCTGTTAATTAGGTAAACCATAGTATCTATAGCTTCTACCCAAAACTGTAAGGGCAAACTAGCATGCAACCTCATACTCCGTGCACACTCTATTATTGTTCTATTCATCCTTTCAGTATCTCCATTTTGCTGAGGTGTCATTGGAACTATCCTTTCCCTATGTATTCCACTCAAAGAATAATAACTATTGAATGTATTGCTGCAGTACTCACCACCATTGTCAGATCTAAGGCACTTCAATCTCAAACCTATTACATTCTCAACCAAAGCTTTCCATTTCTTAAATATGTCAAAAACATCAGATTTCCTTTTTATGCAATAAACCCATACCTTTCTTGTCACATCATCAATGAAAGAAACATAATACCATGATCCTCCAATAGAAGCTACCTAATCTAGCCCCCACATGTCTATGTGAACAAGCTCCAACTTGTGCTTCTTCTTTGTTGACCCAATTTTGAGAAACCTCACTTTCTTCTATTTTCCAAAAATACAATGCCCATAGAAATCTAGATCTATGATTTTCAAATCTGAAAGCCTACCTTTTGACTTAAGAACATTCATTCCCTTCTCAATCATGTGACCAAGCCTATAGTGCCACAACTTTGCATCTACATCTGAAGTAGATAACATATAAGGAGAATGATTAGTAATACAAGTAGATAGATAAAGTGTACCTACTCTCTTACCTCTGGCTAATACAAGTGCACCCTTGGAAACTTTCCAAGATTCAGCTGTGAGAGTTATTGTGCAACCCTAATCACCCAAATTTCTTGCAAAAATCAAATTCTTCTTTAGGATGGGTACATGCATGACATTCTTCAACACCCATGTGTTTCCATTCTACAATTTTAGCTGCACTTTTCTTTTGCCAACAATTTGACAAGGCTCATCATCCCCTAAATAAAATTTTCCAAAATCTCCATGGACATAATCATTGAAAAATTCTCTATTTGGGGTTGCATGAAAAAAGGCACTAGAATCTAAAACCCAAGATTTTACTTTATTATCCAAAGAAAATATAAGAGCATCCTATGCAACAATACTTGCAACTTTTGCTTCTTCTTTACCTTCATGCTGATTTTCTTTGTTATCCTTCAACCAAAAATCTTTCTTTGCATGCCCTTTCTTTTCACAATTCCAGTAGGTTATTCTTCTATTTCTAGATTTGGATCTACTTCTCATCTTTGACTTTGACCTTGATCTTCCTTACTTGCCCTTCTCTCTTTGCCTTCCCCTACTCTCAATACTTAAAGCATTACCTAATGTTTCCTCTGTGCTTTTCCTGTGAATTTATTCATTCAAGATTACACTAAAAACATCATCAAATTTCAAAATATTTGAAGCAGATGCAGTATTACTAACTGCCATTACCAAACTATGCCAACTTTTAGGTAAAGAGCATAAGATTAAGAGAGCCTTAATTTCATCATCAAAAATTATTTTGACTAAATTTAACTAATTTACTATTGCATGGAAATCATTAAGATGACTAGATACCGATCCACCTTCCTGCGTTTAAAAATTAAATAATTACTTCATAAGATATATCTTATTCAAAGCTGAGGGATTTTCATATAAATTTGGCAAAGTATCCATTAACTCTACCATTGTCTTTGCCTGTGATAAGATGGAAATCACAGAAGATGCCAAGCTCAACCTTATAGATCCAAGAGCCTTTCTATCAAGAACATTCCATTCTTCATCTTGCATATCTGTGGGTTTTCTTGAAACCCCACCCAATGGTAAGTACAGATCTTTCAAATACATATAATCTTCTATCTGTATCCTCCATAATTGATAATTCTTGTCATTGAATTTCTCCATTCTTAGTTTACTTTCTTCTGCCATTGCTTTACTCCCACTCAATCAAAAACCCCTGTGAGTGAATTATGTAATCAACAAACACTAACACACTCTGATACCACTTGTTAGGATCTTTCAACACAATTGATTACTTTTGTATAAGCAACTAAACACAGAATTAAACTAGAAATAATAAGTAACTAGAAATCAAAAACAACAAATAATAAGAGATATAAGAAACAACCAATCTTATATTAAACTCTTACAAAAGGAAATACAATGAAGAAATCTCTCTCTCTTCTCACACCTCTCAGATGTACAGATCTCTTTCCCTCAAGAGTTCTCTCTCTCTCTCTCTCAATTACAACCAACTCAACTACTTGAATTGATTCACCTTTCAAACTATGAGGATCTAACCCTATTATATAATACTAGGATTCATGAGCCATGCATTCTCCACCGTTAGATGCACCTCTTAATCAAAGGTTCAAATTTGTCCTGCCAAAAATAGAAAAGTAGACTCAAGACTAACAGTTAATCTTTATATGCAAACTGTCTGTTCTCCTCAAAATTAGAATTTAGGGAATGCACAAATGACTGACATTGGTCTCTATCTGTCTGCATATGACCGATGTCAGCTGATCCTTAACTAATGTCAGTCAGTCCTAACTGATGTCGGTGACTGTGTAACTCTAGCAACCTCTGTATTTGCTCATCTGGTGAAGCTTTTAGCTCCAAAACTCAACATTTGAGATGTCCATACATGGATAATTCTCATTTTTATTATGGTTGAAAATATTTTAGTTAGATAAATGAATTTTCATATCTCAAAGTAAGTATGCCAAGGAAATGTTGAAAAAAAATGGTTTTGAGGATTATGCATCAGTTGGCACACCATTGAGTATAGGGAACAAGGTGAGTAAGGATGAAAATTCACCTATTGTATATCAATTTTTGTATAGATCTATGATTGGTAGTCTTTTATATTTGACATCATTAAGGCTAGATATCATGCATGCAATAGGCATGGTTTTGAGATATCAAGTAGCTCTAAAGGAGAGTCATGTTTAGTTGGTGAAAAGAATATTCAGATATTTTAAGGGGATATTGAATTATGGATTATGGCATCTCATAGGAAAAGATTTCACTTTGGTTGGTTATACAGATTTAGATTGGGTAGTTTTTTTGGATGACAAAAAGAGTACAAATGGAGGATATTTCTTCCTCATTGATATTTTAGTATCATGGCTATGAAAGAAGCAAAACCTAGTATAACTTTATACAGCTAAAGTAGAATATATTTTAGCAATGTTATGTTATACTCAAGTGATTTGGATGAAGCAAACTTTAGAAGACATCAAGGTAAAATATGATGAACCTATCTCCATTTTTGTGACAACAAAGTGCTATTAATACTTTTAGTAATTTAGTGATGCATTCAATAAAAAAACATATTCCTATCAGATATCACTTTTTGAGAGAGCAGGTTATAGATCAATAGGTTAAGTTGGAATATATTAGTACTATAGAATAGATTGTAGATATTTTCACAAATGCACTACCAAAAGACACATTCAAGTATCTACAAGAGAAGTTGTGAGTAATTTCTTTTACTTCCTACCATTGAGGGACATCATCAGTTGAGGGGGAGCTAAGTGGTAGCTCCAACATAGGCCTTTTTCTATTGATGTCAAAGGGGGATAAGTACATGAATAATAATAGGTATAGGTAAAAGATGTTATAGAAAGGGGGAGTTACTATATGTTTTCTAGTTTGGAAATATGTGTAGGTTAGCATGTGTAATATAGGTTTCAATATGTGGTAGTTTTAGTTTGAGGTTTCCATCAATGATAAAGGGGGAGATTGTTATAAATATTGTCATTGATGTCAAAGGTCTAGAATTATTGGTGACAAAGGCCCCATAGCAATTATTGTCTTAAGGTGTTTTTAATGTTCATATTTTGGCAAAAGTGTGTTGATAATTATTTAATATTAAAGAATATATTTTTGGTTGCATAAATTCAAAAGAGGGCCCATGAAGAAGTCAAAGAGTCAACAAGTAAAGATAAAAGAGTGAAAGGATGCATTTTCCCATGAATGGTAATCTTGAGGAATTCAACAATTCACCAAGATAAAGACAAAAAGGGAAATATGCATTTGCTCATGAAGGGTCACCATGTGACTTTTCAAATGAAAGGATTCAAAGGGTCATGCAAGTTTGGCACCATTTTCTATGTGAATTGAAAGGTCTCAAAGGTTGAATGCCAAAGGTCATTTGAAAAGATATAAAAGGAGGATTGGGAAGCCATTTGTAATATGCATGAGAGTGCATAGTTTGTAATTGTTTTATATAATAAAAGAGGAGAGAAGAGAAATATATTTTGTAAAGTTTTATAATTTTTTGAGAAACCAACATTGAGAGATAGTTGTGTTTTATACAGAAGAGGGGTTGGTGCTCCTATGGGTTGGTGCTCACAAATAGTTGTTATGTTGGTGCTTGGAAAAGGGGTTGGTGATCTTGTAATTTGGTGCTTGCAAAATTAAAATTTGAGTTGGTGCTCATTCATATACTTGAGATTGTTCTTCCTTATTTTTTCCACATTGGGTTTCCATGTAAAAATTTGGTGTCCCTCTCTCTCTCTCTCTTGTGTGGTGCATGTTATTATTTTAGTTTTATTACATATCTTGAATGTATGATTAAGTGGTTAAATAAAAGAAATAATATTAAGTAAAATATTTAAAAGATATATGATATACTGATTCACCCCCCCCCCACTTCTTAGTATATCCCATGCGCAACATTTGAATGATTTAATATCTTAGATATACTTTCTCATTATATGATTAGTATTAGCGTAATATTTTAGAGAACTAAATATAGAGGTGAAACCATGCCTGTAGCCCAATAAACTCAATTCCAATGGTAATTTGGGAGTAACATTCCTTAGAGATACACTCCTCTTATGTGCACCAAAAATTAGATAGATAAAATAAGCTTCCTATTATTGTAAACAAGGGATCCTAGGCATTTCAAATATACCATGAGGTAAGTGGATACTAAATTCCATGTTTATATTTGTACCATGGTAATGAGTATTGGATTAAAAACCCTCATATCATGATGTTTATAAATAAAACATTATGTAACCATTCACGGCAGTAGCTAAGTAATTTTAAAGTTAACAAAACATAGTTTTTAAAAGAGGGAAAAGTAAATGAAAAATAAAGTGAAAATAAATATAGAAATAATTATGTTTAAGGTACAACAAAGTTAAATCCAAAGTTTAAAGAAATAACTTATGTGTCGGTATTTATTTGAGGTGACAAGAAAAAAAATAGTTTAAGTTTATTCCAAGGTTGAAGAGTTGAATTGTTATGTTATGTATAATATAAAATGTTGACGACTATATTATTTCAATGTTAGAAATTTATATAATCAAAATGAAACCCAAGGATAAAATTCAACAAGCAAGAAGAAAGGCTTGAATAAAATAAACATTCACCCAAATGTTTACATTAAAATTAATTATAATAATAAATTAAATATACTTATAAATTTGAACTATTGAAATATATTCTATTAATTTGAATGATACAGAATAAAATAAATATAAATATCTACAAAAGTTATATAAGCTTTAAATTGCTAAAAATAGAAATTAGGGTTAGGTTAGAGAGATGTCCTTTAAATCTAATTTATTTTAAATTGTATTAGTAATATTATGTTTGTGACTATCTATAATTATATATAATAACCTAAAAATATAGACTTAATTGAAAATAGTGACTTCTTATATTTTGGGACAAGGATGCAGGAGGACAAGGTCACACTACATCATTATCTACTACTACAGCTTTGTCCATGCAAATTGTGGGTTAGATCTACAAATCTAGGCTTGTTCACCTTTATTTTTATACTATTTGATTCTTTATGGATCCTATTTGGAAGCACATATGACCTATAAAACAAAAACCCTAGACTTCACAAGTACATAAAATAAGATCAAATGCAAAAGGGAGAAAATTTAGGGTAGTGTTATATGGTCAATCTATCCTTAAAAAAAGCCTTATTGATTAAATATTGCATACATAGTCCATGTGGACCTAAGGTTAATGTAATTATCCCTTTATGGAATGTAATATGGAGGTAACTAATGTGTTTTATTAAAATTCTTAATGAAGTCAATATCCTCAACTTGTAAGAAAATAATGATAACTTAGCCAATCACTATAATAATGTAGTATAATTACAATAGGGTACTTTATTGAATACATAGATTCTTTTGAAATTTGTTTTTAATAGAGTTCTCAATAGATTAGTTGGGGTATACAAGGGATCTCAAGTGTGAGACTTGATGTGGTTTTATAAGTGAGTATTTAAAATGTTTTTGATAAGTAATCTATTAGTTTTTATAGGAGATTCATTTCGAAGCATTTCATTTTGAAAAGGTGACCCGTATAGCAATGTGGACAAATACACACTACAAGATAAGGACATAGTGTGTCCTTGTCTGATAGTGCACTCTTGTGTAGATGAGATAAATTATTCTAAAATCATTGAAACTATGAATACATGTTGAATAAGGATGAAAGGGGAAACAATAATGACATCTTGGATATATGCACAATAATTGTGAGACTTTGAAGGTCCGTTAGATATTTTGGGTTATCAGAATGGAAAATTGACCAACCAAGTTCAAAATGTCAAGGACTAGAATTATCAAGAATTTATTTATTAAATATTGGTGTCTACACTATTTAAATTAAATTTAAGTATCTAATTATTAAATTCATTATGATTTACATGGATGATTGAACAATATCTTCTAATAACTTAGAAGACTGTGAAAGAATTGAGAAAAGTGCTACAAAGATGTAGAGAGCATGGCATCTCCTTAAATTCAAAAAATTCATATTTGGGGTCATAAAAGGCAATGTTTTTAGGCCACATCATCTCTAAAAGAGGAATATCAATAGATCTAGATACAATAGAATCATGTCTAAATATTCCCTCTCCTAGTAACAAAAAGGAGCTAAAGTCATTTTTAGGTAATTTTTTTTTCATGTGTAAATTTATCTTAGGTTTCCTTTAAATAGTTAGACCATTGAAAAATATGATAAATAAGGATGCCACTATTCAGTGGACTATTGAATCACAAGTTATTTTTATGCAAATAAATAAATTATTTATGAATACTCTAGTGTTGAAAAGTCCATACTATATCCTATCTTTTTATATCTATTCCTTCACCTCTGAGCACTCAAGTGTTGTTATTTTAATTCAGAGAAAATAATTTAGAGATGGGAAACTTGTATCATTCATGAGTTATCTAATCAAAAATTCTAAAATTAGGTATTATACCATTAATAAACAAGATTTTTCTTTGATTAAATTAGTCAAAAAATTTAGACATTATATCTTATGTATTAAGGCATTTGTTCTTGTACCTAACCTTAATGTAAATGGAATGTTGATTTTAAACAAGTTAGGTGAACATAGAGATAAATGGATGACCATTTTATAAGAGTTTGACTTGGAATATATCTGATGAATATTTTATGAGGGTAATGATTGAGTAAAATGATCACTGAAGTCAAATTCCAATTTTATGACAATAATACATGGTCCAATCCATCATGAGTGATGAGTGGTGTAATGATATAGTTCATTACTTTATGAATAATGAGTGACCAAGATACTTAAACTCCAATCAAATGAGATAATTTCACATAAATATAAGCAAATTCATGATAAAATCATTTTTTTTAATATAACTGACCATGAAGGAATTTATTTAAAGTGTTTGAACAAAGCCAAAGCAACTGAATTACTTAAGAATTTTCATTATAAGTATGAAACTAGACATAGTTTAGAGAGTGATACATCTCAATAAAATCTTTGAGTAGATTACTACTAGCCTCAATTTTTTAAGCATCCCATTAACATGTGATAATTTTACTCATTTTTCAAGTTACCACATAAATAATTTAGGCCTAATATGCCCTTGTAGCTAGTTGTTAAAGTTTTACCTTTTACAAAATCAAGCTTGGAATATGTTGAAGCCACCAATGCTAATTCATCCGCTAGAAACAAGTTCATTCTTAAAGTGACCAACTATTTCACCTAATGGACTGATGCATATGAATTCAAAAATTATACAATTGACATTGTGATAATATTTTTTTAGGAACACACTTTTACCAAGCTTGGAATATCATTTACTTTAATATGTGATAATGACCCTATTTTTTCATCTTTTCAATTTACTTAATGGGTTTATAAAAATAATTAAATTATTAAATCCTCTTCTAATTATTCTTTATAAGGTAATGATGTTTTTTCATCCATAAATATTTTCGTATATGTGAATAAACATATCTTGGATAAGAACCCTCAGGATTCACATAGCATGCTTAACTATGCACTTTGGTTTGATAGAACTAAGATTAAGTCATCCCTAGGCACATTGTCATACCACCTACTGTATGGTCAAGATTGTATTTTCCCCATAAATATGATCATGGGAGATCACCTTGATACAAATGAGAATATTTATGTATGACTACTAAACTTGATAAAGTTGGAAGATAAAAGGGATGCAATCTTACTTCACTTTAGTAAGCATCAAGGAGTAATAAAATGACAGTTTAATAAATAATCATAAGGAAAACCTTTAGAATTATTTATTTATTATTTATTTCAGATAATTCTCATGATAAAAGTAGATTGCATGGTAATTTATGTCCTTTAGTTAGGTCCCTTCCAAATATATAAAATATTTGGTGAGAACATTCTCAAACTCGAGAGTCTAACTGGTGAGGAACTTCCATTGCCAATCAATGGTAAGTTACTTAATAATTATTTTAAGCATTAGTTGGCCTACTGAGGAATTATACATAGTTTTTCTTTGTTTTTGGATTCCATTTTTAGGTAAGGTTGTTTCTTTCCTATTTTTTCCATTGATCCATCCTCAACCTTTATCTCTTTTCTATCTAGCCATGTTAGTTTTTCATCATGTGGGTACTTTTTGATCATTAAATAAAATGGCATTTGTTGGTAAGAAACATCATTGGTGTTTTAGTGTTTAATTATTCTAGATTTTTTTGGATACAAGATTCTTATTGTGATTTTTATTTCAAAGGTTTGGGACTGTCATGTGTATTCTAAATTTGCTCATATTTTGGCAACATTGGGTAAACTATTTGACTTCTAAAGATATTCTCTTGAAAGCTCACACCAAAATACACTATAGTGATTTATAGGTTTTTTTAGACAATAATTTTACAATCAAGATCTACATTCAAAAAATATAAAAATATACCTTTTGTATCATCATGGTGGCTCCCAACCCAGAATTGAGATGTTAAAAACAAAAACAAAATCAATTATCATAAAAACTCAATTTTTAGATGATTCTAATAACCTATATTAAGGATATAGATGCCCAAATAACAATAAATAAAGGCCATGTGTTGGATTAAAGACATATTTATTGGGTCTATATATGCTTTATTGGTTCAAAAGTAATATCTAGGCATCATTTCAAGGAACAATTAACACTTGCTTGATGATATCGGTTGTAGTAACTAGTATCTATGAATTCCATGAAAGAGAATGAATGCATTCACATGCACGATGATCAATGTGAATATATGATATTATTATCATTTCATGAATTATGTCATGTTCTATGTTTTTTTTTTGTCAAAGATTACAGGTTTGTATACATGTTTTTTTGTTTTAAAATACTCATGATTATTTTCTAGTGGAGATGACATTTTTTGTTGATTTCAAAACATGCCCTAATTTTATTGAAATCATGGTATTCCTTTCACCTTTTAGATTTTATTATTTATTTTAGTTTTAGTCTAGTTTTTTTTCCCTTGTTTGGTCATCATTCTAACATGCCTTAATTTTCATGCAAAATTAGGTCTCAAAGCCTTTTTATTGTGGAGACCAAGTTTGTTCAATACATTTTCATATCTCCCTTTGATAAATGGGTAATTTTAATTTCTTAGGTCTATATGGTGGTATTTAATTATTTTAAGTTAAAATTGGGATTGAAACCTTTATTAGGTCTAAGTGGGAGTTTTAAGGACATTTTAATTCAGTCCAAGAGGCTAAGTTTATCCCCTTTCCTTTACTATTTAGTTCTTTTGACCATATAGGTATATGGGGCCATGTTTTTCCCTTCCATTCATTATCTATGAAAAAATCCATGGCTATGTCATGGGGGATTTACTCCCTATATCCCTTCACTCGCTAATATATGTATTTAGGCCCAAAGGTTTAACAAGGTCAAAGGGGGTTAACAAGGCCCCTTGCCTTTGATACTCAAGGGTAAAACCATCAATATATTTGGGGGGGAGTGGAATTAATTCCTCCCATCCCTACTATGTTGGTCAAGATTTAAATCCCAACTAAGTCTATATGGTCTTGCCATCCCCATCCTTTGGAAATTAGTCTCATAGGTCTATTGGGCCCAACCCCTTTGGTCATCATAATGTGAAGCCTAATGAGTTTGGCAAGGCATATAGGATTTGATCCCTTTACAAATTTTGATTTTAATACTAATTTAAACTATATAACATGCTCAACCTTTGTTAATACTATGCAAATTGTGAAACTTTACTTGACATTAAAAACATGACAAGTTCTACTACAAATGTAAAACTACATGATGTTTTTTAAAGAATAAATTTTGATCCACTACTCTATTTGGCATACCATTTTCAGCATTAATAATTTCAATTTCATCCCCTTAATCATTTTATAAGTGTTACCTAGTATAATTGCATGGTTTAAAACCTATCAACATTTTCATCTTTGGACTTTAACACTTTCATGAGTTATATTTTCTAATAATTTTTTATTTATGCCAAGGAAATAAAATTGTTTTACTTTTTGTTTTGATATGAATATGAAAATGGAAAAATGAGGAATGCATTTTTAAAGGTGGATAAAGGTCATTAATGGTCACAACCAACTTTTGGATGGAAATTCATTTACTCCCATGGATTGAAATATTTTTAAGATTGACCCAATGGATTTGAAACATTTTGTTCATTTTGTATTGAAGAGGACAATAGAGAACCAAATTTTTATTTATTTATTTCCTTGTTTTATTATTAATTTTAATGTGTACATTCCTATTTTGAAGTATTTTATTATATTTTAACTAATTAAAATCAATCTAAAAATAATTCAAGAAAATATTTTATCAATCAAAGATGTGGAGATTATATTCATTTCTTGTGCATGTATATGGTGATTTTTTTAATTATTTATAGTTGAGTTACCATCATACTCTCATTTCATATTTTATCATGGTTTCATGTATACTAATTAGGAAAATAATTAATTTTATATAATTAATCTAATCAAAAGGATCATATTTTTCTTCATTGTAAAATAGGCTCATTTATTTCCTCTTTTCTCTTACCTTTTTCTCTTGTTTATGATTTTTTTAGAGTATTTTTATATTATATCTAAAATTTGAAACCTATGTTTACAATTCTTATCTCAATTATAAATTTATTCATTTTAATTTTTGCACTATCTAATCTATGCAATGGAATGAAATGTTAATAAGTCAAAGGTAATTTTTATGCTAAATCCAAATGACTAATTTTTATGTGTAAGATATTCATGTTTGTTGTTTATTGTTATATGCATAAACCCCATATTAATAGATAAAAATAATTTCATTCCATCTCATTTTTTTAATTTTATATTTCTACTAACATGCATGTTGAAATGGAATCATTTCACATCAGCTAGATAGGTTATCCAGAAAGACAAGACCTATAAATATAGAGATTGAGGAGATTTATGTCTCTTTTTAGGAGAGGTTGGATGGTTATAATCATACCTAGGTTAGTGTGACAAATGACCCATCAATAGTATGTATGATGGGTTTGTATGAGAATGAAATATTAAGGTGGAGGAGTGGGAGTGAATATGGGAATGGTGAAGTGGATTACATATAGGGTCACATAGGCCTTAATTTTTTCTTGTGTCATGTGGATTTTGGTTCCAATGACACCTAAAATATTTTTCATCATTCTCAATGAGGATATGGGCTCATTAAAATTGAAGCCCAAGGGACCTAGGACATAATAGATTGGGGTCTAGTAAGTAACTACTATTGGTGCAGAGCCAAGTTATTAAGGAGGTAGAAGTGTAATTATATAATTTTTTTTATAGGGGTAAAAAAAAGAGACCATATTTATAAGATGGGACTTCAATATTACTAAATCCAATTGGCTCATGAAAATTGGTTGAAAACATGGATCAAGCGTAAGTAATGTGTTAGTTGTTTGTGAAGTGGAACTTGAAAGCAAGGAGCTTTGAAGTACTAGTGTCATTAGACCATGATTGGTGTATAATATTTTAATTCTCTTAGTTAGTTGATTTCCAAGGTAATTGATAAATGAAATTAGTGGGGAGGGGGACTTAAGACAACATGATTACTAGAAATTAAAGAACTAGAGACTACAGGAACACTAGGAATAACATATGGACTTGGAACAAAAGGGGAAAGCACTGTGTCTTGGTTAGGTGTAGGCCTAGTTGGAGAAGTAAGTATTGTGAGATAGGCATGGTATAAATAGGGGTTCCTAGTTTAAGTTACAAGGATGGTTGATCCTATGGGTATTTAGGTTAGGACTTATAATCAATTTATCTATATATTGAATACTCATGTGGGTTTGATTGACTTAGGGTTTTCATTCAACTAAAGTAACACAAGTTGATGAATATGGAGGGGAAAATAGAGGAGTCCCTTGAAATATTATATGTTTGAGTCTCTAGTTATCCTTGGGTATCATCTGATGGTAGACTTCTATTGGGTATCTATTCTAAAACTTATTTCCTTCAATTTTTTCCTATCAATAGCCTTGAAATTTATAACTTCTTAATCACTTCATTATCACTTATTGTGTTAAAATGAAACTTATCATCATGAGAATCATGGTGATAATATATGTTAATAGTTCTCTTTAATGCTTATTATAGAAACTATTTGTAAATTATATATCACCTTATTCTTATACACTTTGCAAATATAAACCTAAGTTATTCTTATTAGTTATAAACCAATCCCATTATTGAAAGGCTTATCTACACTATTTGTTTATGCTTATTAATTATATATTAGTCTAAAAAAATTTATTAAGATGACAAATAAATTCTATCATTCTCAAAATTTATAAACCCAATTATATTTTATTTCTACAAGTTTCTAACCTATGATTATTTCCCAACTATTGAAACACCTACGTCGATGTAAGTGTCCTACACCAATACAAGTGTACAGTTACCTAAATTATTATAAATTTCAAATGAAAAATAGTCCTATGGTATGCCTATGTAATTTCAATAAATATATTATCCAAAAGGTTTGTTATATATGCATGATCAATCATCATTCATTATTCACTAAGATAGACCTAACAACTCACAACATAAAATACCAAAAGCATTTAATCAAACATTCTAGTGAGCAAAGCTTCCATATTTTCTCATATTTACACATCATTCATATGGATAACACATATATAGGTATGAATTACTAAAGGAACATCCCATGAGCCATATTTTCCAAGTTATAAGATACGTCACTTTATGTACTTGCTTATCACACATTACATCCTTATGCACACATAAGCCCACATGTAAGGGACAATATACATGAGTATGAGGCCCTCTTTAGATTAACATATATGTAGGTATCACCTAGTGATATAGGTATATTTAGGGTTAGATCAACACCATGAGACCATTAACTTATTTTTCCCATAGCTAATATGAAGATGAATAACTAGGGTTTTGGTATTTGACAAGGAGTGATAGCCCATGATCTAGATCTAAGCATAATAGAGACAAGGTGACACAAAACCCAAAATATTCTATGTGGTAACATCTAGATCCTATAGGTTTTATATAATTGACACCTATGTCTAGGTTAGATATAAGCATCAACGTAACCATCTGAGATCAATACAAGTGTTTGGGGCTATACAGGCATAATTTAGAGAATTAGATGACTAATCCAAAATCTATTATATTTTCTTGTTCCATATCAAATCTGAATACACATAGTAATCTAAGTATATGTTTTAATTATCATTGAAATATATAAAATATTTATACTTTCCATTTTTAGCATATCCTAGTATATAAATTTAAAATATTGTTTATCTACGTTTGTAAATTAATTGGCCTACTATAGAGATATTTTATCCCACTTTTTCCCTAGTATATCTCTAACCATTTAACCCTAGATTCCTGAATCGATATTTTAGGTTTAAAAATTTGGTGAACCTAATCTATATGAATGTAAAACATTATAGGGTGTTGTTTCCTAAGGTTTCCTATTTTATTTATGATTTGTTATTTTCCTTATTTTTCAAAAATTAAAATAAAGTGTTTCACCATGGCCAAATCTACTCAACCAAGGGATGCCATAAAATGAGAAGAAAGGTATATTTATAAATCTATATCTTGTGAGAACTATTGACCAAATTTGACCCTACAAGCTACACTTGGACCCCTATAGGTAAAAAATTGATATTTATAGTTATATAGGGGGTTTAATAGTTTGTCATGAGGTGTATTATAAATTATTTGATGTCATTTAATGCTATATTAGCCTTGGTCTTAGTCATTTTGATTAATATGTCACTTTGAGTAATTTAGAAGAATTTTAGGGGTTAAAGATGCAAGTGGCATGGTTTTTAAGTTGTCTAAGTGTCCTAACTTCATTTAAAACATCCAAGAGGTTAGATTATCTATTAATAATGTCAGTCCCATTTGAGTCTTGTAGGTTATCTAACTAAAAATTAAGAAACCAACTAAAAAAGAGGGAGTTTAGAACTTGTAAGGCCCATGAGGGAAGTTGACACATGGGATAATGTCATGTAATGTCTTTTCATCTTCCTTAGACTCAATTTAATGTTTTAAATTCTTTGTAAGTGCCACTTTCAAGCTAAAATTGTTATGCTCCTTCTTTTCCCTTCTAGACTCATCATTGATTTAAAGGTTTGTGCTTAATATGGCCATTTGAGGAGGTTTTAGAGAAAATTACTTTGGGAGGTGAAATTAAACTTAGATCCATTTCCAAAATAATATTTTAAGGATTGGTCAACTATGCTTTATGAACCATCTCTTACAAGTTGACTATATTTTCTTGCTCATTATTTCCTGTAACCTATAAGTTTTTCTCCAATTTTGATAAGTTTGTACAATCTAGTTGGTGATGTTGACTACAAATGATGTTGGCTATCTTATCATATAATCTTAATTTTTTGTTTCATGTTTCATGGTGTTTTGGTGAGCAAATTATCTCAGGTTGGTAGATTAGTCTCATTTGGGATGACAGGCAGTTTTACACCATTTTTAGGATCTTCATGCTTTGATGGTTAACTAAATAAGTTTTTGTAGGTTAATCCTCAAGTTTATAATTATATATTTACCCCCTTAAAATTTTAGTCTCATTCTCCAAGAAATTTTCCATGGGTATTGTCAATGCACTATGCATATATATGTGTAGAGAGGATTACCTAACATGATTAGTCAAACATTAGTCTAATAAATCAAAGGAAGAATGTATAAGAGTAAAATAAATTAAGATTATCTATTCATGGAAGAATTTTTAATGATAATTAAATATAAATTAAATAAAACAAGAAACCTATACCTTTCCAAGTGAATCTATCCTCTAAGAACAACTCAAAAACATGTTCTCCCTTGATGAAGAGCTCTTGTCTTCAACAACAATGGTGGAAAACTCCTCCAATGTCTCAAGAACTCCTTGTATAACCTAGGCTTATGATTTGGAATCACTAAACTAGCCTATCAATTAATATTTCATACAAAACCAATGATTTAATGTAAAGTATTGTGGAGATAATTCAACATAATAACTTTGCATAAATCAAGCTTAAAAATGATGTTCATGGCCTCTCTATTTATATATTTTTGAGATTGATCAGAATGAATTGTGACCATCCATCTTCAAATAAAGATGTGTGGCCAATAATCCATTCAATTTTTGAGGCTAAAATCAATAAATTCCCTCATAATTATTTAGGAAGAAGGGGCCTTAATGAGGCATGGTGGGTCTTAATGAGGCATGGGAGACTCAAAATATTGATATTTTATGTATTTATGGCTTATGGATGCCACCCCATATTATGATGTCATTAGGTTATGCAATTAATAGAAATTAATTTACAAAAATAAATATTCAACAACTCTCATGAAAAATCCACTTAAGCTCTTGATTTGGATCAATTAGCCTTAAACAAGGTTAATCAACATTTATGATATTATTTGGAAATTGGCCCTCAATTAATTAAAATGGTTAGAAAGGCATATTACTGAGTCATAATTTGACTAGAGAAGAGTTATAATGTGATGTTAGATGTATATGGACTGTGTTCCCATTTATGATATTATCAACATAAAATAACAAAGGTACATGACATGTACTAATGAATTTAGGAGAAAAGGGTGATTGAGAGAATAGAAGGCTAAATTGTCATTTTGACATGAAATGAATCGATCAAATTTAGGTATCCCATAAATTTCATTACCCTATTTAGGGATATATTATCCTAAATCATCACTTGTAAATGACAAGATCGAACCATTTAGCACATTTTATGGATTTTGACCTAAAATGTCATTTGAGTGTAATTCAAGTAAGACTAAAAATTTCAACATAAATGGTGTTAGGAATTGGATGTCTACATTTTTCCCCTATTTTAGAAGGCATAGCAAGACATTATGGTGAAGCAAAATCTTTTCAAAGAAAAGAGTTGTCAAGAATAAATTAAAATAGACCCATGATGCCCCCTCAAGAGGACATACTAGGATGAAAGAGAATAATGGACTCTCAAAAAGAGAGGGATAATGAGAGATTAACCCATGGAGTAGATCACATCCAAATGAGATAATTCTTGCATACATGATTACCATTAATTATCAAAATATAATTAGAGGTATAATAGGCCCTAGTAGATGGGGGGGAATGGTAAATATATTATCCATAAATGTAAGGGACACGCTTTAAATGTACCCAATTTGAGATTATAAGTTACACACTTACAACATTGATCAATCATGAGACAAGTTGCACATTAAATATCACCATCATGGGTAGAAGTGTGGAGAAAATAGAATTATAGGAAAAAGAGAGAATGTTCTGCTTTAGGAATGGAAGCACTACTATAATAGGGTCTCCAAAGAGAAGATAATAAGAGGTGTCCCAGTAGAGTGAATGTGATCATGATAAAATAGGTTTTCTCCACTAGGGCAAATTTTGATCGTTGATAAATAATAAATAATGGTTTGCCACTATAGAGCTGATTTGATTTTGACATTATTCAAATGTTGTGCCCTAACATGGGAAATTGACAAGCAAAATATCTCAAGGATATAAACCAAAAGATGGGTTAAAGTAAGTGAGCACAAATGTACATGTGACAGTGTAATGGATTAGAAAGCCACATAAAAACTAGCATATGAGAATGCACCAAGCAATGAAAGAGATGAAACTAAGAATGGAGATGGTTGAGATGACTCTGTATGTACAATATAGGTGGATTTTACCTACATAGTTCAATGGACTCATGTTCCAACATGAAATTCAAGACAATGTAGTTCAACCAACGTTGGGAGAGAATGGAATGAGGAATGATGAAAAATTATCAAGAATTGATTAGACTCATAATGTAACAAAGAGATGCATGTATAATAATATATTCAAAGTGATAAAATTTATGATACCTAGATTATGCAAAGTGTTCTTGAGAATTGTTCATTAGATTGATGTTGACATGAAGACTTTGAAGCCTGAGCATAAAGTGATTGCTATAGCAGAATAAATTAGGCATCATAAGTATGAATAACTTAGAATGAAATAATATTCCAATTGTGTTAAGCCAATTCAAATTTTAATAACTATAACTAAGGATAATGGTAAGATAATAACCAAAACCAGAGTTATGGCTATTTACATTTAAACAAAAAAGTAAAGACAGAAAAAAGATAAACATAAATGAACCTAAATTGTAATCAAGATATGATCAATCAAGACTTAAGTATGAAAAAAAATTTAAAAACAAAAATTAAAAACATATTAATGACATGAGACTTGGATATAATTAATCAAGATCCATGTGGGCCATCAAGACATTCTTGAACACAAAATAAAAAATCAAAATCAAACAGTAAAACAAGACACCAACACCAATCAAATAAACAAAAGGGTCAAAGAATAACTCTACAACATAGGATCAAGATATAAATAATCAAGATCCATGTGAATCATCTAGATGTTTTGAATGACAAAAGAGAAAAGCAAAAACATATAGGGAAAAACAAGACTAAGATGAGAAAAGAAGTAATAAAAAGAGAAAAGGAGAAGAAATAAAAGGAGAGGTGTGAAAACACAACAAAACACTAAGAAAACACAAATAAACACACACAAACAAAAAAACAAAATTAATGTGGTTTAAAGACAAATGTTCATGCACATATGGTAGAGGTGTTACTTTCCACCACAATATAACAAAGAACAATGGCACAATAATTGTTCCTTAATTAAAGAAGAACAATGACAGAAGAAATGGGGAAAGAGAAGAAAAGGAAGGGGTTGGCCGAGCTAACTCTAGATGTACAAGACAATTGGACACTACCTAAATAGTTCCATGGATGCATATTCCAACATGAACTTCAAACCAAATGTAGTTCTCCTAAGAAATAGGATAGAAGAAAAATGATGATCAGACTAACATGACTAATGTTATATAAGAAATGGAAGATATGACAAAAAAATGAGAATAGTCTTACAGATAACAAGTTGATGGGATGAGAAAGAATGATCTTGAAAAATGGTAATTACATGGGACAAGATGAACATTATTTCTTTACTATCAAAATGGAAAAAAAGTGTATCATGGTAGGATGGGAATGTACAAATGTACAGAAGTGTCATACAATGTTTTTATTTTTTTATGGATCTTGTTCAGATGTTTATGGTATTTTAAAAGTATTTATAATGTTTTTGGTGTTTTTGGGATAAATTATGCACAAGGTGGGACCATATAGTTGAGGAGATGCACATTCAAGAGTAGAGGCTCTAATAAAATAGCTAATTTAGTTGCAATATCCCATGCTCACAAATTAGTGAGAGTGAGGCTTAGGTTGCTCACAAAATGGTAAGATCATTGCTTAGGTTACTCATAAATGATGAGATAATTGATCAAGATAAGGCAAAAATTGCCTATAAAGAGAAATAAATGTAATATAGAATAACATACAGTATGAAGTAACTTTAAATAATTATCTTTGTTCATCTATCTATAATAGTGTGGCAAAAGTCCTGAACTAAGAAGATGTTCTTATTTACTTATCTATAGAAGAAGCTACAAAATTTTGTCTTGGCAGAACTACTTTGTATAACTAGTGCTTAAGATGGTCATAATGTTCATGAGACATAATTAGGATCATAATTAGTCTAGGGATAAAAAAATTCAATCTTACAACATGTCTAATACATAACAAAGAATAGGGTTCTGAAGGAGAATAGTCTAAAGAATAGGGTTATAAAAGAGAATGGTTTATGATAGGATGAAAATGTGTTCAAAGTGCCAAAAATTCAAAGCCTTCACTATCATCTTTTCCTTCCAAAGATAAATAATGAAGAAGCATTCCATCATATCCCTTATAATAAAACATGTTTCCAAGGAGATTATAACATGTTAATCAATGAAGGAATAGTTTTTATTGGTTTTTGGAAAGGTTGGTGGGGAAGACATGACTATGGACATAGTTATAAAAAACTTGGTACCATGGTAGCTCAAGTGGGGGATTAGGACTAGCAATAATGCATACCCTCTATGAATATTTTATAATATGTTTAGGCTGAAGAAGATTTTCAATTAAGAACTAATACTCTTTAGCACTACCATCCATTTGAATCATTTAACCAATCATCAGCATTACATCAACCGACCTGTTGTTTACTCTTCAAACTTATTCAAACCATAGAGACTTAAAATGTGTTTTGAAGTTATCAACAATTTCCTTGTAAAGAACAAGCTTATCATTTCTTATTTGATATTGATTGGTGGTTTGATTGATGATTAACTATTTGATGATTAACTATGAATCTCCATAGACCTTTAAGCTTTGAATATCCCACTATATAGCAAGGTAGACCCTAAAAATCAATGTCTCATACTTGACCATATTGTTTGTACAATGAAATTGTATATGGAATGCTTTGGGAATCAAAACCCAATATGGTGTGATCAATAATATGATAGATTTTGATCCATGAGATGTGAAGGATCCATCAAAAAGGATCATCCACTATTTAGGTTCCTATGGTGATGTTCTATCATCATGATAGAATCATCTAGAAAGTCAAACTCGAGAGGTTGAGTATACTAAATAAGATCCTCTACAACTTGGTTAGCAATTACTTGACCTTTGATTGCCTTTTGCTTTTGGTATTCAATATCAAACTCACTAAGGAACATAAACCATTTATCCATGCAGCCTTAAATATATTCCTTAGATAAGAGGAACTTGAGAAGGTTCACCTTGGCGATGACAATAGTTTTATTATTTAACATATAATATCATAATTTCTAAGTGGCAAACACCATATCTAAACATGCCTTCTCAATAGGAATATAGTTATGTTAATATGCCATGAGTGTGTAGCTTAAATAATAAACATGTTCCTTACCATGATCATCATGTTTGGCCAAAAGTACCCTTAGTACATATTTTGTGGCTGATATATAAATATGTAATGGCTTTCCTTGTGTTAGTAGTCTTAAGACTGGTGGATTGGCCAAGTATGTCTTAAGCTTTGAAAATGATATCTGACAATATTCATCCCATTGAAATATTACCCCTTTCTTCAAAATATGAGTAAATGGGTGGCACTTATCTACCAATTGAGAAATGAACTTGTGTATAGACTGAATCTTTCCTTGCAAGTTTCGTATCTATTTAAGATTGTTTGGCAAAGGCATTTCCATAATAGTGTTGACTTTTTTAGGGTCAAATTAAATCCCTCATTGTGATATAATGAACCATAGAAATTTTCTTAATTTTAATCTCAATACACATTTCTTAGGATTCAAGTGAACTTTATATTCATAAAGCCTCTCAAATAATCTTTATGGTACATTAGGATGTCTAGCTCTTGTTCATGATTTTCCTAGTATATCATCAACATAGTCCTCTATAATGTCATGCATCATGTCATGGAAGATGAAAATAATTTCATGTTGATATGTTTCTCCAATTTTATTCCAACTAAATGGCATGACTTGCTAATAGAATTTCCCCCATAGAGTGGTGAACATATTCTTATGCTGGTCTTTAGGGGCTATCTTGATCTAATTTTAACCAAAAAATCCATCCATTAAGGATATAATATTGTACCTAGTAGTTGAGTTGATGGTCATGTAAATGTTGGGCAAAGGAAAGTCATCTTTGGGGCATGCTTTGTTGATATCTTGGAAGTCCATACAAAGATGTATACCTAGGCTCTTTTTACTTAGTGGGACTATGTTGGAAACCCACTTAGAGTAATCTAGAGGTATAATAAAATTGGCTCCTAAAAACTTTTATAATTTGGCCTTAACCAATAGGGCAATGCATGGATACATCTTTCTCAATTTTTACTTGACTATTTTGGCATCAGGATGGACAACAAGGTGATACATAACCAAATCATGGTCCAAACTTGGCATGTCAGAGTATGCCCATGCAAAGATGTCTATGTAATCCTTAAGAATGGATATAACTTGTTCATATTTTGCTTCAGTAAATAAATATCCAAGATAAACAATTTTGGGATCCTCATAGGTTCCCAAGTTCACTTTTGTTGTGTTTTCCATAAGGAGTGTGGATCATCTTCTAGAATTGTAGGCAAGGCATGATTGTGATCATCTTATTTTACCACATCTTGTTTCTCTTCTCAAAGTTTTGGATATTATGATGAATTATAATCAACCATCTCAAGTAAAGGCCAAGTAGCAAAAACCTTAATAAACTCAAGAGTAAGATGCTCAAATATTTTATGTTGTATTAAGGAAATACTTATACTAGCTATGGGACTTGGGCTAAATGGACCTTCTATGCCCTAAGGGGATGGGAAAACTTTCCATCCTATGAGTACTTGAAATAGTTTTTCACTTGAAGGATTATCTTTTTCTTTACTTTTTCCTTGATCGATGAGCACCTCAAAGAGGTTTTCACCTGAATATATCAATGTTTATTCTTTATTATGACCAAAAAAGTTTGCCTACTCTCCAAAGTAGGCAGAAGGATCCAATGAAAAATCAAAGCATTATTTATGATCACCAATGGGAAATCCATCTCATAGGCCCATGTATTATAAAATTGATTCTTCATTTTGAAACTCCTCAAGGCATATGACCAAATTTTTTTGGTCCCAATCTATGAGTTTAGGATGGAAAAGGCATAGGAACAATGAGGGTTTGCTTTAAGAAGGGAAGCTCCAATGGTAAAGATATAATGTCCTTTTTTAGGATGGGAAACACCACTAAGATGGGCTCTTTCTTCAGGATAATAAGCTCCAATACGCATTATGGTTAATATGGCATTAAAATCAAATAAATCATAGACAAATAGATAATCAAAAAAGATATAATGGGATGTTGTGTCATTGTGAGGAGTCTCATCGCTAGTCACTATTAAAAGTCATGAGGTTACCCTCTATTGGTATAAATCTAAGAACATGATTCTAATTGATAACTCTAGCTGATAAGGGTTCCAAGATTCCTTGCACTCGTAGGCTAAGGCTTGTCCCTGTATAGTTAAGATGATCTATTATCTAGTTAAGGATAGGGTACTTTGGATTATAAAAGTAATTAGTAAGGCCTTCAGAATATAACCAATCTCCCTCAATAAAATCCTCATGATCTTTATTTATCATGCTTATAGGTACAAAAAGCATAGGTCGTTTTGGCTATTTTTTCTTTGGCTACCAAATCTAATTGGGTCTGTTAGGAGTGTTGAAAGGTGTAGGTTTACCAAATGATTTAAGTTATTCAGGCAACTTTGTAATATGGAGGATGTCCTTTAGATGGTATATGGAAATACCCACATTTTTAATAACAACTTGATTTATGAGAGCTTCAAGAAATAGATTAGCCAAGGTGGAAGCTAGATCATCATGGTTGATATAATTAGATGGAGATGGATGGGAAATGATGGCTTTGTTCTTCTTCATAATTAATTCAAAACCTAGGCAATAGTTATAATTATGAAATTCATATTCAAGATGTTTGTAATATTGGTATGGTTGCTAATCAATGGGAATAATAACCTTGATCCCATCATGGGGAAACTTAAGGCACTAGTAAAGAGTGGATGGCACTACCTATACTTCATGGATCCAAGGATGACCAAGAAGTATGTTATAAGGAAGTTAAATATCCATAATATGGAATAATGTGTGATGAGAAATAAACCATACCATTAATAGTAGCCAAATTTTACCAGATGACTCCCTCTTGACATTGTCATAAGCCTTGATTGTAATAGTTTATGGCTGAATGTCTTTATCCATGCAGCCCAATAATCATATTAATTTAAGAGATATGATGTTCAACCCTAAACCATTATCTATAAAAACCCACTTGATATTATGATTGGCAATTATTATCTCTATGTATTGTGGGTTATTGTGGTTTGGGCCAAGAGTAGACATATCTCATTAGTCAAATGTGATTTGTTGAAATGAAGACAAATGTCCAACTAGGTTATAGAACTGATCGAGGTTAATATCATTAGGCATAATAGATTATTTCAAAATGTTGTTCATAATAGTTTTATGGATATAAAATTTCCATAAGAGCTTTAATATGGAAATCTATGTAGGGGTTTTGTTTAATTAGTCTGCTAAACTATAAGGATTTTTTTTATTATGGATTGATCTAGTTTAGTCTTTGTTGGCATAGAATTTGGCTTTGAAACCATTGGCACAATGTTCTAATTGGGTTTCATGGAAGAAGTGGGTGAAGGGCCCTAGATGGTGACTCATAGGCATATAGTTATGATTACAAAAGTTAGAGGTCATAAGGAGTCATTATAATTAGAAGAGGAAGGCAAAGGGCCTTGGATGATGACTCATAGGCATCTAGCTATATTGATATAATTTTGAGTCAATGACGAACCTTTATAATTATAATAAGGGTAATATTATTTAGAACTAATAACCCATGCAAATAGAGTCACAACATGATTATGCAGACTTGACATGGTATTACTAGGGGGAGAGGGTATTGACCCTATAATGATGGGTCCCATGCTATGAGGAACATGAGATTGTGCATGTGGTTTCATAATAATAGTGTTAATGTGGGTAGAAAAAATATGCACCACAATATTTCTATAGTCATATGACACATTATTATAAGACACATTATTGGTATAAGAATTATGATCCCAATTATTCTCATTACAATTCTAACCCTAGTGTTGGTTTTGATTCTACCTCTATCCTTGATTCTGACCTTGGTTTTTATTATTTCTTGGTGGTGGTGGATTATGTCGAGGAAAGGTCTCCTTGTAGATTCTCATATCCTAATTTGTGTCCTGATTAGGGACCAACTTAATTTTAAATTCACCACTTTTAATAAAGTCCTCAATAATATTCCATAATTGGATGCAACAATAATCATCGTGACCAACAATGTGATGGAACTTACACCATTTGTTCTCCTTGTACCAATATAATTTTATTTGATCTTGAGGAAATGGCCTTGGTACTGGCCATACAATCAAATTAGTAGTGATGAGATTTTGTAACACCATTTCAATTGGTTCTCCTAACTTTCTAAAGACTCTAAAATTGTTATGAAATGCCCTTCATGGAGGTTGTCTCTATAAAGTAGGTGGTGGATTTGGGAGGATGTTTATACATTTAGGGGAGGTGTATCCTACATCATTTATAGGTGGCTTATTTTAGTCACCCTATTTCCAACCATTTTATTATTATTTGTAAAGACCTTAAGCTTATCCTGTGTAACCATTTCAACCAGTGATTGAGTCTGATTAGATGTTTAACCTAGTGTAAAAATCTTGACAAGGCCTTTAGAAATAAGAGCCTTCTCAATATGCACTCCTTTTTCAATAATTTATTCAAGTGAGTTAGCACAATATAACCATAGATTATGCATTAGGATGCATGTTCTATGAAAATGTATCAACCAACTATTTGTCTAGCAAGTTATTTTTAAAGTGGCCTACCAATGCTCTCCACCTTTTTAGATATGTTGTAAAAATTTCACCATCACATTGTCTAGATTTGCACAAGCCAATGGTTAATTCATGTTCTATGTTATATGATAGATGGTTAACAAAATAATTTGATAAGTCATTCCAATCTAAAACTAATCCCTTGGGTAGCTTAAGTATCCAATTGAGAGCCTATCCTACTAAACTTCAAGGAAATAGTTGTAGTAATTACTCTCTACTATATGCAACCTCTTAACATAAGACAAAGAATTATTGTATGTGCTCACATGGATCTCACTTTCCTTTGTACTTGTCAAATTTTGGTGCCTCAAAATGAGGTGGAAAGGGGTTTTGGAGAATAGATAAATCAAATAGATATAGACATATCTCATCAAATTTGTACTTTTAAAATCTATTATTCATCTCCAATATTTGAAAACATTCCTTCATATAATTCCAATCTTTCATGTTTAGTGCATTTTTGGATTGGATAAGATGTTATTGGGGTAGAATGTGCCCCTAATTTCATTGTTGTTGGGGTGGAGTGTGCCCTTGATTTTTCATGAATCTATAGGGAAAGTATAATTTTTGATATTTTCCTTGGTTTTGATTCGCTCCTTGAGCCTATAAAATAGGCCATTGATTCTTAGATTGTAAAAAATTCCCTAAATTCAGTTGTTTACTACATTATTGATTTTGTAAAGTTCTATGTTTGTTTACCAATGTCTATGCTAGTTGGAATGAACTAGCCAAATTATCTTGAGGGATTTCCTAAATTCCAACTAAATGTTTGGTTCTTTTATTTTTAAAAGTAACAATAGGTTCTTAATGATTCAAAAGCATATGCTTTGGGTCAAATGAAACATTTTAAAAAATCTCTGATGACTTTGACTATTCATTTAGGTTATGTTGATCCAATATGTTTATGTTCTCATCAAATGTTTGTTTTATAATTTTGACCATATTTCCCTACTTTTCAAGGAATCGTTGTGAATTGAAGTGGAAACTAATGAGTTAGTTAAGTTTGTGACAAGTTGATCCATATATTGTTGACATATTATCTTGATCTTAGCTAGAAGATCTAGATTTATGGGTTTTGACTCTATTTGTATTTCTTTTCCTTTGTTAGAAGAAGGTATGTCTATTTTTACAAAATATTAGTCTTTCCATCATTATTATCCTTCTATAACTAAGGTATTCAATTGTTCTATAGGAAATTCTAAAGGTATTATGGCACTTGATTCTATCAACCTAAGAAGTGTCTCATATTGATCTTCTTGGGATTGATATGCATTGTAATCATCTTTAGATCCTACTATGGTAGGGGTGTCATAAAAAACAATGGAGCTCTCTTGACCATCATAAAAAATTTCATCCTCATAACTAAGGCCATAAGAGGCCCACTATGAGTGAACCTTTGAGTCATATCTAAAAAGATTTTTTATCTGTATTTGATTGGATTTGGATTAATGTTCTACAAAAATTCAAACATAGTATGCCTTGGTTCATTTTAAACAAATGACTAAGGTAACAAAGAGACTATAAATGAGGGTGGCCTAGAGCCACACACAATTATAATATTTTTTTCATGAACTTACTCAACCTTGGGTAAAGATAAAATCATATAGATTGGAAGAGGGTAAGGTAACTCAAATATCCAAGGTGAAAAATAGTACACCAAAGCCTAGATTTTTGTGATACACCTATACGATAAAATCTAGTTTCAACTTTGATAAGTTGACCATATAAAATTAGAGGAAGTATCTTTTAATTATGAAGAAAACCAAATGAACTAAACAAATCAAGATGTAAGAACATACACAAATCACTAAGTACAAATTTAAGACCAAATGGGTAGCACAACGTCCCTATATGATTCTAGTAAGATAAAACATGTTCTAGGACTTAAAGAATGAGTGATACACAAGAAGACTTGATTACACCAAGATGATAGTATTATTTTTAGTCTAATAAATGACCCTCAATCCAAATGGAAAATTGAACCTAAGTTAGAATAGTTATAGTGTGTAAATGACAAACCCAATTTAACACACCAACCCTTAAAACATAGAAAGGTTCAATTTTTAAAGTGAATTATAAATTAGGGGCTTAAAAAAATTGGGTAAATGATCTAGTCTCAATTGGGCAGCATAACTATGCCAAGTGCATGACATGACATAAAGATTTTGATAAGAAGTTGAACAAGGAAAAGATAATTTTTCCAATTAGACAACGTAATGCCTCCCTTGCTCAAGAATGTTGAGGACAAAATTCTTTGGTTAATTTCATTGAGTTAAAAAGTAATTTTAGACATACATCAAGACCAAGTGAGTTAATGACAAAAAACAAACATCTTAAGCCTAAACTGACAAGGTTGTGTGATATTATTGGAGTCCATATATATACATCATTTGAGAGGATTTTAAGTGTTCATCCAAAATTAAAATCACATTATATAGTAGGGTTTTTACATCTCCCTTCTTTCAAATGACAATATGGTGACATGGACCTTGAAGCACACCTTGCACCAAAAATACTTCCATGGAAAGTGAGGATTTGTCTAAGATCTATAAGTTTTTGAATGCATTCTAGGGGAATCAATTACATAATGAATTTCACATCATAATACAAAATAAAATCATGTAATTAGGTGTCTGTAACACTTAACTTGTTGCAAAAAGGTCTTTCCATTTTTTTAACCACTACATCCATCACTTTCTTAGTGTAGTATGATGTTTAAAGTACAGATATGTCCCATATGAAAATCCAACACTAGAAGGTGGTTTAATTGCTCAAACCTTCAATCCTAGTGGGAGTGGGTAAAGTTAGTGCTGAGAGATGAAACCCCATGCCAAAGCTTCTATAAATAAATTATGGGAGGTAATTAATTCCCCCTCACAATCCAAATTTACACAAAAATAAATGACCAATAGAAAGACTTTACAGTCATTTTCAAGGTTACCCAAACTATTGTGAGTTTTTGGGGAGTGCTTTAGATGACATTATTTCTATGCCTTGGACTAGGCATATTTGCAATAAATATGACACTTTTTATTCTAAAATTTCACTAAAGGGGAAGGATGGAAGATCATACATGCAATGTCCCTCTTTTTTTTATCAAGTTCTAATTAAACAACTATTGAAAACAAAAATTGATAAGTGTGTTCAATTTTAAGCCCCAAATGAAAGATTAGCTGGTATAATTATGACTCCTTGGTTTTAAGTTGTAACTTTGAAAGCAAAATTTATCAAAACATTCACCTAATCATCTAAATTTTTTTGTTGAGCACCAAAACAAGGTTTCTAATTCATTTTAAACTTTCAAAAGATGTTTAAAGAGCATGATTTAACAAATTCCAATCTAGCCTTGCAATAAAAAGTTAGTATGTCCTTTAGCCTTGAAGATAATTGAAATTTGGAATAATAAACTTTGAAAAATGAAGTCTCAATCTCACATAGTATAATCCTATAACTCCATAGAGCAACTCCATGACTCATAGGTCACTATCATTATTACAAAAGTTGTGGTATTGTTAATAAATACTAGTGGTTTTTGATAATATTGTGACTAGGTTAGTCGATCCTATGAATCCAAATGTAATAATACCACTAAAAAATTTATAGTATTTTCATAATTATTAATGGTTTTTAACAATCTCATGACTCAATTAGGTAATACCATTAGTCAGGTTGACAATCCCATGACTTTCTAGTTGTGGTATTGCAATATCATTATTAGCTAGTAGTGGGATTAAAATATCACTACTTGTGAATAGAAATAATGTCAAAATATGTAGACAAGACCAAGGTTAGTGAAAAAATACAACTAAAATGCAATACCTCCATTTTTAGAGATAATCCCATGACTATGTTTGGACAAATCCATGACTTCCAAAAAAATGTGTTTTACTTATTTTTTTCACTCTTTTGGGCCTCCCACTCAAAGATTATACATGACAAAGGTTATTAGTTTACTTGAAAGATATTTGTGACCAATTTTGTGGGGTGTGGTCTGACCAAGCATACTAAAATGTAGAGAGTATTACATAACATGATTAGTTAAACATTAGTCTAATAAATCAAAGGAAAAATGCATAAGAGTAAACTGAATTAAGCCTATCTATTCATGTGAGAATTACTAATGCCAATAAAAGACAAATGAAATAAAGAAAGAAACCTATACCTTACCAAGTGAATCAATCTTCCAAGAGAAACTTAAAAACATGTTATCCCTTGATCAAGAGCTCTTGTCTTCAACAACAATGGTGGAAAACTCCTACAATGTCTCAAGAACTCATTGTAAAACCTAGGCTTATGATTTGGAATCACTAAACTAGTCTATACATGAAGCTTGCATAAAAAATCAATGATCAAATGTAAAGTATTGTGGAGATAATTCATCATAATAACTTTGCACAAATCAATCTTAAAAATGATGTTCATGGCCTCTCTATTTATAGATTTTTGAGATTAATTAGAATGAATTGTGACCGTCCATCTTGAGATCAAGATGTGTAGCCAATAATCTATTCAATTTTAGAAGCTAAAATCAATAAATTCCCTCATAATGATTTGGGAAGAAGAGGCCTTAATGAGGTATGGTGGGTCTTAATGATGCATGGGAGACCCATAATCTTGATATTTTATGTTTTTATGGCTTATGGATGACACCAAATATGATGATGTAATTAGGTGATGCAGTTAATAGAAATCAATTTCCACAAATAAATATTCAACAACTCTCACGAAAAATCTACTTAAGCTCTTGATTTGGATCAATTATCCTTAAACAAGGTTAATCAACATTTGTGCAATTATTTATAAATTGACCCTCAATTAATCAAAATGGTCAAAAATTCATATTACTAAGTCATAATTTGACTGGAGAATAATTCTAAGTTGATATTAGATGCATATGGAACGTTTTCCCCTTTAGGATGTTATCAACACAAAATAACAAAGTTACATGACATGTACTGACAAATTTAGAAGAAAAGAGTGATCCAGAGCATAAAAGGCAAAATAATCATTTTGACTCAAAAGGAATTGATCAAAGTTAGGCATCCCATAAAATGCATTGCTCTATTTAGGATACATTAGCCTAAATCAACACTTGTAAAAGACAAGCTAAAACCATGTAGCACATTTTATGGATTTTGACCTAAAATGTGCATTTGAGTGCAATTTGAGTAAGATTGACAATTTCAACACAAATGGTGTTAGGAATTAGATGTCTATAATAGGAAGCTCTTTGAACATACAAGTATCTCAAAAGGATGTCATGATAGAAGTAGAGATATGATAGGCATTTAAAATATTTTGGAGTGGGAAGACTATTTTTTGTCACTTGTTAAAGGTTTATAGTTAATGTCAAGCATATATATCTTATACACTACCTATATTACTATCCATTACCTAAACTCATAGTTTTCTTCCATTAAAATGCACCTATAGGTGCCCTCATAGAAGATCTCATGCTGAAAAGGAGTGTCTAAGTTGAACAAGGTTTTGATGTGATATGAGTCTATTTGATACTTTTTAAAGGAGACCAAACATAATTTAAAATAAAAAATCATGCATGTTTCTTGAAGTTTCTTCAATGCCTCTACAAGACCATAACCACATAAAGGTGTTAGTAAAGAGATGAGGAGTTATTTTGAGTCATTGAAATAAGGGATTAAACATTCCTTGGAATTATTAACATGTGATGTTAACCATGATAGGCCTATTTTAGGGTTAATTTGGCCAATATGAGTGGAAATCCATGATAGAAGGTGTAATGATTATATTCAGGGACATAATCCCCAAAAGTGTAAAATAGAGGTCTGAGGCTTTTGTCAAGGTCATACTACAATAGTTCTAAAGACTTTTGATGCATTCTAATGGTTTTGGCCTATAGATCCTACATAAGACAAGAACAATGAAAAGTTTATAAGGCTAGTTATTGGTATAAAGTGTTTGTTGAAGGACCCAAAATCACACTTTTATGCATTGAATTCCTTCACTGTTATCTATAAGATTTGGATAACTAAGTGATCTTTGTGTTCCAAGTTGATAGCCTAAACCATAATTTAATGTTTGATGGTGAAAATAAAATTTGATGACACAAAGATCAAGTAGATAGGATAATATATTGTGTGTTAAGTCCTATATGCATCTACAGGTATCTTTTTCCTAGAAGTGGATGTACAGTATACTATGAAGCACTACAAGTGCATAGTAAGAGCTTGAACATAGAAAATTATGAATATGGAGATGCATATCATGGATATATTTTTACTAAAAGCCTCATATTTTTTATACCTGATATATGACATAATTTATAAGTAAAAATTCACCTTTAGGTCTCCTTTGCATCACAAAACATATACCTACATGTTAGTTGTACGGTTACCATGGAGAATGGGTTATATATCCTTGACAATAGACCACCCTCTAACCATAAAATGATTATGTATGTCTATATAATGTCTTGTATAGATTAAAAAGGGACATAAAACATGAAAACAAGGCCTAATTTAAAGATAATCATGTACAAGTAGGGGAAGTATACAAACAAGGTTAGCTTACCAGTTGGCCTGACTGAGTAAGGAAAGGTTTCAAGGTGAAAGCATGGATTATGATAATTTGATAAAAAAATTAAAATAATAATCATGGTTTAGATAAAATAATGATACCTTAATAATGGATATAAATCAAAGGAAAGACCCTAATTAAGTACCTACAATCCACATAAGAAAACCCTGCATACTCAATCTGCCTAATTAGGAGATGATCAAGTCACTTTGAACTAGTAATGAAAACATTAGTATAAATCATAGATAATGATTTCCCATAATTTATTTGATTATATCTTAATTATTATTATATGAAATCAAGGTGAGGGGGTTTTTAAAGACCATACATAGCTAGTCTATGATTGGCATACACATAATATGCCCTCCATAAGTCTACCTTGGAATTTAAAGAAGTTAAGGGGCCTATTGAGATAGTCAAGGGAAATTTTTTTGTGTAAAGGGTTTAAATCAATTTTATTATCCCATAAAGTATCCATTTTGTCTAAGTAAATAGGTGGAGTACCCTCTATTTTGTCTCAGACAGAGGGTACTTCCTTTTATGCATAAATTGGTAGTTTTGGAGAAGGGAGACAAAAGATAAGTTTAAACCTATTTATAATTTTAAATAAGGTGTATAAAGTTATATTAAACATAATAAAACATGGAAAACAAATACAAAAATAGGTAACCTCAACAAGGTTACCTAAACCCTCAAACTTGTCGACATGCCTATTAGGCATTGTTAGGCCTAAAGCCCAAATAAGAAGGCATTTTCACTTATAACATTAGGTGATAATTATAAATTATTAAATAAAATTTTGGGTAATTATATAGGTATTAAAACTATTTTAATTCAAAAAATCCCAATTGGATGGCCTAGAACACAAGGGTTAGAATAGGCACGTTAGGCAAGGTTTAAGCTTAGTGCCCAAATGAGAAGTTGTCTTCAATTCTAACATTAATGTGGAATTATAATGGAATAAAACATGATTTTATAAAAAAATTATATGTGACCAAAATATTTTTATGTGGATAATGCATAAGGAGAGCCACTTTTGGCTTAGAACCAACTTAAACTTGCAGGGAATAGAGAAGCAGGCTCAATAGGAAATGTTTAGATACTCACATCTTCTTGGAGGTTGTGCATGGGGATATAAGGAGTTTAAGGAAGTGTATAAAGGTATTTAAATATTTTATATTATATTTTATTCATAAAATAAATGTCATAGTTTCATGAACAAAGCTTAAGAGCAAAAAAAGACCTAAACCCTCTTAAACCCTAGTTATAGACCCAACGAACAAAATGGAGATGGAAAGTTATTCAAAAGGCATAGTTCACCTATAATAATTATTTTAGGAGGTAGAATAATTAGTCATGATCCCTACCATTAGGATTATTTGTATGGAATCTATACGAATAGGGTACAAAAGTATTCTTTTTGATTATTTTATGCATTATGCAAGTTCTAGGAGGTTTCAAGAGATGAAAATCACATAAAAGGTAAGAATAAGAATTAATATAACCCCCCATGTTAGTTTCATGACTTATAAAAAATCTTAGGTGCCTCAACCAGAGCTCTCATCTTAGCCAATAAAAATTGGCATAGTGAACATGGTAGTGAGAAGTGTGAAAGCTTCAAATGGATGTCTTTTTAAGGTGTACGTGATGCCTCCAAGGCCATGGAGGGTATTGAAAAGTGTCATAAACTACCTTGTGCAAATTTTCATGGAAAAATAATTCCTTTTTAGAGGCCAAGTGTGCAAGATGTATGAAATAAGATTTATTTTGACTCTAGATGGTGATAGCTCATTTTGGGAAGATTTTGGATGATCAGGACTATAATAAATGCATGGAGAGGCATGTATAAAACCCTTATCTCTATTTACAATAATGAGACTTATACCTCATCAGTTTTAGGATGTTAAAATAGGGATAAATCATGAAGGTAATTTTTTGAGCTAACATAAAGAATTTCATGCCACTTTTCATGAGTTTCATGACTTGGAAAGCCACTTGTCTCTTTTAACCTTGCATGATCCATTTAACACTCTATTCTCATGCACAAGTAAATCATTTTATTACATTAGAAAGTGTCCTTGTGACATTTGGACTTATTTACTCTCTCTCTCTCTCTCTCTCTCTCTCTCTCTCTCTCTCTCTCTCTCTCTCTCTCTCTCTCTCTCTCTCTCTCTCTCTCTCTCTCTCTCTCTCTCTCTCTATTTATATAAGAACTAGACATTTTAGCCTTTGTAAATTATGCTCCACTTGAGTATGGGGAAGCCCTGCTCATTTACATACGATGGATCAATAAATAATACTTATTTTTACCTTTTATATGACTATTCATAGTGTATTTTACTTGGATGATTAATCTTACTTAATGATGACTCTTGTTTCCTTAGCATGTTATCTCATTTTCTCACCTATTTGCAGTTAGATAGCTTCTTCTTGAAGGTCATGTGAAGTGTTATAATAAGTTTCAAGGTTAAGTGAGTTATCATATTCAATATTTTCATTATAGACCTATTGTCTATTCCTCCTAGCCTAAACATTCCCCATAAACTCATAATGAAATATTGATGTGAGAAGATGTAGATTAGAGAAGTGTATGTTTGTTTAGTCCCTTGTTCTCATGTATAACATGTAGCTGGTTGGTAGTCATAAATTAATTTGGTGTATCACCTCCTTTAGGATTTTTTAATTTTAATTTTATCTCCCTTTTCCCTCACAATGTTTAAGTATATCAATGTTTTATAAGTGGTACATCAAGGAAGCTAATCCTATCTAGAGATTCACCTCATTCTTAAGCTATAACCTAGAGGTGTTTCAATTATGCCACTTGGATAAGGAGACTTGAGACATCTCCTCAAAGGGTGAAAATCTAAGTGATAATAGTTTTTGGCATTCCTAGTGGGATTCTTTGTCCAAGAAGTTGAAATATTTTTGGTGTTGTCTTTTAACACATCAGCCTTTGGAAGCATATATCCAAGCATAAATGGAGACTCCAAAGCTACATCAACTAGTAAAGTAGCCTAGGTTTTAATTTTGAATATTTTTGGTAAATTTTTATTTGTGTTCTTTCTTCTCAATGAAGTTTCATGGACAATTTTGGTGTTGAGTATTGCTTTACACAAGTTGTTGAGGTGTCCCAAGCCTATGACAATCTATATTAGCCTTGTTATGATCCCTACCAATTCTAATATGATTTTTCCAGATCCAATATGACCATTATCAACCTTATCATGAGTTTTATTAGTCCTATAACTAGCCTCCCCAATATATTTCTCCTCCTAATCAACCTAGTCACTCCTCTAATCTGTCCATTGTAACTTTCAACCAAACACTCTTAAGCTATGAGAAGTACATGATAGATATTGATACATTAAGGGATCATGGTCAAGATTTTCCTATTCATTTCATAAATAATGTGAGAGATGAATTAGAGTTGGTTAAAAGAGAGTGGGAACCTATTGAGAGATCTAATTGGCAAAGGCTCATAAGTGAGATGCTAGATGTGAGTGGCCTAGTTTCATCCTTGGAAGATAGGTTAATAATTCATGAGAAGTAACCTCACCAAACCTATCAACCTTCATATCCACTTCCACAAGATTGATATAAATCCTATTTTACACATATTCATGAGCCAAATAAATCTTAACAAATCCATCTTTTTCCCAATCAACTAGAAGAGAGAGTTGGGAAGACAAATCTTGTTTTGAAGCAAATATTGATAGGCAAATTAAGTTAGCCATTAAGAAGATGTAATAATACATATCATCAAAAAATTAAGTGGAATTTAATCCCTCATTTACCTCTCCAATTACATCCCCACCTCAAAAAGTGACCTCTAGAAATGAAATCCCAAGTTGGAGACAAGATGGAGAGTCCAAGCCTAAGGAGATCCCAAGTTTGTTAAACACTTCATCCACCCCTCAAAGTGTATCACTACCTCAATAAGATACTCATAATTCTAAAATACTTATTTGAAATAAGGTAGTGGAATCATGGGGGAGGAAAGAGGATATAATCCTTTATAAGGAGTGTTAAGTTGAGAAAGAGCTTGATCCTATGCAAGTCTCTCCCACCCTTCCTCAAGAGACATTTTATCTTCTATGTTAGCCCTATTTTAATCCTTATCCTCATGATAATGCCTATCAAATTGAAGAGATAATTTTATAAGAGAACCTATCTAAACAAATTGAATATTTAGAGTCAAGAATGAAATTGTCAAGCCAAGGTGTGATGGAAGGTTTAGATCCAAAAGAAGAGCATATGCCTAAACACACCCCATCTAACCTTCCTCAAGAGAGCATTCAAGATAAATCATATGAAAGTTAAGTTATTATAAAATATAAGGAATAAAACCAAAATATTTTATCCCAAGTTCTACCTTTCCTTCCTTAAGAGATTTTAAAAAGATCCACTATAATTCATTCCAAATCTGATGTTGAGTTCTATGTGCCACCTCCACTAACTAGTTCATCTTGTCCTAATTTCATCACTATTTAACTTGATGGACCTATGGTGTGGGAACTTAAATATTATTAGTTTTTTGATAAAAATTAAAAACTGTTACTTGAAGAAAACATAGCTCTTTGGTAGCCTCATTAGACTAAGTCACCTAATTACAAGATACCTAGTCTTGGCATTACCAAGAAGGAGAAGGAAATTGAGGACCTTATAGTACTTGGGAACCAAATTCATGTTATAGTAGTTGAGATGAAAATTAAAATACCTAAATAGATCATAAATGCTAAATAAGAGGTGATTTCTTGTGTGGAAACTTTTGACTGGGTTGATATGGAAGAATGTTTTTGTTTTACCAAAGAAGAGGAAATCACTTTTGGTCCTTCTACCACTATCCAAGATATAATAGATGGGAAATCAAGCATAGTATCTAATTATCCTTTAGATGAATTGTTTTTAATGATTAGATCAGGTTATTCTCCTCTTTAAGAAGGCTATGATCTAGTCAAAAATGGAAAAGGTAGCCTTGACACTCAAGTGAGGATGTAAAGAGGAAATAAATTTTCAAATTTGTCCTTTCAAGAGGCATATTAATTATACGATGATATTTTTAAAATAATAAAAATGGGTTATCATCCTCTCAACCATTTAGGGTAAAAACAATAGATCTTGAAGAGTGGAACAAGCTTATATTGGCCTTAATCTTTTAAGGAACAAGAAACTACCCCCTTGAAGCCATGCCTATCAAGAAGATATAAGTTGATCATGAGATGCAGAGTGGGAAGAAGTATGAGGTATGTGTACAATTTCAATAGGCATATATTTTCATTGGATACATATTTAAGGATGATCTACTTGAGAGTAGATCAAGTGAAGTGCCAAGGAATAAGTTTGATCTACAAAGCATCCAATCCAAGGAGAAACATGTTTAGCACTATGATTCATCTCATGAAAAAGGAGATTCAATAAACTTTCCTTTTGACCATGAAAAGGAGGTATTCTTAGTTTCTAGTTGTGTATATTTGTTTATTTTTTGATTTCTCTAAGTGCTTTGCACATGTGTGTGTGTTCTTGGTGTGTTTGCTTTACTTTATGTGTGTCCTTTATTTTGCATAATTGAGGTAATTAGTTGTATTGTCTTGGTCAAATTTTGTTGTCATTATAAAAGTACTCTTGTTGTGTTTTAGACTTTATATGTTTCCCCAAGCCCTATGGACTGATAAGGCTACTAATCTTTACTATGGAAGGCATACTACCCCTATGAGTCACCAATTTATTGACCAAATTTGACCATCCAAGTCAAATTGGGACCCATATAGGTAAAAAATTGATATTTATAGGTATATATGGGTCTAATATTTTTTCATGGGGTGTATTATAAATTATTTGATGTCATTTAATGCTTAGTAATTTTAATCAATCTCATTTTAAGTCATTTAAAAGGATTTTAGGGGTCATAAATGTAAGTGGCATGGTTTTTAAGGTGTCCAAGTGTCCTAATTTACTTTAAAATGTCTAATAGGTCAAAGTACTTGTCAAAAATGTTAGTCCCATCTACATCTTGTAGGTTATCTAATTGAAAATAAAAAACCAACTAAAAAAGAGGGAGTTTGGTACTTGTATGACCCATGAGGGAAGGTGAAAAATGGGAAAAGGTCATGGAATGTATATTAATCTTCATAAAACCTAATTACATGTTTTAAATTCTCTGTAAGTGTCATTTTCAAGCTAAAACTATTATATTCCTTATTTGCCCTTCTAAACACATAAAAGTGGTCAATAGGTTTGTGCTTAGTATGGCAAGTTGAGGAGGTTTCAAACCAAAAAACCTTTGGGAGGTAAAATTAAACTAAAATATATACATTTTAATAACAATATTTCAAGTATTGGTCATCCATGATTTATGAACCATCACATAAAAGTTTATTGTATTTTCTTGCTCATTATTTCCTATACCCTATAGGGTTTTCTCTAATTTAAACAAGTTCATACAATATAATTAGTGATGTTGACTCCATAATATTTTTTATATCTTATAATATGGTATTAATTCTTGGTTTCATGTTTCATGGTTTTTGGGTGAACAAATCATCTCAAGTTGGTAGATTATTCTCATTTGGGATGACAGGTAGTTTTTCACCATTTTTAGGATATTCATGCTTTTATAGTAAATTAAAAAGTTTTGATAGGTTGATCCTCATTTTTATAATGACATATTGACCCCATTTACCTTTAAATCTCATTCTCCAAGAAATGTTCCATGGGTAAAGTTAATATACTATTCATATGTAGGCAACTCCTTGAACATATAAGTATTTTAGAAGGATGCCATGATATACGGGGAGATATTATAGGTGTTTAAAATATTTTGGAGTGTGAAGAGTGTATTTTTTCACTTGGTGAAGATTTAGAGTGAATCTCAAGCATATATCTCTTATACATTGCCTATATTACTTTTCATTGCCTAAACTAACAGCTCCTTGCCATTAAATTATACCTACATGTGACCTCATAAAAGATATCATGTTGAAAAGGAGTGTCTAATTTGAATAGGGTTTTGATGGTGAGATGAGTATATTTGAGAGTTTTTAAAGGAGCCCAAACATCATTTAAACTTATAAATCATGCATATTGCTTGAATTTTCCTCACTACCTGTACATGACCATAACCACCTATAAGTATTAACAGAGAACTAAGGAGTTGTTTTGAGACATTAAAACAAGGGATGTAACCTTCCTTGGAAGTATTAACATGTGGTTTTGATCATTATAGGCCTATTTTAGGTTTATTTTGTCTAATATAAATGGAAATCCATGATAGAAAGTGTAATGACTATATTTTGGGACATAATCCCCAAAAGTACAAAACAAAGGTCAGAGGCTTTTGTCAAGGTCATATTACATTAATTACAAAGAATTTTGATGCATCTTAGGTTTTGGCCTATATTTTATACATAATACAATAACCACTAAAAGTTTACAAGAATTGTGATTGGTAGAAAGTGGTTGTTGAAGGACCCAAAATCACACTTTTATGCACTAAATTCCTTCACTATTATCTACAAGATTTGGATGACTAAGTGACCTTTATTTTCCAAGTTGATAGTATAAACCATACCTTCATGTTTTAATTAGTTTTTGTGGTGAAAATAAAATTTTATTACCTAAGGATCAGTTATATATGATAAAATATTATGTTTTAAGCCCTATATGCATCTATAGGTATCTCTTGCCTAGAAGTTGATGTATAGTAGTAAAAGCTTAAACATAGAAAATTATGAATATAGAGATGAATATCATATGAAATTTTATTCATAAAAGCCTCATATAGTTTTTATAGGCTATATGACATAATTTTTATGGATAAATTCACACATAGGTCTCCTTTGCATCACAAAATGTGTACCTATAGGCTAGCTGTAGGGTTATGATGGAGATTGGGCTATATAGCCTTGGTAAAAAACCTCATTAAAAGAATATAATGAGAATTTATGGATATATAATGGTGTGGAGAGATTAAAAATGGACATAAAACATGTATACAATGCCTAATTTAGACATAAAAACCTATAGGTAGGGGAAGTATATAGACAAGGTTAGCTTACTACTCAAGCCTAACTGAGTAAGGAAAGGTTTCAAGGTGAAAGCATAGATTATGAGAATTTGATAACATTTTGAACGTCCTTAAAATGGTTTAAATCACCCTATGATACCTTGATAATGGATATAAATAAAAGAAAAGACCCTAATCAATAACCTATAGTCCATATAAGAAAACCCTACATACTCAATCTGCTTAATCAACATATGATCAAGTCACTTTGAAATATTAATGAAAATATGAGTATCAAGCATATATAATGATTAATTACAAGTTATTTGATCATATATTAATTATTAGGACATGAAATCAAGGTGAGGGTCTTTTTAAAGGCCATACATAGTCAGTTTATGATTATCATACACAGTCTTCCCTCCACAAGTCTGCCTTAGAATTTAAAGAAGTTAAGGGGTATATTGACCTATTAAAGGGAATTTATTTTGTTAAAATGGTTTAAATAACTTTTATAATCCCATAAAATATCTATTTCATCTAAGGAAATAGGGAAAGTACCCTCTATTTTGTCTCAGATAGAGGGTACTTCCCTTTATGCATAAACTGGTAGTTTTAGAGAAGCAAGACAAAAGGATGAGTTATGGCATGTTTAGAATTTTAAATAAGGTGTATAAATTTTTATGACACATAATAAAACATATAAAACCAATCACATAATAGGTAATATCAACAGGGTGTTCTAAACCCTCAAACTTGTAGATAGGCCTACTAGGCATGGTTAGACCCAAAGCCCAAATGAGAAGGCATTTTCACTTATAACCTTAGATGTGAATTCTAACTTGTTAAATAATTTTTTTGGGGTCATTATAAAGGATTTAAAACTATTTTAATGAAAATAATCCTAATTGGATGGCCTAGAACACAATGGTTACAATAGGCCTATTAGGCAAGGTTCAATCCTAGTTCCCAAATGAGAAGTCGTATTTAATTACAACATTAGGGGGAAATTATAATGGATTTAATAATGAATTAAGATTCATTTTATATGTGACCAAATTCTTGGTATGTAGAGAAAGCATAAGGAGAGCCACTTTTGGCTTAGAACCAACTCAAACCTATAGGGAATGGATAAGGAGGCTCAATAGGAGAAGTTTAGATGCTCACATATTATTGGAGTTTGGGGAAGTTTATGAAGGTCTTTAAATATGCTATATTTTAATTTTTTTTATCAATTTAAATGCTAGAGCTTCATGAACAAAGCTTAAGAGCATAAAAATGCCTAAACCCTCTTAAACCCTAGTTATATACTTGATGAATGAAATGGATATGGAAAGCTTCTCAAATGGACTATTTTTCCTATAATGATGATTGGAAGATGTATAAGACTCAGACAAGATCCCTACCATTAGGATGAGTTGTATGAAATTTGTACGGATAGGATACAAAATTACCCTTTTTAACTATTTTATTCATTTTGTAGGTTTTATGAGGTTTTAAGATATGTAAATCACATGGAATGGAAGATAAAGACTTAAGATAACTCTCCATGAAAATTTAATACCTCATAAAATCTCCCAAGTGATTAAACTAGAGCTCTCATCTTAACCGTTCAAAATTGGCATAGTGGACATGGTGGTGAGAAGTGTGAAAGCTTCAAGTGGATGTCTTTTTAAGGTTTACCTAATGACTCTAAGGTCATGTAGGGTCTATAAAAGTGTAATAAAATATTTTTTACAAATTTTAATTGAAAACTAATGCCTTTTTAGAGGCCAAGTGTGTATAGTGTATGAAAGAAGAGTTATTTTGAATGCAGATGGTGATAGCTCATTTTGGAAAGATTCTAGATGATTAGGACTACAACCAATGCATGGAGAGGCATGTCTAAGAACCTTACATATCATTAAAATAATTATACTTTTACCTAATCATTTATTTATGTTTAAATAGGGATAAATCATCAAGGTAGTTTTATGAGCCAACATAAGGAATTTCATGCCACTTTTCATGAGTTTTATGACTTGGAAATCCACTTGTCTCTTCTGACCTTGCATGGTCCACTTAAAATACTCTTATAATTCAAAAGTAACTCATTTTCTCAAATTTAAAGGCATCCTTGTGACCTTTGGACTTATTTATTCTCCTCTCTCTCTCTCTCTCTCTCTCTCCCTCTCTCAAAATTTTTGTAAGAACTAGCCATTTTGGCCTTTATAAATTATGCTCCATCTGAGTATGGTGAAATCCTACTCATTTGTATACCATGTATCAATAAATACTACTGATATTTACCTCTTCCATGAATATTAATAGTGTGTTTTACTTTTATTATTAATCTTGCTTAGTGATGACTCTTGTTTCCTTAGCATGTTGTCTCATTCTCTCACCTATTTCCAGTTGGAAAGCTTCTTCTTACAAGTCATGTGAAGTGTTCTATGAAGTGTCAAGGTTGAGTGAGTTATCCTATTTAATAGTGTCATTATATACCTCTTTTCTATTCTTCCTATCATAAAAATTCACCATAACCTCAAAATGAAATATTGATGTGAGAAGATGTAGATTAGAGAAGTGTATGTTTGGTTAGTCCCTTGTTCTCATATCTAACATGAATTTGGTTGGTAGTCATTAACTAATTTGGTGTATCACCTCTTTTAGTATAGTTTAATTTCACTTTTTCTCTCCCTTTTCCCTCACAAAATTTAGGTATAACAGTGTTCTACTAGTGGTACATCAAGGGAGCTAACCCTATCTATAGATTCACCTCATTCCTAGGCTACTCATAACCTATAAGTGTTTCAATTATGTCACTTGGATAGGGGAGATGAGATATATCCTCAAAGGGTTAAAATAAAAGTGACAAAAATAACCAAATATATAAAAAATATATCAAATGAATATAAGTGGGCATATGTGATTCTTGCACTTGAAAACATATTCAAGGTGTTCTTAGCTACCATCTTCAACCCATTATTTACCCACAATTTATATTTGAATCTCTAGTACATGATATTAATCATGAACAAGGCAAGTCATCTAATAATTCTTTCCATATAAATTCTACCACAAAAGTAGATAAATATGAGTAACATGCTCCTTCATATGATTGTCAAAAGTTTTGACAACTACATAAGGAAATTATAGTCGATTTAAAAAATTACTCAAACCCCTATAATTCTAACATTCCTAAAAAATGTCCCCCTTATCAAGGATGATGACTATCTTTTACGTTCATTTTAAATTTAAAACTTTCAAAAGGTTAATCCAAACATCATGGCATAATTACCAACTAACATTAAGGCACCACAAATAAATAAACATTACAAGCTTAAAGTACCTCAACCAAAGGATCTTTCTAAAACTCATGTAAATGAATAATTGAATAAATGTGGATAACATGATTCTAGAGCATACCCCCACTAAATTTGATAATTGCTAATATTTGGAATCCATGCATGTATGAAATGCCCCCACATAATTTAAAAAGTAATATAAGTACCATATAATAAATGAGTGTGAATAACATGCTTCCAAAGCATGTGCCCACTAAATATGAAAATTGTGCCAATTTTAGACAACATGCCTCTATGACATTCCCCCATTAATTTTTCCCCCTTTGAGTTGAGATAAATATAGGAATTGGTAGTTACCTCACCTCGAAAGGATAATACAACTATATAATATATGAATGTAATCATGTAGAATATAGAAGGAACATGTTTAGGTAAATGCATTTTTAAGGAGATAGAGAAAATATTATCACATTTAGGCCTAAGGTGCATGATCAATATGATGTCAATGTATATATAAGAAAAATACAAGATCAACAAGAAAATCAATTGATAAACACACAAAAGATACCTCAAAATCAAGTCAAAAAGGAAATGGTCCAAGGAGACTATAAATAAGGGACATGGTCAAATGCCATACTATCAAAGGGACATAACTTACTAAAATGTCCATAAAATCATGAATGACATATTCAAATGTCCATACCAAAAAAATAACATATGCAAATGTCAATGAAAGAATACATACACAAAGGGGTCATAAGTAAAGGATCATACTAAAATACTAAAACAAGGAATAAAATAACAAGGCAAGACACTCAAGGAAGTGAATAAATTAAAACATAAGTAACCAACATAAACATGTCATAATTTCCCATGGATCAAATTTATTTAAGAAAAAAATGTCAAGTGTATAAAATATGAAGTACCCTATGTAAGATATAATCATAGATAAAGGCATGTGTAAGTATATATTTAAGCTCAAACATGATAATGTATAGTTATCATGAAATCATATAACCTATGTGTATCAATATCAAATAAGTGAATGCCCCCAATGTCTATATGGAATTTGTATAAAGATGGCCCAACATCCTAAATAATAATGTATCATGTGTCTGTGTATGTTTATATCACCTTGAAGTAGAAGTACGACACATGTGTATGTAAGATTAATTTATTATTCCATAAATAAACATTTAAATAACACATAAATGCCAAGGATCCAATAGAAAATGTAAGTGCCAAAAGTGTTTTTGTATTTTTGGATATTTTTTTTTAAGGAATTTTTGAAGAGGGATCATCCTATGATGTCATCCAATGGATAGTAATATATATAAATAAATTTAAACTAATAGTCTAGTGTGATAAATTATTTAAACTAATGAGGATCATGCATTTGTGTAATATATATCACTATATTATCATTGGTGATCTACATATATAAAATAAGACTATGTGGTCATGAAGCAATAGTAGGAGTAATAAGATTAGGGGTTCTTGGAAATAGTCATTTAATGCTTATTTATTTCTTTCGTATAATAGTATTATTTACATTTTAAGGTGATATAGTTATATGATCATGGTGTGTATTAGAATATTGGGATTCTATGGAATGCACTATATGACTCAATTTTGGCCACATTCATGTCTAAACTGGGTACCAAATTAATTTATAACAAAAAACATATTTTAATCCTATAGGTCACTAAATTTACCAAATTAATTTTTGTAAGGGATATAATTTCCCAAAAATATGTCAAGGATTACTTATTTAGGTTATTACCCTATTTGCACCGATAACCTAGCTTGGATTCAACCCTAGTCAAATTATGACCTAGTAAATTGACATGTTTGGTCTATTTATCTATTAATGTAAAACATTTAAAATAATTCTTAAATTCCAAAAAATCTAAGAAATAATAATTAAAATTCAAAATTTATTTAGCTTACTTAAGTAAAAATTCCAAGTTGAATTAGAGAATTACAATTTCTAAAATAATATTTTTTCAAAAAAGATGAGGTCAAAGTCAACTGAATTAGTAATTTATAAATTTCAAAAGAAAAGGTGAGTCACAACCTCATATTTATCTTCTATGATTTTTTATGGCTGATAAAAACCTAAAATGAGTTGTCAAGCCTTCATAATTGCTTTAACTCAACCCAAGGTTAACCTAAACTCAACCTAGGTTATTTTAACTCAAGTAAGGTTAAAACTAAATCTAACCACCCTAGGGTTAGAATTAGTTTTAATACATATAAAAAACGTTCCCTATCTCTACCCAAATAATATTTTGTCTATGAGGTTATTTTGTATGAATTCTTTCAAGAAACCTCTCAATTAATGTTATAATGCCAAATTGATTCAAGAAAATTCACACCAAGCCAAGCCAAATCAAGTAAAGCTGCATGTAGTCTTAGATAAGTGATGCCAATATGGAGATTAAATTTTATAAAAGTATTTAATGACATAAGCTAAGTAATAACATACTCTATGCCAAAAAGTGAACTCTAGTTTTGACAAGGGAAGTAGCATAGTTGTATGTTTTTATCTCTTATTTGTAGTTTTGTTCATTGTGTTACGCTCACCCTATTACTTAGGAAAGAGTGGTTTAGTTTCCCTTGCATTTTTTATTTGAATTATCTTAAGAATAAATAATACAGAACTAATATTATTATGTTTCTCTTCAAATTCCTAACATTATATAATGTCACACCCAGTGGAACCACGCATCCCATATGGACTAAATTAATGATGTGAAACTTTGATAATTCTTTAAAAGATCACTAAAAAATTAAATTATTTTATATTTATTCTTAAAATTAATATCATTTTCTTTTATCAATAATAAAATACTTTGACCTAATACTAATTTATGACCACCTATTTTATCCTTTATTTTTTGATAATTTATTTTACAAAAATTGTTAGCTTTGCTAGAAATGTCAACATTGCTCTTCAATGAAATCAATGACATTGAGCTATGTTAAATTGATATTTATGTAAATGGTAACATAAATGAATGAAAATGACTTTTATCTTCCATATCATTGGTTTCACTAGGTATATTTTCTTTTGATTTTGGTGACTTCACCCTATTTTAATACCTAATCAATGGCTTTGCCTACACTAATCAACAACTTCACCACTGTTTAATGATGAATTTTATAGATATCATTTATATATATTATTTTACAAATATTAATTGGTTACTTAATATAAATCAACATCTTCACTCTATTTAACCATCGGTGGCTTTTCTATATGTAAAAGAAACTCAGGAGTTGAAAATAAAAAGTTGTTTGTTGGTTCACTTTTTGGCATAAATAAAAGATAACCCGTAATGTTTTTGACTAAACCTAAGTGAAGAAACAGAGGTTTAAAAACTTAAAATTCATACACAATTACTTTTTAATTCTTTAAATTTACCTAACACAACTTTCCTTTTCTCATTTCAAGTTTTACAAGAGTAAAAAAAGCCAAGCGAACAAAAATTCATTCACATCTAATTTGGTGCTTTTAAAATGAACACCTATCTTAGATTAGAGATCTTAAGAGAGTTATATATGTTTTTTGTTTCTTATTTGTTAACTATTCTCAAATTTCATAGTTAATTTCTTTTGTCAAAATGAAATTTGTGTGTATGCTTTCCCCCCATCCCATTTAGGGAACTTAAGTAATCAAAATCACCTTGTTTATTTCCTTGTTTGTTTATCTTAAAATGGAAGAAATGTTGTGTATGTTCTCCCAAGATCCAAGTGACTTGGGTGACTCAAAAAAAATCTCTAAAGTTCTTCCAATTTTCATTTGTTTATTTTTTCACATTGGCTTGTGGGCAGGAGTTCATCATCTCCTCACAAATTCTGTAGGGGTGTGTTGATGTGGGGTTTAATATCCTAGCATCGTACTAACCCAAATCAATTGTGGGGTATATAAATTGGGCACATGATACTAGGATTGAATAGTGGCTTAGTGGTCATCCTATCAATCCTCATGAAAACCCAAATCAATTCATGTTAAACATCAAACTTTACTAAGTAATACATGGCTAAAGTCATTGTGCAAAGCACTATACCTTTGTATAGAAAGTTAGTAGTTTTAATTTAAATCATATGATGCACCTTTATGTTATCCATACTTTGGACCATTTAGATCATTTAAAAATGTATATATTTTAGTAAGCCCCAATTTATCATGAAATAAATTTCCAAATGTCAAGTCCTTCGCACTCTATGTTTGGGCAATGTACCAATGCTTAAGAGACAAAGGGGGGATTTAAACCTCTATATAAATATGCTATTTATTTTTTTTATTAACACTTAATTCCTTTTGATCATTTTTATAAATACAAACAATTTGGTATAAGCTATGCACACCTTGTCACTTTTAGGGATAGGACATGCCCTTAGTATTGTTTCTATTTTCTTTTACTAGCATGTGTCTTTGGTTCTAAAATTGTTTTTTTGTCAAAATTTTACCCTATTCTAAACATTCTCATGTTATACACCAATTTTTACCAAGTTTTTTTATGCTACCAATTTTTTTCCAAACATTTAGCTTAGAGTTTTCCAAAAACCATTGTTATACCACTTTTTTGAAGGAGAGTTGTTACACTACCAATTTTATTTCAAACATTTGCCTTGGAATTTTTCCAAAATGATATTTACGTGTCACTTGTTCAATAGAGTTTTTTTCTCTACCATTTTTGTTCCAAAATAATTACCTTGTTTAAAAACAAATTCCAAAATTATTCATACATTTATTTTTAAAATGTACAGTTTTGCTACTCATTCGAGTCTATCTTACTTGCCTTTAGAAAATTTGAATATTTTTATAATTCAATTTTAAATTCAATTTTTTGAATTTTAGATCCTAAACTAATTAGGTTTACACTGAAGCCTCATCTTATTATGGCTTGGGTTGACTTTCTTATTCATTTAGATTATGTTATTTGGATTTATTTCTTATTTGGTAAAAAACCTTTTCCTAGACTTAGAGGTGTTTTATTTGTCATGTTTTTTCCATGTGCCTTGTTTAGAGTTTGTTATGCCAAGATTGAAAATGTCATAAGTTCATTTACCAATATTTTTTTTGAGTTAATTACTGAGTCTTTTGTGAGCTAATTACTGAGTCTTTTATGAGCCAATTACTAAGTCTTTTGTGATCCAATTACCAAGTTTATCCAAGCCAATTATCAAGTATTTTTACAAGAAAATTACCTTATAATTAGATTTTTTTTCTAGTCCTTTCCTATTAACTATTCTATGCTATCCAATTAACTTAGCATTAGATTATTTTCAAGTTCTTTTTTAACTAGCCCTTGTTTCCAAATGTAGCATCATGACTTTTGACGGAAGACCTACCATTATTCTACATGATAATTATTATAACCACCTCTAGGTAAATCATTATTACTTCATATCTAGTTTAGAAATCTATCTTTATGTCATTTGACCAAAGACCTATAACCTTTCTATTTTGTTGTTAAATGTAGATCATGATCATTTTATCTTTTCCATAGACCAGTTTCACATTTTATTTCTACCCTTTACCTTAGACATAGATTTAGTGTTTTACCTTTGGAACTCTTTCACAAAGACAAAGCTTGTTTGCCTTAGACCTCAATTTTTTGTCACATTTAGACCTTTTATTTTTTAAGTAACCTAGTCATAGATTCAAACATACATTGTTATACATGTAGTGAGACTGTGTGAAATATAGATTATGATAACTTTGTTATTAATAACCCCTTTATTCAAGAACCATATGGTGATGATATAGAATATGAGATGGATCCATATCCATCTTATAATATTACATAAATAGAACAAGAGCATGACCTACTAGGACATTACTTGGTTAACACACCATCATATCCAGAGAAAGAATAAATGGCACAATACCTTTTTTAAATGACATCTATTGTTAAACAAAGCCAGTAACAATAGCCTTCCTATGTAACAAGGCTGATATGTTATGACCCATACTTATTTGATCACCATTTTCTAGAAACAAAATTTAAATTATAGTTAGGGAAGTAGAAATAGGAACCAAATTATCTCTAGACTTCTCAAATGAAAGTCTATATAGTTTGATTATAACACCTAGTAACATATCTCATAACAAAAAATTTGAACATGCATCAACTAGTTACAATCAATATTTAGTATAAATGCCTCAATAGAGCCAAAGTTTTGTTTCAAAAGGAAAGGTCCCATGGACTATAAATTAGAATATGTATAGAAATCAGAAAAAAATTACCTTAACATAGATCAGAACTTCAATGCCATAGTAGTTTCAAATATGCCACTTATAGAGCTAATTCCCCCAACAAGGCCATAAAATGATTATTTAGTATATGCACATTATAAACTAGACCCCTTTATCTAAATAATGTTGGTAGTAGACATGTACAATGTCCCAATTATGATATAATAAAATAAAACTCATATGAAAGACCTCACACAAAACATAATAGATAACATAAAAGTGCATTCCAATTTGAACCAAAGTGGGTCTAGTATACCATAGAGCAACACATATTAGATTATTCAAACCAATATCTTAATTGGTTTGGAATAATAGGGGGAATGTATGCCTAGTTCTAAAAAAAATAAGCAACTTTCACTCCTCAATAAACTAATTCCTTAAACACACAATAGGGTGAAAATAGCCAAAAACTAACCAACATATTGCCTCCACAAGTGTTGAAAACTATACCACCCCAACATATTGCAAATAATATTTTGCCAATACAAGAACAAACTAATATACCAAAAACATCATAAACATTGACTAATAAATAAGATTTTTCTATTGGTAAAAAACAAGTGTCAATTGGTTAAAAACAAATGTCAAACCCCACAAAAGTGCCTAATCAATAATAGGTGTCTACCCAAAAATAAGGTTTTAATGTAAAATAGGTGTTAAGTAATAGTTGTCTTTCACCTAATGGGTGCCATACAAACAACAAGGATATAGCATTCAACACCTTTAATAGTATGGTTTTAGCCAATAATGGGTACCCTTTATATAACAAGCTTCGACGAGTAGAAAACAAGTTCCAACCCAAACCCAACAATACTAGTATATTCCACCTAGCCAAATGCCTTTACTACATGTGAAATTTTCCAACCAAATCCATGTCACCAAACCTAATTAGAACATTTACCAATAACAATGTATTTCATACCAATAGTAAAATATTAATGCATGGATGCATATTATTGGTTATTTGATCAATCAAACCACCATTCCATAATATGTCATTCCTTCATTATACCCCAGTCAAGGTAAACCACCTTTAATTTCACAACCCCAACCACAACAAGCCATACCATCTAACTTCCTAGCCCAAGAGCTTTAGAAAATTAAGGATGAAACTCAATATATTCAAATTCAAAAGCAAATAAATAAGTTCATATTAGATGATATATGTTTTTATCCATTCAATATGGATTACCTCCAAATACTTTTTCCTTCGAGTTATGAGCCATACAAATTTGATAAATACAAGGTAAAAGTTAACACCAAAGATTATTTAAGAGAATCCTTTGTTTCTTGCCAACCAATGGCCTATAATGACACATATTTTCTTTTCCTCTTTCTAATAAGTTTAGCTAGACAAGCCTTGGAATGGCTTTTTAAACTATCAAAGAATTATATTTGAGACTTTGATGACCTTTCAAATAAGTTTATATAAAATTTCTTATACAATATCTAACATGAGATTACAATGATAGATTTGGGTCAAGCAAGATAGAGAAATTGTGAAAGATTTGTTGGTTACTTGTAATAGTGGAGAGTACTTGCAATCCAATTCACTCATAATTTATTAGTAAATAATTAGTTAATATATTTAGTAGGGGTTTACATAGTGAGATATCTTATCATCTTGACCTATTATGTGCTCACATATTTTAAGAAGTTATTGAGAAAGGTATATAAATTTAAAAGGCCCTTTTTAATAAAGGGGTCATCAAATTATCTTCTTCCAATCGAAACTATAGTTAGAATTAACATTAAGGCTAGTAGAATCAAAACCAAAGCCATAATGAGAACCCCATCCAAATACTAGTTTCAACACTAGTTCAAGCCAATAATGAAATACCAAAGGCCTATAACCATAAATAATGTTGTTTTAATGGGGTAATTGAATTGTAACATGTTCAAATGGTGAAAACATTGGTTGTTCATTTACCTCTACCCATTCCATAGCCATTAGCTCCATTATTTCAACCTAGACCTCATAAAAAATAGCACTAAAATATGTCACAATTATAAGCACTTGATTTAAGGAGAATACCTCCAATTATTAGATAATTTAGTGACCTCAAGGATCCCATTGAGTTTTTTTCCAAAATTTGATTCAAGCCAATATGTTCAATTAGACCATGCCAAATCTATTTCATGAAGGAATTCCTTTTCTTGACTAGTACAAAGAGTAAAAATTTTGTGAGTACCATTGAGTCAAGGGATATTTTATACATTGGTTCATATAACTAAGATATATGATTGAGAATATGATTTATAATGGAGAGATACAATGAGATAACCATGTTCCTATGTCCAATTGTAACTTGGATATCTATCAAAACACCTTTTCTCAAGATAACAACAACATCACCAATAATAACAAAAATAATGGCAAATAACACCACCATAATAACAAAAATGCCAACAATAAAAACAAAAAAAAATGGTTATAACCAAGGTCAAACTAAATAATCCAACTAAGGAGTCCATCATGCCATCACATACACTTACAATAATGTTATAGGACATGTTTCAAGTGGTCATGTTTCCACCCTTACCATTAATACATGTCCAAATACCAATAGATCAATACCTTTACCTAGCAATACTTACCAACCTCCTTATGCTGGTAATCCTTCTTTAGATTATGTTAGCATCCAAGATCAACACTACCTAATAATTTCCTTTATATGCCATTTTACCTCTCCATCAAATTACCAAGGCTTAGTACTTGATTGAGATTACACAATCACACCTCAATGAGTCAAAATTACCATGAAAAGACCACAAATAAATTTGATGAATGATATGATTCAAACCTCTATGCCTATAAAAAATAAGCCAATTTAAAATATCAAAGGAAAGACCTATGACATTGCGAAATAGATATGAAAGACACCTATGTAAACATCTATCATGGATTTGTTACACACATTTAAATTTAATACCATACTGAATGAATACTTAAGCCAATCCCTTGCACTTGATGACATCATGCCTAATAATTCTAATTCTATGGTAGGATATTTGGCCCTTGACCAATGACTTACTTTTGATCAAAGTGATATGTCATCTTTAGGCCCATTACATAATAACACCTTGTAAATTAAGGTTAGTATAACTAGATATATGGTTAATCATGTCCTTGTACATAATGGTTCAGGCTTAAATATTACATCTCTAAAGTTGGTAAAATCATCTTGGATACATAGTGGTCAATCTTTAACTAGATAAAATAATTATTAAAGAATATGATAATGAGGAATGAGAATAACAAGGAACCATTATTTTTCTACTGGTCATTAGACATTTAACCCACAATACTTTTTTCATGTTCTCAACTTGTATCTATCATAAAATTTTCTCTTGGGATGACCTTGAATTCATGAAATTAAGGCCATACCTTCCACATTACATCAATGTATTAAATTTCCCCATTCAGGGATGGAAGTAACCATATGAGCTAATCTCTAGCCTTATCATTATTGTAAACATCTTGAGCTAGAATATAATAGTTATAATTATCATTTTGGTCTAAATCCTATCCCTAAAATAGATGGAGGAAAAGTTTATAAACCCAAGTCCATTTAATCAAGACCTAAATCCAATTACATTGACCCTAAAATCCTAGCTTCAACTTCATCTACACATATACTAGATATAGCTAACCACTTTTACATATCTAAAAAAGTTATAAGAGAGTATAATACTCATGAATCTTTCCACATAGACAAATGATCATAGAACCCAAAATCCTATGCGAGACCCAAATCCAAAACTATTCATATGGAGTTTCACACTAAGGGAAAATCTCATCTTTACAAAATCATTGTTTTCAAACCATCCTTTGGCCTTAAACAGGATCTGTTATCTGAAGATGATTCATGGCTTTATACTGATGAGCTAGCTAATTGCTAACAAAGTGTAAAGTATCTTATCCCTAATTTAATTATGGAAAATCAAGATTCTAAAGGCATAGACCTAGGGATACATCATCAATGGATAATTAATCCAATTTTGAAGACCAATTACAAGTAAACACATGAAATTGGATTTAAAATTCCTAGGGGTGACCCCATATACCTTATTCAAGTTCCTATTTCTTCAAATAGAAAAAACAATGATGGAAATGATGTAGGGTCTGACTATAACATCTATAATAACCTTTCCAAAAATAACTTCTTTAACCCTTATGACATTTGCACCATTAATCTAATTTATCACCCTTTACCACTTACCCTTTATTATCCCCAATTGATAGACTGTAACCAATAAGAGTTGACAATGCCATTGGATGAGTTTGATTATGATTAGGTCATTTGTGACTTTAGGGGTTTGAGGGATCATATTCCTCTAGGAGATCATAAATAGGTTTTTTATATTATATTGTATCTTGATACCTATTTTGGAGAGTAGGTAAACTTCCTTGGCAAAAAGTAAAAATAAAATCAAATATTGAGGTCTAAAAGTGAAAACCTCTTTGAGGCACTTCTAGACAAAGAAAAAAGTAATGAAAAATGCAAGTATCTTGGTGAAAACCTATTTCAAGTGCCATTAGATAGGGATGTTCACCCCTATTCACATGAATTACAAGAGACCACAAATTTAAGGATTATCTATGAATTCTAAATCAACATTAAAGAGCAACATGCTTTTGAGAAAACTATACAAAAGTGTCTAGAGGTCTATGTTACATGGCCTTTACAATCATTAGGTGATTATGATTCATATTATTTTGGAAAATTAGATGAACTAGTCTTTCCAAAGGACTTTAGTATTACCAACCAATTTACCTCTTTCCTAACTCTTTTATAAGATGGTTTTACACTCCTTATGGTGGATACTTATGAGGTCAACATTGGGACTCCAGAGGACCCATATTAGATTAAATTAGGTGCATCCCTCATTAAGGAGGAATGTGAAATATTTATAGTCCTTTTGAGGGAATTTATTGATATATTTTTGTGGCCCATTCATATATGTTATGTTTGGACCCTGCCATGGTTGTATACCATATTGTTATACACCTTGATGCAAAACTAGTTAAACATAAGTTAATAAAATACATCCTCATATTGCTCTTCTAGTCAAGAAAGAGATGGATAAAATATTAGATTCAAGATGCATTTGACTAGTTTATTATTTAAAGTGGATTTCCAACATTGTACCAGTTAGAAATAAGCCATAGGGTATCAGACTATGCACTAATTATTATGATATTAAAAAAGAGCCTTTCCAAAGGATGACTTTCCTTTTCTAAACATTAACATGATTGTTGACTCCATAACTAGATATGAAATGCTTTCCCTTATGTATGGTTTTTCAAGATATAACCAAATCACAATTACAGTAGAATACCAACATAAGATATCATTCACCATTCCATGGCAAGGATTTTGTTATCATGTGATGCCATTTGGAATCAAAAAATTAATTTCCATGTACCAACAATCCATGATAGTGATTTTATATGATATGATGCACAACATTATTTGGGACTATATCAATGACATCTTGGGTAAATCTAAGAACCATGTCAACCATCTAGCTATACTTTATAGAATCTTTGAGATAATTTGAGAGTCTAATTTTAGGCTCAAACCTAAAAAGAGAGTTTTTGGTGTAACTTCAAGTAAAATATTAAGCTTCATTATCTCTTATAGGGGAATTGAATTTGATCATATCAAGTTTTGAGTCATTACTAAAATGTTTCTTCCATCTACCTTGAATTAGCTTCGTAGTTTGCATGGAAAGATATAATTAATTCAATGCTTCATTTCATAGCTAGCCAAAAAATGCCATTCTTTTACACATTTTTTGAAGAAGGGCACTACTTTCTCATGGAATGAATATTTCTATAAATAATTTGACCATATCAATGAATACCTAGACAATCCACTTATTTTGTTTCAACCTATGCTGAACAAGTCCTTAGTACTTTACTTGTTAATGACTAAAAGTGCTCTAGGGGAACTTCTGACACAACATGATGAACAAGTCAAAGAGCATGTCATCTATTATTTGAGCCAAACATTGGTCATGTATGAGCATAATTATACACCAATAAAAAAATACTATTTAGCTATGGTTTTTTCAGCCCAAACATTGCATCACTACATGTTGAACAAAAAAAACTTTGTAATTTCCAAAATATATCTACTCAAGTATATACTTTATAAAACAACCTTATAGGGTAGTATAGAAAACTAGATCATGCTATTGAATGAAATTGAGATCAAGTATGCTAATAAAAAATTCATTAAGGGATAGGTACTCAAAAATTAGCTTACATAATCACCTCTTCCTAATACTTAATCTCTTATATTGGGATTTGTAGATGAGGTCAGCATGACTATAGCAGAAACACATCTTGAAGAAAAAAATGGATAATGTACTTTGATGTTTCCTTCATAGCATGGATTAGGTGTCAACATATTATTTATCACACTACAAGGGGAAATTATTCCTATGTCCTTTCACATTATTTTTCCCTATACTAATAACATATTTGAGTATGAAACACTCATTATATGCCTTTGTTAGGTAGTACAGTGGAATATCTAACATTTACTAGTTCACATTTATTCATAGATTATCATCAATCAGGTTACAAACTAATACCAGATGAAAGATGAGAATTTTATTCCTTATAAGGGTATGGTTGATACTCTTAAAAAAAATTATGAATCTTCAATTTGAATAGATACCTAGAGCCAATAACAAGCAAATTCCATGGCCATAATTAGTTTCATGATTTACATTACAAATAGAGCCAAAGACTATCAATTTATTCCAGAACATCTCCTTCACCAGTGTAAAAAAAAGTAGTTACTAGTATGTTTTATGATATTTTTTGTCCCACATATACTTGGTATTCCAAAATATATGCTTACCTCCAAGACCAAATTATCCCCTATACCTTTCACACAAGAAAAAAAATCTTTCATCCATAAATCCTCTTGTTGTGCCCTACTTAGAGCTACCCTATATTATATAAGCTATGATGAAACATTATTTATTTGTTTATCTTAGGTATAATCTAGATTAGTGATGAGGGAAGTTCATGAAAGAGTGTGTGGGTCCCACACTATTAGGCCATCCTTATCAGGAAATTATTATGTATTGGTTATTATTGGTCAACTATGAAAATAGATGCAACTGCCTATGTGAATGAGTGTGTAAAGTGTCATAAGAATGATAATTTGATCCATGCTCTAGCCAAAATTATCAAACCACTAGAAACACCATGGCCATTCTCAACATGGGGACTCGAACTCATAGGCAAGATAAATCTTACATCCTCATATTTCCACAAACATGTCCTTACTACTACTGAATACTTGACTAAGTGGTTATAATCCATTCCCCTCACTTATGTAACTGGTAAGTAGATTTATAAATTCATCTTTAACCATCTCATTTTCTTTTATGGTATACCTTTTGACATTATATATGATAATGGTGGTTCATTTAAAAATAAATATGTGAAAACACTTTTCCATATCAAACAACACTTTTCCACCACCTATTACCTACAAGGTAACAACCAATCTGAGGTTTCTAACAAAACCATTGCCAATATTTTGAAGAATATTTTTAATGATGCTTGTCATAATTAGCACTTGTAGCTATTTAAATCCCTATGGGCATACTATACCACTTTATATAATCCAATAAGAGCTACTCTATATTCCCTTATTTATGACACTAAGGCAATTCTTCCCATTGAGGTCGAGTTGCCTTCTCTCTAGATTTCACTGCATCACATCATTGATGATGAGGAATATAGAGTATCTCATTTGAAAGAGATAGAATTACTAGATGAAAAGTGCATGAACTCTTTAAATAAGTTTTAGGTATACCAAAAATGATTACATGGCCAATGTAATTGGTGTGTAAAGCATATAGAATTTGAGCTTGGTGATATACTAAAATAAAATTAGAAGACCATCAATGTTGAGACCAAGAAGAAGGGAAATCTTTAGCCTAAATAGTTAGGGCCTTATGTGGTTATTGATTTCTATAATTTTGGAGCATACCAACTCACTATGAGATAATGAGATAAACTTGATGAACCGATGAACATAATGCACCTCAAACAAAATTATTCTTGAGGGACTTGAATTATTGTCTACAAAGATCATTTAAGTTATGCCATGATATATTCATTCTTTGTCCCACACCTATACATTTAACACCATACCTTAGACTATTGCAAACCATTTATTTTTGCCTAAACCTATCACTTTTGTCCTTGGTTCTAATTCATTTTTAATTTATACACTTTTAGTGGTTGATGTCAAATATAGTTCCACTACTTGATTAAGATTAAAACTTTTGAATGGTATTATATGAAAGTAGTATGCCAGTGGTCCTGATAATTGCATCCTTCCTTTATTATTAAATTATATATATTTAACCATGTTGATAATTATAATGGCCTTTGGATATTTTAGTATCACTAACCCTTACCATTATTTCCTAATTATAATAACCTTTGGGAAAATTAGGAACAATCCATTTACCATGCATTATTACATCACTTTTCCATCATTGTGCCATACTTGACACTTGCCTATTATTGGGCTTGTTATTACTTAGTTGGATGCCTTGTTGTTGGTATAAATACAATGATTTGAGGTCCTTTGGGATTACGTAGGTAGCACTGAATTTATGTTGAGGTTAGCTCAATAACCCCTTTACCATGATCTCCAGGACATTTTGTATCTCATAATTTTCTATTGAGTTGAGACACCAAAAAACCCCAAATCTTAGGAAACATTTCCAAACATGCCTCCATTGTAGGTAAAATGATAATTACTTTAGGTCTATAGGGACTATATAGGTAACATTGAATTTACAAGAGGTTAGTTGAGTCACCCTCTTTACTATGCTCTTACCATTTTATGATTTAGGTCATTTTATATCTCATAATCCTTCATTGAGTTGATATACCAAAAAATACCCAAAACATTGGAAAACTTTCCAAACATTTATCCATTATAGGTAGATCTACATTGACTTGAGGTCCCTAGGGACTATGTAATCAATGTTCATTTACATTGAGGTTAGCTTAGGCACCCCCTTTGCTGCACTCACTATTTTGTGAGATGGGCCATTATATATATTGTAATCCTTCATTGATTTGAAATACCATAAAAACCCTAAAACATTATCAAAAATTTCCAATTTTCACTACTATATGTAGAACTATAATGGCTTGAAGTCCATTTATACTATGTAGGCAATGCTTAGTATTTTCTAAGGTCAGCTCAGCCACCGTTGTTTGAACCCTCTCACCATTTTTTGATAAATTTAAGTTTGAAAGTTCTCACTATTTTTCAATCACCCTATACCGTGCTCTCATTATTTTTTAAGTAGAATTTTGCCTAGAAAAAACTTAAATATTTGAACAGACCTAGAAAAATCCTAAAAATCAAAAAATCTTGAAAATTGGGTTAGAATTTCCACACCAGATATAAATCCCTCAAAGTTTTCTAGAATAGACTATCTTACCTAACTAGATTTATTTCTATGCCACATTTGCCATTTTCTTCCCATTTCTATGATAACTATATCAACCTAAGGTATGCATGGACTATGTAGGAAACATTTAGATACATGGGGTATGTTAGGTTAGCTCAATCTTCATCACTTCTTCACTACCACTTTATTTACCTAAGGGTTTTGGGTATTATATATATTTCACGAGAAATCACTTGTCCTTTAGTTTCCCCATTCCTATTGGCCTCATCTAATGCTCTAATCATTTTATGATCAATTTCAGTTGAATGCTCTTGCCATTTTGTGATCAACTTCAGCCAAAACTCTATCCATGTTGTGAGATCATTTCCCTTCTAATCCATATATGTAGTGAACACTATGAACTAATATTTTAGTTCATTAGTGGATGTTCATCTCTTTTCTTTTAGTGGTTTTAGCCTAAACCATACTCTCATGCTTGCAATAATTTTTTTGTGTTTGACACTTTCATGATTATGAATGTCATCCCCCTATTTTATTATGAACTTACCATTCTAAAATACCATTCTTATATTCCACCATAATAATAATATTTTCATTATCATCCATTTTTCTTTTATCCCATATCTTGGGAGAACTACATTTGGCCTAAACTTCACATTAGAGCTCATGTTTGTGGGAATATGTAGGGGGTGTCCACTTGCCTAGCACATCTAGAGTCAGATTAACTACCCCTTCCTATTTATTATATTCCAAAAATTTGTTTTTGTGTTGTTATCCCCTATAGCCTAGGGGCAACATTTGCCATCTTATTTGTTTTACTATTCCCTATAACCTAGGGGTAACATTTATCATCTTGTCTTTTCCATTGCTCCATATAAATAGGGTGAAACCTTTTACCATTTGTTCTTGTATTGTTTTACCTATGTCATTTATTCTTATAGCCTAGGATAAACCTTGTGAATAAGCATAACACCTCTATTACACATGCATGAACAATTAACTATTTTCTTGTATTTTGTTTGTTACTATTTTTTTTGTATATTATTGTTTGTTTACATAATTTGATTATTTATTTTTATTTGTTTAGTCCATTTTTTTATTCATTTATTTATTTTGTTTATTTATTTGTGTGTTTGTATAGTTTGTTTTGTTTAGTTGTTTGTTTTATTTATTTATTGTTTTGTTTATTCCTGTTTGTCAAGTTTGTTATGTTTATTTCTTTGTTTAATTCTTAGTATTTTAGTTATTGTTTATTTGTTTTTAAATTTGTATTGTATTTTTGTGCTTTTAAAAAAATTTATAGGTCTATTACATTTTATTTACACTTTAGTCTTGATTATCCACATCTTTTACTTAGGTTGTGAATATTTATATATAATCCTACACTTGGTTTATTTTTCTCATATTTACACTTGGGATTTGATTATTCATATCTTATTCCTAGGTCTTTATATTTTCATTTAAACTAAGTTTTCCATGTTTAAGATATATATTATTATTATGGTTGTTCATAAATATGATCCATAATATCACAAACTACAACAAAAATCAGGGAAATAAAACTATTGATCAATGTAGTAGATAATACTTCTATGAGACTACCAACTAACTAAATACCCAAACACGGTCCTTAATGTCCTTTGAGCCTACATCCATTTTATGTGTCATTTGAGCCTACATTTTTTTTACACGTCATTTGAGCCTACATTCATTGTTTATTGGTTGTTTTATAACCATATCATCTTATTGGGCCTCTTTAGAGACCTGTTTAACACTATTATTTTTATGCATATACCATATTTTAGTTCAAACATGCATTTTTATACTCACACTTAGGTTAGAATCATGTTGTTATTCTTTTCTATCTCATTATAGATATGTTTTATGGGTTTTTTTGCATAAGTTACCTTTGCCAACTTGCCTAAAAATGACAAATTATTTTTTAATCGATCAATGATCTATTTTGCCTTCTCGAGGAAAAAGTGATTTCAATCACATGATCCAAATGTAGAAATGATTATAAATTATTTTTTTCCAAATCATTCTTTTTCAACCTATCTACTGATTATAACTGTCTTTGGGAAAATCATTGTTTTTTATCTACCTAACCTACAAGAGCACATACATATGCCATTGATTATAACCATCTTTGGGAAAATTAGTCTCTCAACCCCCATTACTTATTATAACTACATTTGGGAAAATTAGTGTCTCAACACCCCATTACTGATTATAACCATCTTTGGGAAAATTAGTGTCTCACCTTCCACTACTAATAATAACCACCTTTAGGCAAATCATGTCTCCAACTTTTTTATTGATTATAAATAACTTTATCAAGATCAATGTTTCCACCCTTGTTTCTATTAGATCATGTCATTTTCTTCATTTTGAGGGAATGTTTGACTTTATTTACTACCCAATCCCTCGAGGGGGCATTAGGGCTAATAAAATGAAATTAAGGGAATGAACCTTTCATCTTAAAAGATTTTGAATTATTTGAAAATATGTTATTATGATTGTGTCTTGTAACACGTTCTCTAATAGGTAAAATTGTAGACCCTCAATTTTGGTCACTTTCTTGTTTAAATGATTTAATAGTTTTAGGAATATTAGAGTCCTATTCCTAATTTATTTAGGGATATAAGTTAATTAAATCAATAAATAATATTGGGAAAATTAAGATACTAATTTGTATAATTTAATTTTAATTTAAACCTTTCTAAACATAGTAATAAATGTGGAGAAAATAAGATTTATCTATAAATAGATTGAGATGACTAACACAGGGTCTAAAATTTGTTATGTAAGACTAAGATAGTGTCACAAATCATGATATATCCTTCATTTAGTGAAAGGATAGGAGCACAAAAATAGGACATCTTAGGGTTCGATGCTTTAGTCCTCTTCTACCACTATTATCCTTAAGGCTTTAGATTTTTGGGTTTTGTTTGTTGCCTCTATGTGAGCCTACCTATGAAATTTGAAATGATGGATGTCTATGAAATTCCCTATAGAGATAATTTAGTCTTCAAATCCTAGAACCCATGATGTTTTAACAAACTTTGAGAAAGAAGGGGTGGGGTTAGTGTGAAGATTCACTGAACATGTATCCACACCCTTTGTGTGGGTACACTACCTACATACCAATACATTGAAGAGAGATGAAGCCATATGTAGTTCTCCCACTTGATTTGCTTTGTGAAATAGTATTTATGAAGATGAAAAATGATAAAACTGGGTTTTCTTGAGGTAGTTAGGGATTGGTGTAAGCGTTTGAATAAGATTGTGGTTGTATTGGATGGCTATATGTAGATAATATGGAAATATGTCTAAGTAGTCTTGCTTGTATTCTTTCATACTTTATGATATTTACCAACCCCTTATAAATGAAATTTGAATGGGATTTTATAGAGATATATTGGTCATGCATTAAATACAATCACATTAGGCCAACATAATGAAGAAGATGAATAAGGGGAAAATGGTCACCTAGGCTCAAAATGTGATTAGATAGGAGCACTAGAAACATGATACCCTATGTTCCATCGCTATATTTTAACATGGGTGCTATTATCTTGAGGGTATATGACCTAGGTGGTGGAATAAGCATGGAAAAAGGGTCTTGGCTAAGCTAGAATGAGGTCTTGAAATCTTATAGATGACTGAGAATTAGAAAAAAGAAGCTTAGAAAGGTCATGAGAGCCTAAAATATGGACTTATGGATTGTGTGTCATAATCCACACTCAAGCTATCAAATTTAACATTTTATATGACTAAATTTGCCTCCCCTTTATTCTAGTGATATAAATAATCAAACTACTAGGATAAAGGAAAATTAGAAAGTGTACCTGAACTTACCTACAAGGGTGAATCCCATGAAGCAATGTGATATTGGGTGTGCATAGAGAGAGAATACCATAAAGTGTAAATATGTAATATAAAAAAGAGTAGATTAGTTCTTACTAGCTATGCTATATCTAAAAATAAGAATGTACAAAGCTGGATAAGAGAGAGGAAGAGAAAGGAATGAATACACCTCATTGGGTATGTGAACTAATATAGAACCTATTGTGATGTTTAGTGATGTTGGATGTGATGGACATACTAGGTATATGTTATACTAAAATTAATATCATAAATGGAGCTAAGTGCTAAATTTTCCTAGAGTGGATCAAGAATGTAAAGGTTAGCCTTTTTGCTCCATTGTCACCCACTAAGTAAAGCTAGGTGATCATGTGTATGTTGATAGATGTTTGGACTATGTGTCCAATCCCTCTACATAGGTGGATCAACAATATAAAGTCTATCTAGTCCTTTGGATCCATCTTTTCCTCACGAAGTAAAGTTATAAACTAATATCAATTTAAATGTGTGTCATATGAGGTGGCTCCTAAAGCTCATGAATGAATTGTAATATAAAAATGTGTTATGGATAGATAAATGTGTAATGGAAACTAGGCCAATCTTGGCCAACTCTAAAAAAGGTGGACATTCGGTGTGTATGAAAATCACTTCAAAACTAGGCAATAGGCTTATGTGGAAGCCACTCAAAAATGTGGAGATTAGGATTGTATGAAATCCACTCTGAAATGATGCTAACCACCTACAGATGGAATAAGTCACATAACTATTAAGAATGCTTAGGTAATATGTTAAACTGAGAAAGAAATGAAGTCAAATGTGCCATGCACATTGCCCCCAATCACTAATGTCTAAAACATGGATTCTAATTTAGAAGTTATATCAACTGTATAATTTGAAAATAGAAGTAAGAGAGATCATGATGTGCATAATTCCCCCTTTAACTAGATTCTTTGATAAAAATTGTACTAAAACTATTGAATTTGAATTGGTTTGTATGTGAAAAATTATAGTTGAGCTTACCTTTCTACTTATTTTTAAAAAATCTAGTTTTTTTGTGGTTTAGATAAGAGCACCAAAATTAGATACCCTACTATCCAGCATTGTATTCCAATCTTGGTGCTATTGTCCTAACTTAATTCTGATGATTTTTATATAATTTTCACTATCTACCTAGTCTATTCTACCTAGTTTGAAGTCTAGATATTGTTTTGGGTGTTTTAAAAGATGATTTTTTGACTAGTAAGAGCTCTAATATTTGTGACAAAATATCTCTTTGTTACCCCATCTTTTGAGGGTAGGAATGAAGACCCTATAATGACTATCCTCATAAGAAATATCCTTACAAGTGTGGTATGCTATGAAAATATATAATATAATAATGATAATCAATAATATATCTCAAGATTGTTAATCTCAGGGGTCATGTGGAGTATGTAGAGTATAAGGTTCATTCCTTGGGAGCATCTATTAGTAGTATGTTCTATTTCTTGGCTTTGCTCAACTTGAATCTGCTAAAATAATAGGAGTCACTAGTGAATGGTGAAGATGATGAAAAATTCAAGAAACTGGATGAAATTATGGATTTTTTGGCTAAAGGCTAGGAGGTTGTTTCTCCTTAGTCTAGTTTCTTTTTATACTTTGTGTTTTTTTATTTATATTGTCTATTGTTTATCAGTTGTTTATGTTGTTTATGATGTAGCTGACTCTAGTGGCTCTTTTTTTGTGATCTTTTCTATTCCTTTTCTTGCTTTTGTTAAGGGTTTAGCCCCTAGTATTTTCCACCTTATATTATCAAAAACAATATATCTCAAGATATATCATGGTTTGTAATGTATATTGTTAAATCAACAAGGGTATGCCTAGATATATATAACAATTTAATAACATGTGAAATATAATGAACTATAACTAGAAGTCTAGTTAGTTGTTAGTTGTGAAGGAGGGATGGAGCATGATGTTCATCATGGCATCCAAGAAAAGAAGATAATACATGATGTGGATCATGGAATTGAAATAATGAAAAGAAATCAAGTAACAATCATGTAGACAAGAAGAAAAAAAGCATATAAGACTAGCCAAGGGGCCAAGAAAACAAGGTACATGGGCTCATGTTACTCATATTGAAAAGCAAGCATACAAGGAATTTTCAAATGCCACATACACATACAATTTAAAACAAGAAAGGTTGGCATGAAATCTATAATTTTAGAGGAGAGTACATGCAAAGGGCATTGGAAAATTTCCTATGACACACATAAGAATAAAAATAAAAGGCATTGGAAAATGTCCTAAGGCACATATAAGAGACAAAATAAGAGCTGATAAATGTAATCACATCTATCTATGAAAAATGAGAAAGGAAGGCATGTAAAGGTTGGAAATAATATCACATCTAACTAATCAAAGCAAGAAGTGAAAGTATATAAGACATGTAGTACAAGACTAGGTATATGCTAATAAATACACAAGTGTTATATACTAGTGAGTGTCGATAGATTAATCTTTGTAACATAGTAATTAATGTATATCAACATGATAATTGGAAGGTGTGGTGTAGGAATGGCATAACCTAGATGGTGTAGTCATGTAGAAGATGCCCCTAGTGGGTAGATATATTAATATGTCTCAAATGTAGAAGTAGGATGCCCCCTCAATGGGTATAGTGAAGAAATCAAAGATTTGGATTTCATTACACACACTCAAATAAGATCAATTGAAACATGGTAATATAGATAAATTGATAAAAAATAACATAAAACAAGACATGTAAGTCTAGCATGGTAGTAAAAATGTAAAGCTTGGAGAATGCATACAATTGAGATGTTTTTGGTGTCTTTGAATTATTTGAATGTTTTTGGGTTTTGAAAAGCTATATTTTTTTTTGTATTTTCACATATTTTAATGTTTTTGTATTTTGAAATTTTTGTATTATTGTTGGTATTTTTTTGATATGATCTATGTATAATCAATCATAAGGAGACTATGTACAAGTAATTGAAAATAAGCTATATACAAGTAATTTTGAAAAATTATGTATAAGTAAGACTAATAAGAAATGATACTAACCAATGAGTCTTATAGGAAAATCCCTATCATAGTGTCCTATATCAAAAAAACAATCATGTGTGATTCTAAAGCATGATGGAATGGCTACAAATATGAACTAAATATTCATCTTTATTATTCGTATCTTGGAAATAATAATAACTAATAATATTCCACTCATCACTATAATCTTGATTTTAAACCAATAAAATTTTTGTGTTGGATTTTGTTGTTTCTATATCTTTTCTTTTGATAAATTGTGTCTGTGAATGATTTTCCTTAAGATGTTCAATAAATCCCAAACCTTGGTGACAAACATTATCAAATTCTAGAATAAGAGTAGTGATGCGTTGAGCCTACTTTCCCAACCCTTAACCTTGATAATCAAATTGTTGTAGATATTTTTGACCAAACCCATACTACTTTGAAAGTTTAGCCTCATTTTGGAGAGATAGATTTGCATCTTTTTATGTTTTACTTGTGCTTGTGGTACTATTTCTTACTCTAATTTTGATTTTTTATCTTTTTATTAATCTTAGTTCTGTTTTGGTAACCACTTTTGTACTATTTCTAAATTTTACCTTTTGTGGATGTGTTCCTATGTCACTGTGGATTTCTTGACTGATTTACCTTGTATAGGATACTCATTATCAATTATCTACTGTATATGTTTATTTAATGCCAAACATGAATTTGTGTGATGCTCATGCATTCTATGATATGCATAATATTATCTGGATCTTTTTATTGGATGAAGAGGAGGTAGTTTTATCAACTTATATTTAATCATTTCCCTTAATACCTCACTTAAACTCTTATTTGATCTCTAAATGCTTTTTGAATCACTAGTAGTAGAGTTTCTTTGTTGTGATTTTTTATTTTGATACATAAAATATCTTTCAACCAATTGATTAGGTGAAGGTGTATATACATGATTGGCACTAAGATTACTTTGAGGCTTTTATATTATAATCTAATTTTACAATGTTATGATCTTGTCATGTAATAGTTGATTCTACATTTGTAAATCTGAAATTAACTTGATCATACTAGTGATTTGATCTCTTAGAGTCTCACAAGTGCAAACCCTAGTTGATTTCGATTAAACATGTAATCACATATGTTGAAGAGGATTTGAAGAAGCTATAGGCTGAATGTGTGCATTAGGAACAATGTTATAGGTCATCTCACCTTTTGGAGGGGTGATATCATAAACCCGGTTAGATGGAAAGTAGTTATCACCCTCTTGGGGGAGAGGAGGAGAAAGAAATTCTTTCTTAATATATAATAAATTGTCATGTGAAATTGGAATACTATGTGCATCTATGTTATCCTTGAATGGAGTGCATGAACTATTTTCATTTACAATATGAGAAGTAAGGGTAAGAGAGTTATCATTTAGACATTATTTTGTCATTGTTTGATATGACAAAATAGATTTAAAAACATGAGATTGATCATTTTAACTATGTATTGTAAATTTGAATCTATTTCATTTATAAAATTATAATTTACACATAGACGTAATAAAAGAATTATATGCATCTAGATAAAATCATGTATGTGGGATGAAATGCATGTAATTGGAGTTATAAGTTGTATAGTAATATGATTATAAAGAATATTCCACATAAGAGATAGCAAACAAGGGATAGAGAGCATAGAATTTTGCACTAATGCATACTTTTTTTAACTTGTAACATAACATTTCGAATAGGTTTATAAAAATAGAGTTGGAAATTATTTTGCATGAAAGAGAGAAAATATAAAAATTTAAATCTTTTACATTTTTGGTAATAAATTTTGTAATATCATCCCTTATTATGAAAATTAAGCATGAAAGGGAAAGAATAAAACTTTGCATTAACATACGGTAGACTTCATCATTCATGTACATGATATGAATGAGTATGTAATCCTTATTATTTGCAAGAAATTCAAGAAATATGTGTAAATAAGTGAGATCCATTTTTGCTATTATGTGAAATTTGATTTTAGATGTAAAGTGATACCTCAAGCAAATAAAGGGACCTAGTATGTGCAACTAGGATTTTTAAAAATGATATTTTTATAATTACTAAGTAATTTTAAAATTTAATGTGAATTTTTTATTTAAATATGTAGGTAAAAAATCAAGAAAATATTGTAAATTTCTTAATTTAAAGGGACCTAGTATATGCAACTAGGGTTTGGAGGAAAATATATTTTTTAAATTAATATGAAATCTTAAAAATTGAAGTGAATTTATGATTTAAATAGGAAAATAAAAAATCATAAAAATATTGTAAAAATTAGTAAGGAATTTACCCTAGGGTTTATAGGGTTTTTATGCACAAATGAAGTACTTTGGGTTTACCAAATTATTTAACAATTTTGGGAATATTAGAGTCCCATCCCTAATTTAGTTAAGTGTTTGAGTTAATTAAATCAATAAATAATATTGGGATAATTAATGTACTAATTTTTATAATTTAATTGTAATTTAAACCTTTCTAAAAATAGTAATAAATGTAGAGAAAATAACACTTAGCTATAAATAGACTTAAATGGTTGAGACAGTGTCTGAAATTTATTATCTAGGACTGAGACAATGTCATAAATCAGGATCTAGCCTTCATTTTATGAAAGGGTAGGAGTTTTAAAATAGGACACCCTAGGGTCTAGTGTTAATTTATTCTTCTATTATTGTTGTCTTCAAGGCCTAAACTTTCTAGGTTTTGTTCACTATTTCTACATGAGCTTGCTTATGAAATTTTGGATGTTATACGTATATAGAACTCCCTATAGATTTGATCTAGTCTTCAAACCCTAGACTCCATAATACTTTGAAAAACTTTGAGAAATAAGGGGTGGGGTTAGTGTGTGTATGATGTACTGAATGTGTATCCATACCCCTTATGTGGGCACATTGCCTACATATCAATACTTTGAAGAGAGATCAAGCCATATGTAGTTCTCCCACTTGAAGTGATCTGTGTAATAGTGTGTATGAAGATTCAAAATGATAAAACTAGGTGTAATTGAGGTGGCTAGAGACAGATGTAAGGGTTTGAATAAGTTTATGGTTGTATTGGATGGTTGTATGCAAAAAATAGGGAAATATGCTTGAGTAGTCTTTTTTGTATTCTTTCTTGCTTTGTGATATTTGGAAACCCCTTATAAATGAAAATTTAATGGGATTTTATATAGATCTATTGGTCATGGGTTAAATGCAATCATGCTAAGTTGACACAATCAAGAAGAGGAATCAAGGAAAAATGGTCACCTAGGCTTAAAACGTGAATGAGTGTGTCATGAGAGCCTACAATATGGACATATGGATTAGGTTTCATAATACACACTCAATCTACCAAATTTAACATTTTATATGACTACATTAAATGAGGCACTAGATTAATTTCTATCAAATGATTTAATTTAAGCCTAGAAGTCACTAGATTGCCTAAATTTGTTCATGTAATGAACATAATTTCCTAGAAACATGTCAAGAATTTCTTATTTAGGTTACTACCTTGTATGCAATGATAACCTGGATTAGATTCAACCGTAGTCAAATGTTGACCTAGCAAATTGACATTTTTGGCATGTAAATCTATTAATTTAATACATTTTAAATAATTCATAAATGCCAAAATCCATTAGTAATATTAATTAAAAATAAAATTTTAATTAGTTTGATTAAGTAAAAATTCCACATTGGATTAGGAAATTCCATTTTCTAAAAAATGAAATTTCCAATAAAGATGAGGTCAAAGTAAAGGGAATTAGTAATTTCTTTATTAATTCCTAAAATTTAAAATAAAAGGCGAGTCATAACCTAATAAATATATTCTATAATTTTTCATGACTCATAAATATCTAAAATGAGTTGTCAAGCTTTCATGATTTCTTTGACTCAACCAAGGTTAAAAATAAACTTAATCACCCTAGGGTTAGAGTTAGTTTTAAGACCTATAAATATAAGTGACCTCACTTTACCCAAAGAATATCTTATTTGTAAGTTTATTATATAGGAATGTCTTCAATAAGCCTCTCAAGTAATGTTATAATGCCAAATTGGTTCAAGAATCTTCACACCAAGCTAAGACAATCCAAACAAAGACACATGTTGAGTTAAAGAAGTGATGCCAAGATGGAGAATGAATTAATAAAAGTACTTAATGCCATAACCAAGAAAGAACATCCTCTATGCCAACAATTTAACACTAATTTTAATATGAGAGGTTGTATAGTTGTATGTTTTTGACTTTTATTTTGACTTTTGTTTATTGTGTTAAGCTCACCCTAGTAGTTAGGAAATAGTGGTTTAGTTTTCAATGCATTTTTTATTTGAATTCTCATGATATTTATTAAAAATAACTATTTATATTTGTTTCTATTTTGATTCCTAATGTTACATTGGTCTCTCAAGTATTAACCACCTAGTAAATGAGATTTAATGTTACTCTTTTGAATTTAATTATCCTTAGTAGGATTGATAACTATTTGTCTAGGTATAAGTTTATTTTATTCAAGAGGATGCTCATATGTAATTTTAGAAACTATAATTACTCTATTGAAATGAATCTATATAACACACCCATACACTGTTGTATGTACTACTCATAGATCTACATTCAATGTCTTCCCAATAACATATCAAAGATGCATGTGGAAGGATAACTGAGAAGGTAGTAACCATGTGTGAAAAAAATGACCTATAAAGTAGGTAAATCTTGATAAGAACCTTATGGTAAGTCCCATCAAATGATCAAATTAATCTATTATAGGTTTATACATCATGATGGGTATGACCCAAGTGTATAAGTAATGCCATGGTGAAAATATTTTCACTTGCACCATTATCAATCATTACACTATGTATGGGGTGATTGTCAATTTATGATAGAATTAATAAATAATGAAGTTCAAAGTCTTCATCCTTAACTTTCATCAAATAAATTATAAGGTTTCTTAACCATAGGAGGTATATGTCAATGTAAGTACCAATAATCCCATCTAGTTGGTTGCCATAATGTGATGGATGAGTATGTGAATTATATTTCATTTGAACTTTTGGTTATTTTTTATAATGGTCTTGTAAATTATTTTTGAGTATTTTTTATTTTCGGTGATCACTAGGTTGTGAATCTAATTCTTTTAGAGGATCGTCAAATGTAATATTTTGGTCATCAATAATATCTTAGATTTTGCTCTTCAAGGTAAATCATCTACTTGTAGAATGTCCTAGTCCTTAGAGATAATCACAATAAGGATTGACATCATATACTTTGGGTAGAGGTCAAATCATATCAACATCAATAGGATGAGGGAAAGATATAAGGTCGCACTAGTAACTGCACGAGTAATGAAGCTACAGACTTAGGTAAACGTGTAAATTGTGTCCTTGATGTATTGATAAGACATGCCAATTTGGCTTATCTATAACTATTTAAACCAATATGATTGGTTCCTTTTTAGGCTATAGAGGTTTTAACTTTGAACTTGATCTAATTATAAACTTAGTAGTATATGTAGATGTTGTTAGTGTTACATGCTTGAGATTATTTAATGACATAAGTTTTATTTCATGGATCCTTGAAACATGGAATAAGTCATAAAAATATTTGAACTTATTAAAAATAATGGACACCTGTAAAAGAAAAAACTAAATTTTCTTGAATAAGTCTTGCAACTCATTTTTTGCCATAAGATTAGTTATTTTGGCTAGCATTTCTTATATCACAAGACATACTCATTGATATGTTCATTAGTTATTTATTTGATTTTGGTAATTTGAGCATAGGAAAAATTTTAATAAATGCTAATGGAAAAGTGTGATAATAATAGGTTTTCAACAGGTTTGAATGCTTTTATGGATTGGAGAGATAAATCAAAGAATCACCTCAAAACATAGTTTTTGAGGATTCTTAGAAATAATTTGGTCAAAAGTTTATCATTGGAAGCATAGTCAAGGAATGATTCATAAAATATTTTTATATGTTGTTCAAGACCACCCTTGTCATCATAAAATCTAAAATTATGTGCAACAAATCTATTTGGCAAAGGGTGCAAAGACATTTCAAGTATAACAGGGTTATATAACACATCTTATGAATCTATAACATGAGGGGATTTTAAAGTTTTTTATTCAATGTTTATAATATTGTCCTCCAAGGTTTTTATAACTATAAGGAATGATTGATATTTATGCCTAGTGGTGTTTAAATTATCAATTTGAGTAGTCACCAAATGGGATGAAAACATGTTTTGAGCAGTAACAGACATTGAAACCAATATTTGTGTTGAAACAACTAGTAATTCCATAATAGATGTATCAATACTATTTTTAGGGAACAAAGTTTTAATCATATAATTTTTTCGCCCACTATATGTATTTATTTGTAATGTGTTCAATGGGATGTATGTTTTCTCTATAGTTTTGTAAAAAAAATCTTCGAGTATAGTTTTTAATATCTCATCAAGATCTTTAGAGTTTTATCAAATGTACTGACAAAATAATGCAATTACATGAACTTGGTCATGGTTTATTTTCTCATTTTCATTTTTTTCATGGTTTTATTTATAATAGTATTGTTCTATGATAACCCTATCAACATTTTTTTCATTGTCAACATGGGTATCATCATGATCCAAAGTATGAGATCCATAATTGGTTTGAGACATATTATATGGTTGGAGGGGAGGTTTAATATGTTAAATAGACACATCACCAAATATAAGGATACACCAAGGTTTTATTTAAAATATTAAAATTGGAAAATTAAAAAATACAACAATATGAAACCTGAGCTAGTTTAAAAACCTAGAAATAAGAAAAATTTGCATTTACATAAATCAGGTTAACTAAATGTTTAACCATAAAATCATATAGATTGGGGTTATCTAAATTTATTAAAGGTTTATATATAAATAAAATGTCACAAGGGTGATAATTAGATCTATAACATGATAATTATATGCTAAACTCATATATAAACATACATTGAATTTATTATGCTAAGATAGTCTAAATATGGAAAGAAAAATTATTCTAGAAATATAAATGATAAAGAAGCAAAGTACTTATCTTGTTATGATGATAATTTAGTTTTATGTCTAGAATATATGGAAATAAAGATAGAAGGATATTCTAAAATAATCATCAGATTATAGTTTTGATGCTTCTATCTCTCTAGATAGTAACATCATCTTGGGATGGTCACATCAATGTTACTATCTAAGTTTGATGATAGTGTACTATAGGATATATCTAATGAAATAGGATATGGACACCTATATGATTCTAGGTATTTTTTTCCTTTACTTTATTGTATTCAGATCAAAGTCATAAACCATCACTCCTTGTGAAATAGAAAAATTCTAGTTTTCCATTTTCAATGTGACCATGGGGGGAAAATGGGTTATTGGAAACACATTATTGAGTTTCCCCAAAAACCCTAGTGTTAGTGGGAATTATCTAAATATCCAATAATATATAATATGGACTTATACTCATGTATTTTTACCCTATGTGTTGGATTATATGTGAATCATACAATATGTGTAAAGCAAGTAGAACAATGATCTAACTTGTAACTTGGAAAACCAGACTCTTGAGTTTCTCCCTTAGTGCTTTATAATTGTACATGTTTATTCCCTATGAATATTATTTAAATATTAATAAATAAGGAATCTTTTTTCAATTGAATTCTCTTTGAATGTTCTTTAGTATTTTTTTAGGTATTCATAGGTTATGTAGGTTAAGAATGAATGAGGGTTGATATTATATTTATATCAATCCATTTGGAGTAATAACTTGCATTAAAGCACATAGGTTGACCATTAAAATTGATCTCATTTATAAATTGGATGAATTTAGAGCATTTGACACTTGTGTCGAGATAAGACAATAATGTCAATGCTATTGTATTTCCAAAACATTAGTGTCCATGAAGCAAGAAAGTAGGTGCAAGTTTATAACTTGCAGAGCTAGAAGATAAGTATGTTTTAAGCATTCTAATAAAGATAAAATACTTGGGTCTTTAACAT